>OY757917.1:41876222-42476222 GCA_963585895.1 Sepioteuthis lessoniana | reverse complement strand
TTTGCATATTTCCCTGTCGTCGCATAACTGAATGTTTAGTTTGGTTTGGTTCGATATGCAATAGCATATCGACTATTGTAGATTATTTAATGCCAAACCCAGTTTATATATATATATATATATATATATATATATATATATTGGTTTGGTTTGGTATTATAGGCAGATCAACCATTATAGGTAATTTCATGCCGAATCTAGTTTATATATATATATATATATATATATATATATATATATATGTGTGTGTGTGTGTGTGTGTGTGTATTTGGTTTGGTTTTATAGCCATATCAACCATTTGAAGTTTTTTTATTGCCAAATACTGTTTATACATAAATATCAAATATATATGATTTGTAAACACATTTTGTTGATAACGTTTTCAAATGAGCCTGAGCTCATTCTCTCGCACACTGTTAAATCGTTCCTAGTATTGCTATGTATAACTAACAATTCAATTAACCATCAGTCTTTTGTTTGCACTGAGTTTAAGTAGTCAAGCAGTTCTATTTGACCCATAGATAGGACCCTATCAGGTGCTACTACTCCGGGTCAGAGTGGATCTGGGAGCAATGGCAATGAAGGAGTACTCCACTTTCCCCAAGTCTCCAAGGCTGGAACCTCGCCATCAGATGGTTTAATGTGCTATCCAGGACACTCGTTGGTGGTGGGGGAGGGTCTTATCGCTCTTCAGAGATGCAGTCAGTGTATTCTACAGCCCAAGCCAACTGAGCTGCATAACTGAAGGACAGCTAAAGTTATAACCACCAAATCTGTTAGTAATTCAACCACGGAGCATCTTTTAGTATATTAGTTTTTGGTTTAGTATTAGTTTCGTTCTTTAATGACACATCAATCTTATTGGCTTTTGAATCTTTTTTTTTTTAAGTGATGGGTTCAATTTACAATGTAAGAATAATGCCAAACTGGACTTTTACTTTATTTCGATTAAGTGAGCAAACCGAATCTTTTTTTTTCTAACTCTATGAAGTAGACATCTAACTAAAATTCATAACCTTTTTACAGTTACTTTTTACATCTCCTGGGAAATCAATACCTTAAAAAATTGTGTAGTGTTTACATTTGTAATACAGGCAATGGCTACCAGAGGGCCAAATACATTAACCTCTTGACGATCATTTAATTAAGCACAAATCCACACAAAAAACATAGTTTTGTGTTATTATTGCAATAGAATGTGGGGCAAATAAATCTATGGTCAATTGATGTAACAATGGGTAAGTTTTCAGCTTGTTCTAAAAGTTCAACTTACGCTAGGTAAAGTAACGACAAAGATGAAAAAATAATATAAGTCGCTTTTAAATAAAACAAAATAACAAAAAAAAACCATAGGTTTCTATCGACTTTAAGGAAAAAGACCGAGAGAAAGTCAGATAACAAAGTCACTTTAAGCCAAGGGAGTTGGTCACTTTTGATTTTCTTTGTTTCTTTTTTTGTTTGGTTTTGTTTTGTTTTTATAGCATATCAACCTTCGTGAATTATTTAATGCCACCTTTGTAAAAGAACAGCAATGATATTATTTAATCCATAACTGGGGGCGGATAAACAGGTCCATAACTTTCCCATAGGTATTAGTTCGAAAGTGAACTTAACAGCGCGACTGGAGATCGAACTCGCTTAACAAAAAGTTGTAAAATTATTAATGAAGGGTAAGGATATAATAAAAGAAACGAGTGACAACTAAGTAAAAATCCTAAGACAAGACAAGAAGACAGATTTAATGGAAAACAGATTTCAGATTAATGAAGAAGACCACATATTCTTAGGACGATTTCACACATTACTTTGATAATCTAGAAGTATGGCTCTAATTTTTACTCACTCATTTTCTGACTACACACCAAATTAAATACGATAAAGTGTACACTACGAGAATGGGCTGAAAAGTTTATTGGCTGAAAAGTTCATATGATGACGTCATATCTGTTGTTAATGACTTTTTGACCAATAGGATTCAAATACTGCAACACCGACAGAAGAAAGTGAGTGGGCTGCAGAGAGAACTATGTTGAAAAATAACATCATTTTGCTTATACTCTATGAGAGTATCTTGGTCACCCTATGAACTTTTCAGTGAACCCTCGTTCATAAGATTTCTTTTAGATGTGTTTAACTTGAACAATACTTTAAATTAACATATCCATATTTACCAACCACTCCGCTCGGGCAGAATATGACACAAGGTCAATTTTTAAGCAGAATTTAACAGGTTTTAATTTAGTGTTTTCCTTCTCCAAGACTAGTTGCCCCACCAAGGCTGAAGAACCTTGTCTGCCCTACTATTTACCTATAGCTGGAGGGAGAATAATTGGATTCATACCTTTCCCAAGGGTATTAGTGCTATGTGAAATGCAATCAGTCTCGTCCAGGAGTTGAACTCGTCTCGCCGTGTCCATTTCCTACAATGATAACCATTACACCACAGGCACCTCCACACCACAGGTACCATTACACCACAGGCACCTTTAAATTAACATATCAGCTATTTTCCTTTCGACGGTACACACACGAGAAAATAATAATCCAAAAATTCACTCTAAACTGTCCAGCTGGACACATAGCGTAATGGTTATAGGTGTTGATTCCCTAAGCTTCTAAGGAGACAATCAACTGGAGGTTGCAAGTATCAATCCTGATTGCTGGTGAGTAACAATACAGGAGGAAATAATAGTTAAATCGTATGAAATAATAAAACCATTTTTTGGAATTCTCTCTCTCAAATCTCCGAGCGAATATTTAATACTTAGAACAAGCTAACAACGGATTCTGCATTTATAATCATCAAGACATGTCATCACCATGGATTCCCTTGTCTCTGTCTCGTCATTCGTCCCCATTGGCCATCACTCTTGGTAGGTCTACAGCACAGTATCGAGTGTCCCCATAGCCCTGATGAATGTAAGTTTTTGCTGCTCCACCAACACTGGTGAGTTCATGCGTTGGAGTCCATAGAAGAATTTCACTTATGAGTTCGTCCTTTCTTCCCCATGGGTGACCAGCATGTCTTGCTCGTCTTACTTGGATAGTTTATGAGATGGGAGGTAAGTGGTCGTACAATTGCGTTAATGGGACTTGTACCTACAGTTTTGTTTTCAGCCTTTCATTTCAGCCGAAGTGATCTGTAATATTTGATGAAAACAACTAAGATTAGAATGCAAGTCTAAGTAATTCCTATAACAGTATCATCAAATTATTGATATTGGTTCCTAATACTCTATTCTTCGCCATGTTTGAGAAACCTTTTACGTATCTTTGATATCATTGCTTGTGTAATCAGTCAACTGTACTACATCATTTATAAACCTTGAGAAAATTTCAAAACCTTGGAAAGAGTTTTCCACATGGACTTTCAGAAATGAACATTTAAACATTCATCTTTCATCTTCTTACTCAATACAGAAAGAAAAGAAGTCATTTTTCGACAATACTAGCGTTGGAAAGTCGATTCATAACAAAAATCCGAAACAACGAAAACTGAGACGAAACACAAAAACATCATAAGCTGAACTGAAGAAAAATGTCTTTGGTAAAATTTAAAGAGAATTCTTTATTTCGAATTGCAGAAGCACGATAAACCTTTATTGCGTAACTCTATAATAAACAACAGGCTCGTTTGAACGGTGCCTTAGAACAGAAAATAAATTGATAAATAAATAAAAGAAAAAGGTCTCCTTTTGTACAAGAAAGTCAACCGGAGATTTTGTAGCTTAACCCAAAACGATTACTTTGCTGCGATTGGAAATACTTTCAGGTGTAATATCTTTATTGGTTGCTAAGTGCTAGAAAAGATATTTACTCACGTCCCCACTCACTAAGGTCCAATATTAACATTAGGATATCCAATGACACACTAACTGAACAAATGGAAGTAAATACAAAATAAGCTCATTTACCCACCGAGAAACATTTGAAATATACATATTGGGGGGGTTGGTGCTAGGGAAGATATCTAGTCGATTCCCCATTCACCAAGCTTCAGTATTAGTATTAGTATATCTATGATATACTGATATTGAATAAACGGAAGTAAAGACAAGATAAGTTCATTTACACATATAGAAACATAATATCTACATAATATACTTACAAGAAGTATCAACATATTGTTCTATTAACAAGCAGTATATAAAAGAGGTTAAAAAAAGATAAAAGTATTACTTGAGTTTTTGGTGTTCATAGTTATATGGACTTTATCTTTGAATTACGAAGTTTGGTTTGGTTTGGTTTGGTTGGGTTGGGTTTTATGGCATATCAACCATTTTAGGTTTTTTAACGCCAAGTCCATTTTTATACATATCAACAGTTACATTTCAAACAATTAAGTTTAGCATAAGTGGCCTAATGAGTAGAGTGTTCTCCGGTGGTCCGGAAGACCGGGGTTCAATCCCAGGTTGAGTCATACCAAAGACTTAAAAAATGGTACTTTATGCCGCCTTGCTTAGCACCCAGCATTATAAGGTAAGGATCAAGGGTAAAGTGGAGCAATCCAAGGAAAGGAGTAGCGCCGTCCCCTACACTTCGGTGTAGTAGCTATTGAAAAAGGAGCCTTTGGGTCACCCTCGATTAAAACTTACGCAGTTTAAATGTCAAAACAGTTCTATTTCAAGCTATTCAGTTTAGCTTGAGTACACATATAGGACCCTATCAGGTGCTACCACTCTGGGCAAGAGTGAACCTGTGAGCGATGGCAATGAAGGGGTACACCGCATTCCTTTAAGCTCCAACATTACTGGAACCTCACTATCAGATTTTTTGTGCAATATCCAGGACACACGTTGGGTGGGGTACCCCTCTGCGGAGAAGCAGTCGGTGTATTCTACAGCCTCATCCTACTGGGCAAAATGACGAGGTGAGAGACAACGTCATTCGCAAGGAGTTAAGACCAAGTCTGTTCAATAAACACTGATAAAAAGACGCATCTTGATGGTTCAAAGAACGGGGACGAATAAGTAGACGAATTCTGAGTTTGTCATGTGACCATGAAGCATCCCCAAAATCCAAGAGAGACAATTCTTCTTCTTCTTCTCCCAACATATTCTTCAGTCATATCACCTTTGCTTTATGTTTGGACAGCGGTTCCAACATTTAAAAAAAATTCCTCAAAGAATCTATCGGTTCAAAATCAATTTGATTTGGTTTTATTTCTTTGTTTAATAGCATATCAACCTTCGAGAGTTATATAATGGCAAAGCTACCCTTGTAGAAGAATAAAAGTGGTACTATTTAACTCATACCTGGGGTAGGGATAAAGGGGCCCATGCCTTTCCCAAAAGTATCAAACCAAAAGTGAACGTAATAGAGCTATTGGTGTTCGAACTCACTACGATATTGTATTCCAGCACGTTAGCCACCACGCCACGGGGACTTAGATTTCCCCCTTTGCATGAGAGAATTTGGCCGAAAAGTCAGGAAAAATATTTTGGTGACTGATCATAAGAATTTTTTGTATGTTATCGTAATGCTGCAAAAATTGTACATCATAGAGAGATTTTAAACGCGCTAGTAACACGGGCTTGTCTCGCCCCCAGTTTTCCGGAGGGGGTGCCTGGCATTCGTACCAGTAGGATAGAATTAATGGCTAGTATAAATTCACACGGCACTAGACCCTCGGGTCTTGTGAATCTATGACCAGTAAGGTGACCTGGCTAACAAACCGGGAGACTTAACAATGACTAGCGCCAATTCACATTGCCTCTAGTGATCGAATGACCAGCATTGATCAGCAGCGCAAGAGACTCAGTTCGTGTGTAACCTCCTTCTCCCCTAAATCCCCACTATAAAAAAGAACTTGTGTCAAATCCTGCCTGGTGGGAAGCACGGATAAATACCTAATATCAAGGGCTCACCACGCCTCCGATTTCCCGGGGGGCCGCCTTGCATTAGTGCTGGGTGGTTGGAATCAACGACAAGAAAAGATTCACATTGTACTTTATGAATCAATGACAAGCAATGACCCACTTGCACCAGACCCTCGAGCTGGGTGAACCTATGACCAACAGCGCATGAGTCTCGGCTCATGCATAACCTCCTCTTCCCTTAATCTTCACTTTAAAAAGAACTTGTGTCAATTCCTACCTGGTGGGAGATTGATGAATATTAATACCAAGGATTTACTCCCGTCTCAGTTTTTCCGGGGGGGGGGCGTCTGGAATTCTTGTCTGGTGGGTGGAACCAGTGACAAACAAGGGTTCACATTGCACTTAGCCTTTTGGCCCCGGGAATCATTAACAAGCATAGATCCACATTGTACTTAGTGAATCAATGACAAGCAATGACCCACTTGCACCTGGCACACTGACCTGGTGAACTTATGACCAACAGCGCATGAGTCTCGGCTCATGTGTGACCTCCTCCTACCCTAACACTCTCTTTAAAAAAGACATTGTGCCAAGTCCTATCTGGTGGAAGGTACGAATAAGTATCCCTTCCTTTGTTTTCTGGGGAGGGGGACTGCCTTCTCCAAGGAAGTCTTCTCCCCTGGCAATACCTGCTTTACCGGGCTAAGTTCATGGCTTGGCGCCTAAGGAGCCTGAATAGAGAGAATATTGACAGGACCAAACATTTTTTTTAAAAATAGCCACACATGAGTCTTGATTTATGCATGGCTCCTCACGATAAAATAAGCTTGTGTCATATATCAACTTTTGAAGTTGGTTAAATCGGGTTAATAACATTGGCCTGCGTGCTATCATCGACTGGAGGGAGTTATTTGAATCACCAGGTCCCAAAGGATTGGCGGGGGGGCTCTCCTCAGGCAATACCTGCTTTGCAGGACTAAGTTCATGGTTTGGCGCTTGAGGCGCCTCAGTATAGGATATGTCAAAGAGATCAAGTATTTTTGTGACTTCTCGGTTCGTGCATACCCCCTCCTACAATAAAATGACCTTGCGTCACTTGGTAGGAGGTCAGTTAATAACATGGGCTGCTTTGGAGGCGAATCTTACTCAGCTAGACTTTAATAGAGATATAATTATTAAATAATATGCTAATAATGATTATCTGATAAGCATTGAAAATATACCGTAAATGACTAAGGGAATTGTGACGTCGGTGGTGACGCAGTTTTAGTTCAAGAAAGACGCATTATTATTATATGAGAATCGTAAAATAAATTTTATATCAAACCTTTTCTGAATTCTTTAATATATAAATTTCTTTCATTATACTTTGTTTACTGTTTCTTATAATTAGAGCAGAGATATTTAGCCACAGAGACGCCAAATAATAATACGATTCTCTTCATTTATTTTTGTCCAACTGTCTGACTGACTGTCACGCATTTTTTTTTTTTTTTTCTCGGTCATGTTGTACCATGATTGCAAATTCTTAATTTGTTCCATTTATTTCAGTCCCAATATTTCGTGTTTTTTTTCCTTTCTTTCTTTTTTTACCTTTAATCTTCTAACTAAAAAATACCATTACAAATAAATATAATTATGATGAGCTAGTTTTATTTGCAAGAGCAGACCAGTCCGAGAAGAATAAGAATAACTTCAACAGAAAATAAGTTCTTTTGCATGCATTTTGATAGACAAAAATAAAAAAATAAACAATACTCATGGCAGAATTATTTCAGTCGACTAATGAATATATGAAAACTTAAACTAACAGATAAGAACGGCAAACTAGTGCTGTATAACTGTGATAGAAGATGTTACATGTATTTTTTTTTTTTCTTATCTTCCTGTGTCTCCTTTCTCTCAGTGGGTTGAACGATGCCATATTCTATTCATAGCATTTTCCTTCTCTTCTTATATCACCTACATTTCTCTGCTTATCACTGCATATACCAGCTTATCTCTACTCTCATAACTACCTAGAGTGAGAAACATTACATGTTTCATAAACATTCAATCATCCTATACTTTCTAGCTTCTGAGAATAGATATGCCATTTTTGATAGATTCAATATTTTCACAGTACTTCTTACCTTTGTTTTCTATGTATACCAAAATCCTGTTATGTATTTTAAAACGTGAATATTTCTAAATTCTCTTCTGTAAACTAAAGAATTAATGTATACGTCTGAATTTATCATAAAATCAAAAATCAGTTAAATTCTTAAGATTACCAAGTTTCGTAAAATTATTTTCTTGTGGCCATCAAACATCACTGACAACTTTCTTTTTTTTTAGTTTTGTCGAATATATATCTTTTTAACTTGAAATAAAACTTTTGTGCGGTTCAACATGAAAATGTATTATTTATATTATTAACTATATTATAAATTATACTAAAAATTTCTGTTGATTAAAAATAATAACAATGATTTATTTTCTTTTTCTTTTCTTTATTTTTCAATTTTGATCAAACTTACATATTGTTTAAATAAGAGCTGCGGTTTCGAATTAAAAAGTCAATAATTAATTCTCCCGTAAGAGATCTATTTTGTGGTAATTTGATCTAGATTTATAACTTCATGGTAATTGAACACACACTCTCTCTCTCTCTCTCTCTCTCTCTCTCTCTCTCTCTCTCTCTCTCTCTCTCTCTCTCAAATGAAAACTTTGCCCTTCAGAAGAGGGACACCTTGAATTTAACTAAGAGCCGGAAACATGAGAAAATAATATCAAAGCAATGTTCTCATCCAATGTAACGAATATCTGTTGAGTCACTGGAAAGTGAAATTGCAGATTTTAGCTAAAAGTCTCCAAACTACATTATTAGGTTATAATAAAATCTGTATTCATAATTAATAATTAATACGAATTAATCAAAATTGACATATAGTTGAGTGGAGGTCCCGTATCATACATTCGGGGTCGAGGGCATGAGACCCTAGCACTTGATCCTGGGTCTAAACAAGGTAGTAACCCGTAATAAATAAGCGAAACAAACGAATTAACCTTTCTCTAAATACGAATAAGTATTGTAAACTTTAATAAAAATCGGCTCTATGTCTATTATTTTTTATAATAACTATCTTACAGCCCGTCTGTATTTTGGTTTAGTACAGTTAGTAATGATAATAGGTTAATTTCAGATTCGAAAATATTAGTCTAAGGTGAATGTTTAAATTAACATAGTTTAATTGAAGCGCCAATAATTGTCGAAATAAAAGCAACATATAACGAGTAATTTCCCTAGGTTGCCCTAATATCTAATTTCTGTTGGTTTTCTTTTACGTTAATAGAGCGGAAATTAATATCAATTTAATAATTTTCAGCAACCACCTCCAGCGTATTTGTTTCCCGGTTATGCTTGTAGATTTTGATAAGCATTTTTTCTTTGTGCGCCCGCAGCTTAATACTTTGGAATTAAAATGTCCCACGAGGTTTCAAGAAACAAAAGTGGATATTTCATACTTATATGATGATAGTTAGGAGGCACTAGTGGTGTAACGGTTATCACCATAGGAAATGGATACGACGACCTTAGTTCAAATCCTAGACTCTAAAGCTGATTGCATTTCACACAGCGCTAATACCCTTAGGGAAAGGTATGCATCCAAATATTCTCTCTCCAGCTATGGGTAAATAGTAGGGCAGGCAGGGCTCTTTAACCTTAGTATAACAATCGGACTTGGTGAAGGAATTCACATCTATTAAATTCCGCTTAAAAATGACCTTGTGTCGTATCCTGGTCGAGTGAACCTCCACACGACTAGGATGCGATAGAAGGTTAAATACATTCAAAATAATGTTTAAAAAATGCGTACATAAGACAAAATAATGCATACACAGGACAGGTAGGCTGGGTTCTTTAACCTTGGTATGGCAACCGGCCTAGAAGAAGGCAAACTCCGTTTAAAAATTGACCTTGTGTCGCATCCTGCTGGGGTTGCGTAAATACATTTATGTAATAATAGTTAGGGCGTTATGTTTTTAAAACTTTGTATTCTATGGGTTCATCACTGATATGTTTATCATCATTAAATAAAAGGTAGCGACGAGTTTCAGTTTGTATTAATGAATCTGTCAGAAAAAAATAAGACAGTAACAATAGATATAAATATTTTTAGAAACAAACTGATCACTTTTTCTTAGCTATACCTCCAGAAAACGCTGATGACATTTGAAAATGGTTAAGGAATAACCAATTTCAAAAGAAACTAACTCAGACAAACCAGGGTTTTTTTTACAAAGAGGTCAAACACTAATTCCTTTTAATTCATTCTACTCAGTTTTTAATGTACTGGTTGTAATGGTTACCAGTTATTAGTAACGGTTAGTTCTAGGGATGATATTTAGTCGCGTTCCTACTCACCAAGATCCAATATTAGTTTTAGTATATCCACTGATACACTTACACTAAACAATCAGAAGCCAAGACAAGATAAGCTCATATACACATATAGAACATTTAATACATACATATAAAAAAAATTATAAGTTTTTCAAGAATGCACAAACGTGTCTCAAAAGATGAAATGTACACATTGTTCCTTGATAAGCAGTGCATCAAAAGGAGGACCAGACATGGTAAAAAGTCTTACTTGTCCTCGATGGTTTTGTCATGTTGCTTTTCATTTGAATGCTGAGGTGAAAACCAGTATCTTTCATCGGGTAGAAAGCTAAAGGCTGTTTAATTGTCAGAGATTTAAAAAAGGAAAAAGGTATGTCAATTTAGTTCAAAGAACCGGGACCAAACGAGAGCGAGAAAGGATTCTAATATATCATGTGAATAATGAAAACGCCCCCAAATCCAAGGAAAAACAATTATTTATTGTCTCCCCACACAACTTTTTAGAGTGCAAGAGATGATTAACCAGAATCTTACGATAATTTTTTTTAATGACAAATACACAATGAAAAAAAATTCCCTTCTTAAAAACTTGGCTTCTTTTTTTTTTTTTTTTTTTTTTGCCATATCAACTTCCGTAGGTTATTTAATGCCAAAGCTATCCCGGTAGAAAAACAGTAGTAGTACTATCTAATCCAAGGCTGTAGGAATAAGGGAGTTCATACCTTTCCCAGGGGTATTAGTAAGAAAGTGAATGATTGAAGGTCGAACTCGCTTACGACAAATGGCACGTTATCTATTACGCTTGGGGACCCTCCCCTCTTATTGAAATAATTTTCTATAAACCAATAAAGGTGGAGCAATGTACAACCATACAGATTTTGAACCATCTCAGAGTTTAAAGGTTAACGAACTGGATCAAATTTAATCTTTAATCTCAAAACTTTGTACCAGATTTTGTAGTCCAAGTTTATTTCCACTAAAGTAAATTCTACTTCATACAAACGATGGTTTCTCTCTTGTCCAGATCGATTCTCTAATTATTCTTACTGGATATTGATAATAAATAGATTAAAATGGAATGGTGAATTATTTCAGCTTGATCATTCATTCTGAGATCATTCACCATTCCATTTTGATTGCCGCGTAACCTTTTTTTTACCTCTGATTATTCCTCAGCCAGATAGTTGGGGCTGTAGAATACGCCAATCGCATCTCTGAAAAGGGATAAGACTCCACCCCATCGTGTGTCCTGGATATGGGAATAAACTGTATCTGATGGTGAGGCTCTAGTTCTGGAGCTTTGGGAAATATAATACTTCATTAGCATTACTCCTAGGTCTACTCTGACCTGGAGTAGTACCTATTAGGGGCCCATCTATGAGTCAAGCAGAACTGTTTTAAAAAATGCAAACAAATGACTGATGTTAAATTAAATTGTTAGTGTTATAGAGCAGTACTTGAAACGATTTTACTGTGTGCAAACGAAAGATTAATATTGTATTAAATTATTAGTATTAGATAGCAATACTTGAAACCATTTTACTGAGTGCAAACAAAGGAGCTCAGCCTTGTTTAAAAATTGTTGCCTACAAACTATTCGTTTACAAATTATATATATATTTAATA
This sequence comes from Sepioteuthis lessoniana, assembly GCA_963585895.1. Lineage (NCBI taxonomy): Eukaryota > Metazoa > Mollusca > Cephalopoda > Myopsida > Loliginidae > Sepioteuthis > Sepioteuthis lessoniana. The sequence continues at coordinate 42,464,390 of OY757917.1, read as the reverse complement.
TATTTGTATAAATAGGATTTTCGTTAAATGACCTTCAAGAGTTGATATGTAAAAATACAACCAACCAACTGATTATTCCCAGAAACTTTTAGAGATACGTTTCTTTGGTCAATGCCATATCAGCCTTCTTTGGTTATTTAATGTTAAAGCCATCTTTGTCGAAGAATACCAGTGATACTATTTAATCTATAGGTGAGGAAGGGAATAAAGGGTTTCATGCCTTTCCTAAGAGTATTAGTCCGAAAGTAAACGTAATAGCACGACGGGAGTTCGAACTCGTTTATTTCGAGGCTGCAGTCCCGCTCTTTAGCATTTACGCCACGTAGATTTTCGTTAGAGATTCGTACTGTTATCCATGTAAAATAAAGATAAAAACACTACTCCGGAAGTTAACTAAGCATATTGCTATCATATCAGTAAGCAGATTGTAGAGGTCAGTACAACACTTGCGTGATCCATCATTCTATGTCCACACTCCACTTTAAGATGGTTAAAACCTGATAAAAAGCCGTTTTTAATGTAGGAACCCACAAACTTTTGCGTGATGGGTGTGCCCCCCAAACACTTAGTTTTACGGTCCTTTGCCACAGGCATCAAGATATGTCCACTCATTCTAATTTTTTTTTTATGTAACGAGATGCTACATGGGAGAGATATACCCTGTAATCGATCCTCAGTCTATTTTTCGCTTGCTTCGTCCAAAAACTAATGTCGTCGGTGAACCACTTCATTTGGAAAAAGAGTCAACCAGAAATTGAGAATTTATAACATATATATTAGTCATAACAACCTACTCACGAAGGACATAACGTGGGACATAAGTTTCTTTGTTTTATGGCCTATCAACCTTGGAGGATTATTTAATGCTAAATCCATCCTTGTAGAAGAACAACAGTGATATCATTTAATCCCTAGCTGGGAGGATACCTTTCCCAAGGGCATTAGTCTGAAAGTGAATATAATGACAAGACTATTGTTCGAACTTCGAGGTTGCAGTCTAGCACTTTAGCCATTATGTCACGAAGATTTTGTTTTTACACAAAAATTGATCTTTTATATTCATAGATGTAAATGTCTGAAAAGAATCCAATAATAGGCTATCAAATGTATTCTCAAGATAATAAGATATGAAGAGTAGGAATTGATTTTCTTTGTATCTTAGATCTGACATGTCAAAGATCATGTTATATTTAGGATATATCGCCTGGAGCAAGCAGCAGAAATCATTAGCCTCTACGTGTACGCAAATAAAACAGAGTTCATGTGTTTTAAACACGATGGAATCATATCTACTTTAAGTGGCAAGCCTCTGAAATTGGTAGACCTATGCACATACCACGGCATCAATATCTTATGGACTGAAGGCGATTTCAACGTACTCATAACAAAGGCGTCGACTCTTATTGACAGGTTATCGATCACATGGAAATCTGATCTCTCTGATAAAATAAAATGGGATTTCTTCTAAACTGTGGCTGTGTCAGAACTACTGTATGAATGCACAACCAGGAGTCTGTCAAAACGCGTGGAGAAAAGGCAAGACGAGAACTACACGAATATAAATTGGTACTTTGAACAAATCATGGAAGTAGCACCCCCATAAAACAGCAGCTGTACGGTCATTTATCTCCCATCTTACAAACTATTCTAGTGTAACGAACAAGACCTACTGGACACTGATGGTGTTGTAAAGACGAACTTGTTAGCGATGTTCTCTAACGGACTTATACACATGGACGCGCCAGTGTTGACCGACCAGCAAAGATCTATATATCTCAGCGCTATGCAGTCTAGAGGACCTTCCAGGAGTGATAGGCGATAGTAATGGATGAATAGTGAGAGTCAGGGAACTCCATGCTTTTAGCACGACTTGATTATATATATATATATATATATATATGTGTGTGTGTGTGTGTGTGTGTGTGTGTGTGTGTGTGTGAAAAATGAAAATAAATCCGATAGTGTATAAATATAAGATTTGAAAAACCAAAACATCCCGAGTATGTATTTTTATGTATGATAATGTGCCAAGGTAATATTTTTTTCATCTGTAAATATTTTTCAACATTGGCCTAGTAGAGGCTTTGCCCATGTCCCAGGAGACCGGGGTTCAATCACAGGTCGAGCCATACCAAAGACTCAAAAAGTGGTAATTGATCCCTCCTTGCTTAACACTCAGTATTATAAGGCAGGGATCAAGAGTAAAGTGGAGCAATCTAGGGAACGGGGTAGCCCCCTCCCCTACACTTCGGTGTAGTAGCTATTGAAAAAGGGAGCCTTTTGGTCCCCCTAAACTACGGTCGCCAACTTATATCTGCTCAGAAAATAGTTTATTAAATTTAAAAAATAATATTGGTACATTAAAAATACATCCTCTGAATATTTTCCTTTTAATTAGTTTGATGCGTTTTAAGAGTGCATTCTTGGGATATATTTTGTTGTATTTTGCAATTGTCATGAAAAAACCAGTCACTCTTTTTTCTATCGATAATACAAAGTGTCCCAAAAATCTGGACACATTGACAATATACATATTTTGATAAAAAAAAATTGTTAAACATTTATTTATTCGATATATCAATCAATAACATCTTCAATTTGATATCCACAGATTTATTAATTCTACGTTAAACTTTCTAACCACCTTTTTCACTGTCAAAAAGCCAGTTGGGGCCCTCCTGTGATGATTTCTATTAAAAAGATCTACTATTTTTCGATATGATCATCGTTCACGTCCTATGAGAAGAACCAGTTCAATTCTTTCTTCTTTCAACGAACTCATATTTAATTTGTGAATGTAAAAAGAAAAAGAAATTATATTAGTTTATAGTGATATTTTCTTTTGGAATATCCTGCATAATCTTCAGATTTCCAAATAAATGTGGATTTCAGTAAACGCTGTCCTTTTCGACAATCTAGCTTCTACAATTGCCTAGCCCGGATAATTTGTTTTGTATCCACTTCACAGCAGTATTAAATTCTTGAATAGTGAGTAAATGTGTCTTTTCGAGCTATTGAGAGTGTGTGGAGGGTTTATACCAAGACGCAGTTTGTCGGTTAATCTTATTTCAGTATTCTCTTTTTTGTTTTTTGTTTTTTAATTAGATTTTCTACAGCGTTCAACAAAACATTTGGGTTTTGAATTGTTCCATAAAACTTTTTTATTTGAAAGAAAATTCATTTCAGTCCTATCTACAAAAAGCTCTTCTGTTAATTTGTCTTTTATCCTCAACTTTCATTATTCATCTCTTTTCATTTTTTGTTACAGCCATCAAGATTTTTTTTGTTTTGTTTTTTTGCTTTTTGTTTTTTTGTTTTAGCTACCGTATGTTTCTTTGTCATTTTTTATCTACTTTTAGTATGTTTATTTTGGCATAAATTTTATCGAACTATCTTGATATCATAGCTTTTTATAGTCAATTTCATATGCTGCCATGTCTTTTCTGAAGTTATCCAGAGTACTAGAACATTGATCCAAATACATGTTGATGAAGTTATGGCATCATTTAAAGTGGTTATAAAGCCATCACATATATAAAAAAGGATGCTTTGAGAAGACGATAGTTCATCCAATAACCATTAAGTATCATTTATTCATTTATTTATTCATTGGTCGAGTTTGATAATACAAGGTTCCGATCTAAGTCAGAAAACATTGTGTGGTCTGTTATGTGTTGATATGCATCTACATGGCCTTTGGCCGTTATAATGTATTCGCTGCTACAAGGTTGAATTTCGAACAGAGACCAAGCTAGAGGCTTTCATTTCCATTGCAACCTGAGATACTTTCTTTTCCCATAATACCTCGCATGATTCCTGACAATCTGGGCATTGAAGTCAACCATTAAACTTAGCTTGCCATGTTGTGGCCCTGAGCCAAAAACATCCACTACTTGATTATAGCAAAGAGTGTCAGTGCATAAGCACTAATCACAGCCAGGTATCATCCAGAAATATTCTAGCCCACATTAATCGCTCACTAATACTTGTAAGAAAAGCGTTTAGAAAGTCAAAACTCTCAGACTTTAGTGCAAGTCCAATATCATAAATATGACATTCCATAAGTAAGTGTAACCAGCATCCCTGACCTGATTGCAGTTTATACATAAATGTTAAGTCAGAATAAATGCTTTTTCATCACAATTCGTTACACTGAAGTTTGATAATAGGTAATGAACAAGTTCATTCTTTGAGTAGAAAAGTAAAACTGAAAAAGAAAAAAATATTTTACATAATAAAGTGAAAGCGCTACTTGTGTAACGGTTACCGTTTTAGAAAATGGATACAGCGACCCGAGATCAAATCATGGACTCCAAAAGTTAGTTGCATTTCACATAGCGCTAATACCCTTGGGAAAGGTATGCATCCAATTATTCTCCCTCCAGCTATGGGTAAATAGTAGGGCAGACTGAACTCTTTAACCTTGGTATAACAAGCGGACAAGATGAAGGAAAACTCCGAATTCACACCTGTTAAACTCTGCTTAAAAACGACCATCCTGGTCATGTGAACCTGCACACGACTAGGATGCGACACAAGGTTATACACATCTAAAATAATATTTAAAAAAATACGTACATGAGACAAAATAACACATATACGGGACAGCACTATAAATTAATACACGAGACAGTGTTATAATTGCTTATAGTAATCACTTTGGTTCAAAATTTCTCAAACTTTTTATCCTTGTGGACCCCTTGAAATGATTTTCATATCTAAGGAAACCCCGACATGAAAATTACTATATACCCTTATTAGCCTGTTTATGCATTAGCTTATTTATTACTGTTTCTCGCGGAACCCCTGGTGATCTAGGGTTCTTAAAAACACCGGTTGAGAAACACTGCTCAAGAAAAAAAAAAATAGACCGTAGCAGGTGACGAAAAAATGTCGACTACATAAATCATGAATATATTTTACTGACTCTCTTTTAAGCGTGCATGTTATTGTCCATATAATTTGTCGGTAAAAGACAAAAGAGTTGAGAGAAAGAAAACAGAAGGAAGATCAATAATACCAGGCATGAAGAAAAGTTCAGTATAAATACCACAAGCGTCTGTTAAAATTGCACTGTGCAGTGTGGTGGGAAAAGTTTAAACAAAAATCTATAACTAAGCAACTGCTTTCTTCAGTGTTTTTATCTGATATTTTAGGTCACTTATTGTAGTTGTACTACTTAGTTACTTGCATGTTTATTGACAATGCAGTCTTTTCAGAAAGCTTTACTTTGTGTTCAACTGCGAATAATCCAAAATTCTACGTCTATTATGGAATAACCTTGATTGCATAAAAAATGGTTACTTTAGAGAGAGTCATGGAATGTAGCTAAACATTTTATACCGTTTTCCACACGTTATGGGGGTAGTTGGTGCTAGGGAGAATATTTTGTCGCATCTCATCTCACCAAGATTCAATATTAGCATTAGTATAACCATCGATACACTCACACTGAATAAACGGAAGGAAAGACAAGATAAGCTCATTTACACATAAAGGAACATTTAATATCAATATGATTTACACGGAGCATTACAAGAAGAAACAAACGTGTCCCAGCAGATAAAATGTGCAAATGTTGTTCAATGAACAAACTGTATATGAAAGAGGAAAAACGAAAAAAGTCTTATTTGTCTTCTTTGGTGAGCAAAGCTATGTAGCCTAATGTTTCAATGTCGAGGCGAGACAAAGTTTGTTCCCTGAACAGACATGAAAAGCACATCTTAATAGTTGAAACAACAGTGACGAGAAAACTATGTCTTTACAAGAGGACGAAAGAGGCCGATTTGAATTATGGGACTGACACGTGACCATGAGGTGTCCTAAAATATGCCAACTAAATCTGACAGAAGACATTTATTGTCTCCCTACATTGAACTGATCCAAAATTGGGCAGTTCTGTTACAGTGGCAAAAATTAGTTCTTCATTTCATCACACCAATGGTCATACATGATGCTCAGAGAAAGTTCCAGTCGCATCAAAACTTGTTTTCCTCCCATGGAGCTCGTTTAAAGATTCTCTACTGGCAGGGTTTTATAATCTTAGGCGAGAGAGATGCTTGTCATTACCACAGTTCCATACATCTGACATCCTAACAATAGACGCATACAGTAAAGTGATAATGAGCGAACAGTTCTCACCCAACTTTCCTTGTGAGTTCGATCCTCATTTACCATAGTTACCCAACCCCTCCGTTCGGGCAGGATATGACTCAAGGTCAATTTTTAAGCGGAGTTTAACAGGTTTGAATTCAGAGTTTTCCTTTTCCTAGACTAGTTGCCTCACCAAGGCTGAAGAACCCAGTCTGCCTTACTATTTTCCCATAGAGGGAGAATAATTGGATTCATACCTTTCCCAAGAGTATTAGTGTAATGTGAAATGCAACCAGTCTCGTCCGGGATTTGAACTCGTGTCGCCGTGTCCATTTCTTACGACGATAACCATTACACCACGGGCACCTCCTTATTTACGGTCTTATACCAGAGGATAGTTCGTCCAGCAATTATTGTGTATTTATTTATTTATTGCATGAGTTTGATAATATATGGTCCCGATCTAAGCCAGAAATTTTGGGGTGTCCTCGTGGTGTAATGGTTAAAGCGATGAACTGCGGAATCGTAGTACGCGAGTTCGTACTCCAGTCGCGCTATTACGTTCACTTTCGGGCAAGGTATGAACTCCCTTATTCTCCCTCCAGCTATGGGTAAATAGTAGGACGGACTAGGTTCTTCAGCCTTGGTGAGGCAACTAGTCTAGGAGAAGGAAAACTCTGAATTAAAACCTGTTAAACTCCGCTTAAAAATTGACCTTGTGTCATATCCTGCCCGAGCGGAGGGGTTGGTAAGTAGTATCTAAGCCAGAAATTATTATGTAGTCTATTATGTGCTGATATGCATCAACGTGGCCTTTCGACGAAATAATGTATTTGCTGATACATAAGTTAATTCCTAACAGAGACTAAGCTAGATGCTTTCATTTCCATTACAATCTAAGAGTTTTTCCCATAACACGTCCCATGATTCCTGACAATCTGGATTTGGTTCGGTTTGGTATCTTTGTTTAATGACATGTCTATCATCATGGACTATTTAATGCTAAAACCATCCTTGTAGAAGAACAGTGGTGGTACTAAATAGTACCACCACTGTTCTTCTACAAGGATGGGGAGATAAGAGGATTCATACCTTTCCCAAGGGTATAAGTCCTGAAATGAACATGATAGCACGACTGGATTTCGAACTCGTATACTAAGATGTCGCAGTCCAGCCACTAGATCGTGTCACAGGCTTTACTGACAACAAGCAATCAGTTGAAAATAGCTATTTCTTAAATTCATTTTCTTGATGATAAATTAGTAAATCGTAAATGGTAACGACTGAACATTATAAAGGGTGACCCCCCCCCCAAAAAAAAACAGAACTCATAAACTTTTTTATTACTTCAACAAAAATAAAACAAAATAATTTTAATTTTGTACCCTCGAACTGTGTATGATTATACCCAAAAGAATCTACTTCATATCCTGAAAAAAGAAAAGGCTAGAATTAAATTTATGAATTTCAGTAAAAAGATATATGTGTTCTGCTTTTTCGTTTTTTTTTTTTGTTTTTTTTTTTGTGGGGGGGTCACCTTGTAGATGCTAAGTGTTCACAATCTTTTTATTCTAAAGTTACGTCAATAAAATTTTGCATACTTTTGCCCAATATTAGTCGTTAATTCTACTTTGAATAAATCCTGGAAACAGCACTCCATGAAACAGCAGCTGTAGAGCCACTGACCTCCCATCCTAAAAACTATCCAAGTAAAACAAACAAGACCTGCGGGACACTGCTGGAGAAGCAAGGACGAACTTATATGGGTCCTTACGCATGGACGTGCCGGAGTTGGCTGACCAGCAAGAACTTATTTACATCAGCTCTGTGCTAACACAGGATATAGTTTGGAAAACCAACCAGGAGCAATGGATGATAGGGACGGATGAAGAGAGAGAGAGAGAGAGAGAGAGAGAGAGAAAGAGGGGGGGAATCCGTGCTGTCTGTGCGAATTGATGATGAGGAATTTTATTTACACATCAGTTAAACTCAAAGTCGAATCAAGTTCTATTCATAAGATTTATACTGGCCCACTAGCCGAGTGGGTAGAGTGTTTGCCAATGGCCTGGGAGACCGGGATTCAATCCTAAGACTCAAAAACTGTACTTGCGACGTCTTTGCTTAACACTCAGGAGTATAAAATACGTATCAAGGGTAAAGTGGAGCCATCCAAGGAAAGGAGTTGTACCTTCACCTACACCTCTGTGTAGTAGCTATTGAAAAAGGGGGTCTTCGAATCGCCCTCGACTACGGTCACCAATTTTACTTATATTACATTAATTACAAATAAGTAAACCAGAAAAAACACAATATAATGAAAATATTATTGTTATCTCCCCTGAGAAATTATGATCGGGTGAGCGTGAACGCTAAAGTCAAATTATTGTTAATCTCATTATTATTGCGAGTTTTTCACTCCAGATTTAACTGGTGGTCTTTCATTGAAGTCTGAGTGATAGCAAGTCTCCTTGGGTCTCCAAGCCTCTTCTCGGTATTCTAGCCGATTTTAATAATGCTGGTCTCGACCCTTATTTTCACTTTCGCCAGTCTAATTTCCAAGTCTTTGGGCACAGTTCCAAGCGAACCAACTACAATTGATGCCACCTTTATGTTTCACGGCGTTTTTAGCTCTCTGACAAGATCCAAGTATTTCGCTATCTTTTCGTCTGCCTTCGTTTACTCTCCATGGTCTGCCGGAGCAACAAAATCTTCTAGATGACCAGTTATTTCATTTCATTTTATTTTATTTTATCTTATTTGTTAATTAACACTAAGTCTGGACTTCTGGCTGGGATTTGATAATTCTGTTTGTATCACAAAATCCCGTCTCATTTTCTTGGATGGATTCTAGTTTATGCGAGTGGTAGAGTGTTCGCCAATGGTCCGGGAGACCGGGGTTCAATCTCAGGTCGCGTCATACCAAAGACTCAAAAAGTAGTACTTGATTCCTCCTTGCTTAACACTCAGCATTATACGGTACGTTTCAAGGGTAAAGTGGAGCAATCCAGGGAAAGGAGTAGCGCCCTCCTCTACACCTCGGTGTTGTAGCTATTGAAAAAGGAGCTTTCGGGTCGCCCTCGACTACGGTCGCCAACTTTACTTTTAACCGATCCATTGGCCTAATGAGTAGAGTGTTCGCCAATGGTCCGTGAAACCGCCGTTCAATCCCAGGTCGAGTCATACCAAAGACTAAAAAATGGTGCTTGATGCCGCCTTGCTTAACACTCAGCTTATAAGGTGAGGATCAAGGGTAAAGTGGAGCAATCTAGGGAATAGAGTTGCGCCCTCCCCTACGCCTTGTTGTCGTAGCAATTGAAAAAGGAGCCTTTGGGTCACCCTCGACTATTATTGTCATTAAGTAGAAAGAATAGAGTGAAAATCATTTCATTCTCTAAGAGTATTTGGCTACTTTTGCGCGAACAAAAATTTCGCTACAATGTTCCATTTTATTCGCATAGATATAAAAAATGTCTGCTAATATACATATAAAAATTGAATCACTATGATATAGATTTTTCCACATATAAATTTAAATCGAGTTATTTCTTTTCACTTAAATAATGGTTGTAATAGTAAATATGTTTATTCTTCAGTATGTTTCATACAAGATTTAAAAGTAGTAATTCTGGAATAAGAAATTATTTCCTACGCAACTATCGTTTCGTCTACTTTTCCACTGTTTAACACCAAACGTTTTGGAATTTTCAGAATAGTAAAAGTAATCAGCAACCAGACTATCGTCTTGCCTTATTAATCCGATACTTATTTCATTCATTAAGTAGCAATTCAGCTGTTCGTTTAGGCTTAAATTGGACTTACACAATTCACATAACATTCAACTCTCAGTACTATTACTGATTCTTTTACTTCCCTGCCCCCCACCACCACTTCTTCAAATTCTTTCTTTCTTCTACTCGCCATCTGCGTGTATTTCTCTTTAATCGAAAATAATAATTAACATTTGCTATTATTCTTTTTTATGTTTAGATTAAAAGTCAGCATGTTGACTTTAACTGTTTCTGTTCTTTCTATCAATCTGTCTTCCAAAAATTAATTTGAAAACCAATCTTCACAATTTACACAATATAGACCAGTTTTATCGTGTACCATTCTACCTCATATTGTAATTGTCTAATAAAAGCCCCTTTTAATTTCCACACTCATATTACCATCTACAGACATTAAATTCTATCTAAATATCTGTTTATATATAGGAAAAATTAATCAAGTTCTGATCAACAATTTTTCTCTTTATATACATAATGTGCATGTATAGAGGGTGGGTTGGTTTCGTGCTAAATGACATTTTTGAATCATCCAAATTTTTAATATAACTATGAAAATACTAATTAGAATCCGCTGCTTCTCCTCAAATAGAAGCATGAGTATCATCATGGACTGCTGTTGACTGAAATGCTAATTAGAATCCTTCAATCCTTCTTAAATAGAAGTATTAATATCATCATGGACTGCTGTAAACTGAAAGTGAAATGCTAATAAGAATTCTTCAGTCCTTCTTAGATAGAAGTATCAATACCATCATGGACTGCTGTTCGAGTGAAACTCAATGAATATTAACTAAAGTTTACATCGATGAAATGCTATGTAAATAATTGGTACCAGAAAGCCTTATCTTAGTAAATAATTACTAAGCTTAACACAATATAGAATTGGTCACAACAGTAACATATTCTTGTGAGGAAGGGAAAATTGTAATTGGTGGTGGTGGTGGTATTATTATTATTTTTATTTATTTTTTTATTTATTTTTTTTTACTCCTTGCGAGCTTTTCACACCAGTTTTAACTGGTGTTTTTCCACTAGAGTTTGAGTGACAGCTAGTTTCCTCAGGTCTTCAGAACTCAAATCAGTATTCAAGTATTAAGAATTTAGTGATGTGGATGGTCCCGATTATTCTTCTGGTCTCCAATTCTCCCAGTCTTTTCCCCAGGCCTTTGGGGACTGTGTTCCTTGCGAGTTCTTCACATTATTTTTAACTGGTGGCCTTTCAGCGTTCTTGTAGGCTGTTCCTAGCACACCAACTATTATTGGTATCACCGTCATCTTCATGTACCAAAGCTTTTTCAGCTCTCTGGCAAGATCAAAGTATTTGTTGATCGTTCTGCTTTCTTTCATTTCCACTCTGTCGTCCGCTGGAACAGCATTATTATTATTATTATTATTATTATTATTATTATTATTATTATTTACTCCTTTAGAGTTTTTCACATCAGTGTTAGCTGATGGTTTTTCACTGGAGTTTGAGTGACAGCAAGTCTCCTCGAGTCTCCAGTACTCTCCTCAGTATTCAGGCCGTTCTCAATAATGCTGTCATTTGGATAGTCTCCACTCGTCCGCCAACTTCCAAGTCCTCCAGGCCCTTTAATAATCCTTTAGTTACTGTGCCAAGTGCACCAATCACGATTGGTACAATCTTCACTTCATGTTCCACAGCTTTTTCAATTCTCTAGCATGGTCTAGGTACTTATCCTTCTTTTCACATTCTTTCAGTTTTATTCTGTGGTCAGCCGGGACGGCAAAGTCGACAATTTTGCAAATTCTCTTTTTTTGTTGTTGATTATTATAAGGTCTGGTCTTCTGGCCGAAAATAGGTGATCCGTGTGTATGTCAAAGTCCCATAGGAGTTTATTATTATTATTATTATTATTACTATTATTATTATTATTATTATTAAGTTGGAAAAATTCCCTTATTCTTTCAGAGAACTTGACTACTTTTCTGCAAATGAAAATTTCTCCACGATATTATTATCTTTTTTAGCATACATATAAAATTTGGACGTTAGCATACATACAAAAATTATCTGTTAACATACATACAAAATTTAGATCCCAATTATATAGATTTTCTACATATAAACTTTAATCGTGTTATTTTTTTTTCACTAAAATAATCGTTGTAATAGTAAATATGCAAGTTTGACTTGTTTTAACCATCACTCTACAGCAGGTGCCCCAGATAAGTTTTCAATTATGTCCCGTCACAAGTATGTCACAGTTATTAGCAAGCTAACTTCATAAGTCATCGATAAAGATCGACTGACTTGGGAGCTCCTCATATGTGGTCTTGTGCCAGATTTTACAAATTCCAAATAAATAGATAGAAATTCTTCTAAAGTATTGTCCGGAATACTGAAATTTAATCATACAATGAATTATTCGAATTGTTCTGGTACACTTACAACGTTTCAATTATTGCACCATCAGACCTTCTTCTGGTGTTAGTCGTATTTGATAGCATTTTCGTAATTTCGAACCGAACCCTTTATTTAATCTACAGGACTAGACTATTCTCATTCCAACGTGCAACTTATATTAGTTAACTTGTCTTTGTAGTTGTAGAGTGTACCTGCCCGATCTAGGGATTAAACTCACGACCGCTAAATTAACTGTATACATTTAAATAATCATTAAATTCATTAATTCGTTGTGTGGTAGAACAATTGGGTGGTATGATATTGGGATCAAACCTTATTGTTTTTTCTTAAATAAATAATTTCATATAGTGTTAATTGTATGCTTGATCTATCGATGACGTTATCAGTCTTTATTAATATTGCTCATTATTATTCAGACTTCCATTGGAGTTAGTAAAACTCTTTTTATCCCACCACACATGATAAACTATACTCACTTCATAATTTATCAACAACGGCTTTTCCATGTGGCCCCCATCTTTACTTTTACACCACCTGACGGTTTTATAAGGAAGGGTTTGGCGGATATAAGTATCGGTTAAATGTATGCAGTTTATTTGGTGGTTATGATTCAGTTGGACAGTGAAATCTATTGGAACTACAAGGACGAATTAGTTACAGCATCGGACAAAAAGAACTGAATCATTTTTATTCATTGCCACAAGTCTTACTGAAAATTTAATGGCTTTGACACTCAGAGGAAGTGATTATTTTCCTTGATTATTGTTGTTAAATGTCTCTTAGTTTTAGTAAAAAGTCATTAGCAAAAGACAAATAAAAATAAAGATTTTTTTTTTTTTTTTTTTTTTGCATTTCTGAGAATTTTTATTTTTAGAAAATGATAACTTTTCGCTACTACTAAGTGAACTTTAACATCAATAATCAAAGAAAATAATCCTGCCCAATGCATGTAAGCCATTGAAGTTTCATTAAAATTTGTGACAATAATAAAAAATGGTTCAGTTTTTCATTGTCTGTTTTTTTTTTTAGGGTTTTTTGTTTTTATTTCATTTTATTAACTTTATTTTTTCCGGTACTGTAATATAATATATTCTACAAGTATTGATAGTGGAATAAGAATAGCCAATTTCAGGGAATTGAATAAAGAATTCAGGTCAAAATTCCGAGAATAATCCCGAATATGACTGAAAAAGTTCCGGGGGTACAACAATGACAATAACAATCAAGATGAGGAAACTGGTATGAATATATCAGTATATAATAATAATGATTTATTATCTCAGAAATTCAGACTGACATTAAAACTTTATTCGAAAGATATAAATTGCAACAATAATAAATATCTATCTGTCATAATGTTCAGTTTAACTGGTATACGAATGATGAAATAGAGGAGAAAACAGTACGAAAAGAAAATCAGAGAAAGGAATGTAGCTAAGTAAATAAGCATCATAGTAATTCATTGTTTTATGCATCACTGTGTTTGTTCTGAGAATACAGAAATAACGTTTTCGCCGCGAAGTTGTTAGGTTTGCTTCAGTAATTCAGACCGAATAAGATTTGATTTACAAATGGGCCGCCTTACATCATAGAACACGTTACAAGCCAATACTGCCTTTCCCTTTTCCTGACTCCGTAGAGTGTGTAAAAGAAGAAAGAAAAAAGAAAACAATTCGCATAATTATATTGGGAATTTGAAAAAAACCAATTAAATTCATTTTGAAAAAATGTGAAATGTTTTTAAAATTATACAATTTAAGCAATATTACCAATTTTTCCCCGTGCAAGTTTTAGTTATTGATTTCAGATGTAATCAAGTAGAATGCAAAGGAAATTTACCAACAAATGCTACATTTGCAATTGTTTTTCCACGAGAGGCGTTCTTCTTACCTAGGTAATATAATCGCATTATTACAAATCAAAAGGTATGAAAAAAGTTCTAAAATTTTTTAAAAGCCAAAAGACTTTAAAGCGATTCTCTCATAATATGAGAATGTTCCAGTCAAATTTCATTTTAACCCTTAAAAACGTTATTTTAAAAAACCAAAAGCGTTTTCAAGGGCAGCTGGTAGAACAGGATTGAACCTAAAATAAATCGTGATTCACTCACTCATCATTGACTACCCCAGATTCACGTATTTTTTTAAAACAAAATAAAAATAAAAAATAAAAATAAAAACTTGGTAATGAAAAGGTTAAGAGCAATATTTGTTTTGAATCTTTCTTTCTTTCTTTAATATCAATTCAACCTTCGTGGATTATTTAATGCCAAAGCTATCCTTGTTCAAGAACAGTAATGGTACTACTTTACCGATAGTTAGAGAGAAAAGAGAGTTCATACCTTTCCCAAGAGAGTTAGCTCGAAAGTAGAGCGTTACTGGAGATCGAACTCGCTTACTGCGATGATGCAGTCCTGTACGTTAGCCACTACGCCACGGGGACTCCCATGAATGTATGTATTTACCAATCCCTCTGCACGAGCAAGATACGACATAAGGTCAATTTTTTATGCGAAGTTTAACAGGTTTGAATTCAGAGTTTTCCTTCTCCTAGACCGATTGGCATACCAAGGTTAAAGAGTCCAGCAGCCCTAGCATTTAACCACAGATGACGGGAGAATAGTTGAATTCATACCTTTCCCAAGGGTACTAGGGCTATGTGAAATACAAACAGACTCATCCAGGTTTTGAACTCGTATCACCGGTTTCATTTCCTACGACGGTAACCATTACATTACTGAATATAAGGTGCTTTTTATTGAAGAAATTCCAGTGGTAATGAACATGTGACACGGACACTTGAGAGGTGAGAAAGTAAGCCGACTTTGTGAAAAATGTGAAAGCTATACATTGATAAGGGGATCTTAATTGCTTAATATTATTTGGGGAAAAATGCTTGGAGACTATAAAAAAACGTAAAAAAACAGGTAAAGCTGATTTGGGCAAGGATATAAGCCATCTGGGACGTTTATAAAAGTTGTCAGAGAAGGGAATGGTTTTGTTTTTATCAAAGGAATGACCTGGTAGGTCTAATAAGAGAATCTTCATTGCTTAATATTATTTGGACAACAAAAATTTGGAGACAAAAACATAAGAGCTGGACTGTCTCTAAGATTATCGAAAAAGACAAATCGTTTACATTAGAAAAGTCTGGATGGCCTATCAGATAAGAAAATATGGAGGTGCCCGTGGTGTAGTCGTTATCGTCGTAGGAAATGGACACGGCGACACGAGTTCAAATCCTGGACGAGACTTATTGCATTTCACATAGCACTAATACCCTTAGGGAAGGTATGAATCCAATTATTCTCCCTCCAGCTATGGGTAAATAGTAGGACAGACTAGGTTCTTCAGCCTTGGTTAGGCAACTAGTCTAGGAGAAGGAAAACTCTGAATTCAAACCTGTTAAACTCCGCTTAAAAATTGACCTTGTGTCATATCCTGCCCGAGCGGAGGGGTTGGTAAATAGTATCAGATAAGAAAATATTGGGTTAATAATCTTTGGCAACTCCCCTTTGCTTTAGCATTTTGAAAACTATTTCGTCATAAAAAGACAGTTGTGCCCGCTAAGGGAGAAGGGGCAGGTTGAATGTAGAGAAAGCGAGAAGAATGAAGCCGTTGTAAGAACCTGCTGACACCAGGGATGGATGACAGATGCAAATTAAAGTTGAATGGAGTTGAAAGAATAGATCCAGTCCTCTGACCACCAAAGAAAAGGTTGGACAATTCTCCGAATTTGGAAAAAACTGTTTTAAAGAAAATTGGGATAATGAAAAATTAACATTAAGGATGAATAAATACCATGACCATGCAACCCCCACACCGGACTCAATATAATTCTTCGTTTTGTTTTTTAATGATATATCAACCTTCTTGGATTATTTAATGCCAAATCCTTCCTTCGAGAAGGACAGTAGTGGTACTATTTAACCCATAGCTGGGAGGATAAGGGGGTTCATACCTTTACCAAGGATATTTGTCCGAAAGTGAACATAAGAGCGCGACTAGAGTTCGAACTCGCTTACTACGATTCCGTAGTCCAGTGCTTTAACCATTTACGCCACGAGGACTTGAATTTCATTTTCATTTTAACTATTTCAAAAAAGTGATCAATACCGAACTGTAAAGCAAAATAAAACCTAAAATAAATTGTACTTCACTCACCTTCCTTGCTGATCCATATTTATGCATTCTTTTAAAACTTGAAAAATATTAATATTCATGAATTTGACCAATAACATTAAGTAAGATCCTTTTTAAATTTGACAAACTTGAACATCTTAAAATTGATGCATAAAAACTTCATAAAAATGTACTTGATAGTTAACTTTAGCTGTAGAAGTTGGGTATTAGCTATTTTTGCTTCAATTTATTTTCGCTAAATTTTAAACTAAAATTCCATAAATATAACTTGAGAGAGGAGAACTTTTCAGTAGAACTTTACCTAACAATTAAAATAATTAGTTTAGAAAATTAAGTATCATACCATCTCCTCAATAAGACCTATAATTATTTTAGCATTTTTAAACAACTATTGCATATACTCATGTAGTGACCGACTTTTTAAGACTAATTTTCCACCTCAAAAACAAGAGAAAATTAGGGGTCGTTCATTACACGAAGTCGTTTATTATTAGAGTATATATGATAATTTTTTTTTTTTTTTTTTTTTTTTTTTGAGGTGGGAAGTCCACATAGCCAACATGCTGGACTGCGTCAAAATAGTAAACTAGCGGGAACTCCAGTCATGCTATTTCGTTCATTTACAGACTAAAAGCCAGGGAAGCTTTTTGCTTAGATATTGCACAAGGCCGTATGAATGGAACACCCTATGAGAATCGAACTCATTCGTGAAGGTTGGCTTGTTTAGCTTGCTAACCATTAGTAGTAATTTACTAAGCTTTTTCCTTAGATGTGCCACAAAGGAATGAGGCACCCAATGACAACCGAACTCACGCGTGAAGGTTGGCTAATCAAGCTTATTAATCATTACACCACCAGAGACGCCCCAATCACGGGTTAAATAGTACCACGACTGTTCTTTTCCAAGGATGGCTTTAGCATTAAATATCCTATGAAGATTCATATATCACTAAAGAAAGAAATCAAGGGATTTAAAACTTTAAACATTTCTCTTAGAGAAATGTTTAAAGTTTTAAATCCCTTGATTTCTTTCATCATCAAGTTTTGAAAGAAATAAATTCTTCCAACTGATATGTAAAATAATTGCATAGCATAACTGCTTTGTCAGAACTAACAATCCTGACAATAATATCTAAATGGATAAATCTTTTAAGTATCACTTGCTTAAGGAGGTGCCCGTGGTGTAATGGTTATCGTCGCAGGATATGGACACGGCGACACGAGTTCAAATCCTGGACCTGACTGATTGCATTTCACATAGCACTAATACCCTTGGGAAAGGTATGAATCTAAATATTCTCCCTCCAGCTATGGGTAAATAGTAGGGCAGACTAGGTTCTTCAGCCTTGGTAAGGCAACTAGTCAAGGAGAAGGAAAACAGTGAATACAAACCAGTTAAACTCCGCTTAAAAAAAAAAAATTGACCTTGTGTCACATCCTGCCCGAGCGGAGGGGTTGGTAAATATAATCACTCGCTTAAATTAAAAACATTTCTCTCCGAAATTACGCGATTTTTTCACAGAATAATAAGAACTTCATTAGATAATATAAAAAAACAATAATTGGTATTTTATAGGCATGTAACAATCTAGAACGATGCTGATAATTGTTCAAAAATTCTTTGTTTGAAGACGCCATTAGATATCTTGTTAACAAAATATCATTTTACCTCCAAATTCAAGGACTTTTAAAGACTATATATATATGTATATATATATATATATATATATATATATATATATATATATATATATACAGCTGTTTCGCATAATTTTTGACTGACAGAAACAGCATTTACTCGCTCTACATCCATGTAAGGAATCCTTTTTCTTTATAATAAGCTGCGATCCCAGATTTGATCTCTTATCCAGAGTAGAATTCAAATATCCAACAGAAACAAGTACTACAAAGGGAATATTATGCGGGTCAACAATCCTCCCACCAATTCCCAAAATAGATAACTCTGGAAAAACCCATAACACCGATTCAAAGCCTAACACTAAAGTAAACAATGAAAAACCAAAATTATCCCCGCCATACTCGATCCTTCTCACCAATCCAAAATAAATCATATTAAACTAATCACCGAAAAAAACGACTGAAAATATCAATCTAGAGTTCCTTCAATTTTAAAGATAAAATCACCAAAATAATTTATTAAACAAGACCATACAATTGCCCAGTCAGCTAGGGCTGTAGAGTACACCGAGTGCACCTCTGCAGAGGGATAAGACACCCCCCCCCCAATGAGTGTCCTGGATATGACACTAAACAATCTGATGGTGAGGTTCCAGTGATGTTGGGGTTTTGGGAAATATGGAGCACCCCTTCATTGCCATTGCTCCCAGGTCCACTCTGGCCCGGCGTGGTAGCATCTGATAGGGCCCTATCTATAGGTTAAATAGAACTAACAGCACACTTATGCTAAACTGAATAGTTTGACTAAACTGAATAGCTTGAAATAAATGTTTTTGACAATTAAACCCTACTTACATTTAAACTGGGTGCTTATTCTAAACTGAATTATTTGAAATGGAACTGTTTTTAGACATTGAAACTGTACTTACACTAAACTGATTTGTTTAATATAGAACTGTTTTGACATTTAACTGTGTGTAAACAAAATCTGTACTTATACTAAACTGAATTAGCTGAATTAGAACTGCTTGACTAAACTAAATTGCTTGAAATAGAAATGTTTTTTCACAATTAAACTGTACTCACATTTAAACTATGTACTTATGCAAAACTGAATTGTTTGAAATAAAACTATTTTCATAAAAATGGATTTGGCGTAAAACAACCCACAAAGGTTGATATGCCATAAAAACCCAACCAACCAACCAACCAAGACCATACAAATAGACAAAAACAATGCAACACCCAAGAATCAACCAAAACCCTGAATAGTGTGGGAAGTATGGATATTAAAATGAATAACATTATCACAAACTTCAATCAAGCTGATATATAAAAATATACTTATACAGTAATTTACTAAGCATTTTTTTCTTTTTGCTTATATGTGGCACAAGGCCATATGAATGGGGCTCTCAATGAGACTCGAAATCACTCGTGTAGGTTTGCTAGCCTATCTTTCTAACCATTACACCACCGGAGGTGCCCTAAAAATAAACATATATATAAGATATAAGTAAGAAACATAACCATCTACAAAGCATACACTTGTGAAGTAAAATTTGTCGAACCTTTGTCTCGCGCTCTAATAATTCGGTTTCCCAAAAAAAACCTTTCGCTTACAAGTCTTATATATACAAGAAATATTTGACATTAAATAACACAGAAGGGTTGATACGCCATTAAACCAAATGACCAACCAGCTAACATAACCCTTGTGTAGACGAGCACCGTATATTCACGAATAATGAATGACTTCGTGTTATGAATGACCTCTAATTTTTAGCTACGTAAGGGGTTTTATTATATACTGTGTGTAATGAACGACCCTTAATTTTTGGCTATGCTTGCTTACAAAAATATTTTTTCAACATCCAATAACATAAAGAAAAAAACTTCGAAAACATTTAAATGATAAATGACATTGGTGATATATTAATTAATTGATTAAATATGTTTCAGGTGTATTATTTACTTGTATAAACAAAATCACACATTGTCTTGAAAGTTCTTAACAAAGCTATTATTTGTAATATTTGTACATATTACCTTCACAGGTGTTATAAATAGTAAACAATGTTAAATAAAAAGTTTATCATCTTAACTTATAGCCTTTGTTTAGACATAGGTTGTGCAGAGATACTTCGGATCGAAGTTACAGCAAGGTTAGACCAAGAAACAAGGTTAGATTTGACGTTTCAAAAACATATCTTGTGTAATGAACGACCCCTTGTTTTTGAGGTAAAAAAAATTGTCTTAAAACTCGTTCATTACACGAGTATATACTTCAGTTAATGATTTTATAACTGACGTAATTCATAAACGTCTAAAATAAAAGTATATATATATATATATATATATGTATATATATATATATATAATTTTATTCCCATAAATATATATAAATATAAATATATTTTATTCCCATAAATGTAAACTCTACATTGTTTCGAATTGCTTCATCGGAAAAAATAATTTTGATTCTGCAAAAAAATTTGTTTTCAGGCTATTCAAAATGGCAGCAAATAAGAGTGTTCCAAGTTTGAATAGAGGTCTGTCGGCAATTGTTGGGTGGTTGATAAATGTAAACATGTGAAATTTGCAGAAGAATGTGTGATGTGGACAGAAAAGCATGTTTTAGCCAAAATATTTACAAATAGGCTAAACCTGGTTTTGTAACAAGGAGCTTGAGTCGAAAAACTGTCCCTGTAGTGAAAACACACTGACTTTACTGTATATAAAAAGGTTCTTTGTTTTAGGTACAAAGAAAGAAAGAAATATTCTAAATTGAGTAGGTCCACGAAGAGATTTATATTTTTTTAGGATTTATTTATTTATTTTGTTCTTATATACGTGTATGTTTCCAGCTTGTTGCTTTGAGATTATCATTAACAAGGCCTTGTGCCATACATGTTCTCTGACAAAAGCAACAAGCTGGAAACATACATGTATGTAAGAAAAATGAATATATAAATGCAAAAAAATACAAATCTCTCCGTGGACCTACTCATTATATATATATATATATATATATATATATATATATATATATTAGAATCATTTAAAAATATATCATTTTGTATAATTCATAATCATTTTCTTATTTACTTAGTCAAGCACGCAGTACCTAAGTGGTCACCCATCTAAGTAGAGAGCATGTTCATCACTGCTTAACTATGTAGATTTGGCAGGAACCAGTGCTTTAATCAAAACTTGACCTTAAACATTAATTCCACCTCATTCTTCACATCTAAAGGAAGTTTGGTAAATGCCGAAGGCATACTTAACTGTAATGTGGTAGGGCTTAACCATGAAAAGTTGTATGGCATCGGAATTCCAAACCGACTGTATGAAGTGGTTGAAGTGACTTCACTTGATTTGACGACGCCTAGTAGAATGAATATAACACACATGAAATAAACCAAGTCACATGATTAGTAAGAGAAGAGTTTGATGAGAGATTTACACGAGTAGATAATAGAGATTAGACCACCCGGAGGGATAGACATCCTACAAAACGGTTTATGGTCCAGGTAGGTTTTTTCCCGCCATGTGGTAGAAATAATCAGAAGTGTAAGAAAAAAAAACAACTTTGCATCCCGTTCAAAGTCTCCTTCTTTTCAAGCCAAAATTATAAATTATAAGAACTCAACAACCAAAACTGAAAAATGTTATCATTTCAGCTATCCTACCACTAAGGTGGCAACCAGAGGCCAAAGAAGTATGGAAATGAAACAGTTGATTAAATTGGCATTCTAAAAGGAAAAACATAGTTCATAATTATGTTGACTACTGATAATATACGTCCCAAGCCGGGTGCAAGTATTTAAGTTTTAATGTCATAAAATATTATATTAAATTCGTAAGACTAACAAAAATAAGAACAAACACGAGATTACACTTACTTTTATTTTAATTGATTTCTATATAAAATCATGCATAGGATTCTTTTAATACATTGGAAAATAAAACAATGATATTAGAAATCAAGTAATCATTTATTAAAACCAATTTTTGTTAAAACCAATATGCAAATTATACTCCCCATATACCATATAAATCTATATTTCTTTGTAATATATAACATACATTGTAGGATTTTAAATGCATTAATAACATGGGCTGTTTTGAGGCAAATCTTTTTAAGATGGACTTTAATCGAGACATCATTAATTAATAAGATGATAATTAAGATTAAATAATGATTATTTAGATAACTAAGGGAATTGTGTCATCGTTGATGATGTAGTTTTTGTTTTTACTTATTATGCCCGTTTTTTTAAGCCAGAATACAAATTATCCCCACCATATACAATGTAAGCCTTTATTTCTCAATGATATCCCATACACATTGCAGGATTTTAAACATATTAATTCCCCTGGGTTTTCCAAGGGCCACCTGGTGTTCTCACCGGGTGAGTGTTATTGTGCTGACCTCCCAGGTCCCAGGAGGGGTTTCCTCAGACAATATCAGCTTTGTAAGGCTGAGTTAATAACTTGGGGCCGAAGGTACACCAATATGGGTAATACCGACAAGATCAAATATTTTTGTAATACTCATGCATGAGTCTCAATTCATATCTGCTCCCCCTCAACAAAATGACCTTGTGTCAAATCTGACTTGATGGGAAGTTGGTTGAATACTAACGCATTAATAAAATGGTCTGTTTTTAGGCAAATCTAACTCAGCTAGACTTTGATAGAGACACTGTTGATAAATAAGATGCTAATTAAGATTAAATAACGATTGTTTAATAATTATTGGGAATATGACGTAAATAACTAAGGGAATTATGACGTCAGAGGTGACGTAGTTTCAGTTAAAGACAGACATAAAATCTTTATTATAATAAGATGTATTTGAAAAATATTATATTGAGGTTTCACAACCTGTATGTCATTATTACATAACGTTCTTCTTGCCTTCTCCATTGTAGTGACAGTTATGTGTTTCTACTCTCAGCGGGTGCACTTAGCGTAACGGCATTCGACGACACGAGTTAAAATATTTGCCGAGACTGTCTGCGTTTCACTTTGCGTTAATGCCCTTGGGAAAGGCATGAATCCATTTGTTCCCACTCACCTCTGGTATGGGAAAATAGTAGATCAGAAACTGGGTTTTTTAGTCTTGGTTAGGCAACCAATCTAGGAGAAGGGAAACTGAATTTAAACCATCTTTAGTCCGCTTCTAAATTGACCTTGTGTCACATTCTCCCCGTGTCAGAGGGGTTGGGTAAACACACATCATTCTATTTTAGATTCAATCCAAATAAACTATTTTCCACTGTATTTATTTACCCAACCCCATGAACAAGATGCGACACAAGGTCAATTTTTATCAGGGTTTAATTGGTTTGAATCTAGATTTTCCCTTCTCCAAGATTAAATAGTACAGTCTGTCCTACTATTTAACCATAGATAGAGGGAGAATAGTTTCTAAGGCTATTAGCCATAGGTGAAATGCTTTCAGTCTCATCTGAGATTTGAACTCGGGCCGCCGTCTCTATTTCGTACGGCGATAACCATGCGTGCCTCCTCAAACTATTTTCCAGTTTAAGCTAAATCTAAGCGTGTCCCAAGTTAGTTTACGAATCTGAAAAAATAATATGTCCAAAGACTCGAGCCTCCCAAAATTTTATCTATCTGTCAAAACATTTACCATTTCTATAAGGGATTTATAATAGATTAGTTCTTTTCGTGACCAACAGTCAGCCCAGTCGGCTGTGGCTGTAGAATACTCTGCAGAGGGGTAAGACCTCTCAAAAACGAGTGTCCTGTATATGAAATTAAACCATCTGATAGTGAGACTCCAGCCTTGGAGATATCGAGAATTTGGAGGACCTTTTCATTGCCATTAATCCCAGGTCTACTCTGACCCGGGACAGTCGCACCATATAGAGTCCTATCTATGACTCAAATAGAACAAACTGTGTACAAACAAATGACTGATGTTAAATTGTGACTGTTACATAGCAATACTTGAAAGCATTTAACTGTGTGCAAAAAAGACCTCAGGTTCGTTTAAGAATGTTATCGACAAAATGTGTTAACAAATCATATATATATATATATATGTGTGTGTGTGTGTGTGTGTGTGTGTGTGTGTGTGTATAATCAGTATTTGGCATTAAATAACCTACAATGGTTGATATGCCATAAAACCAAACCAAACCAAATCATGACCAGCTGTAAAAAAAAAGAAAACAAAACAAAACAAAACAAACACATCATTTGACTTTGATCTTTGATCTTTGTATCTTTTTAAGTCTCTTTATCTCCAATCGTAATTTCAGGCCATTTTACAACCAGCTTTTCACACTGGCAAATTACGTAACAATATATTTCATTGCATTCTTTCTTCCTCTCTTTATGCAGTACTGCACCTTATTCATCAACTATGGTGGATTTCACCAACTAATGTAGACATTCATTTACATGATAACAACACTGTACAAAGACAATTGTATCAACATATATCACTTCTACATTATCTATTTATTTGTCGCTGCCTCCCACCAGACAGGACTTGACACAAGGTCAAAAGCCCGAAGGCTGATTAAAGTGGGGATGAAGGGGAGGGGAAGGTCGGGAATGAGCCGAGACTCGAACCCTGCTGGTCTATGCTGCTCATCGGGTCACTTGGTGCAATGTGAGCCTGATGAGGCAAGCAGTTTCATGAACCCAAATGTGGGTCCGGACACGTATGCTGGGTTATGGCTTGAACTAGACAGCAAGGTCTAGTGCCATACATAGATTTCAAGAATGTCCGCAGGGACCTCTTTTTATTTGTCGCTGCCTCCCACCAGACAGGACTTGACACAAGGTCAAAGCCCGAAGGCCGATTAAAGTGGGGATGAAGGGGAGGGGAAGGTCGGGAACGAGCCGCGAGTCGAACCCTGCTGGTCTATGCTGCTCATCGGCTCACTTGGTGCAATGTGAGCCTGATGAGACAAGCAGTTTCACGAACCCAAATGTGAGTCCGGGCACGTATGCCGGGTTATGGCTTGAACTAGACAGCAAGGTCTAGTGCCATACATAGGTTTCGAGAATGTCCGCAGGGACCTCTTTCTACATTGTCTATATTTGTCGCTGCCTCCCACCAGACACGACTTGACACAAGGTCAAAAGCCCGAAGGCCAATTAAAGTGGGGATAAAGGGGAGGGGAAGGTCGGGAACGAGCCGAGACTCGAACCCTGCTTGTCTGTGCTGCTCATCGGCTCACTCAGTGCAATGTGAACCTGATGAGGCAAGCAGTTTCACGAACCCAAATGTGGGTCCGGGCACGTATGCCAGTTTACGGCTTAAACTAGACGCTTGGTCTAGTGCCGTACAAAGGGGACAAAAGTGCAGCTCGCCCACCCGAAGGTTGCCCAGCCGAAGCTGGGGGCCTATTCGGCCCCGAGTCTGCTCTTGGTTTCGAGCACCCATCCGGCACGAATGCCAGACGGCCCAGCTAAAAAGCCGGGGGGCATCAAAGCAATATGTTGCTTATATTTACGTGATCATTACTATTTCGTTACATGTTTTACATATATGGGGGTCAGCTGAAAAGTTCATTGGCTGACCAAGATACTCTCACCGAATGTAACCAAATGAGGTTTATTTTTCAGCATAGCTCCTCTTGCAGTCCACATACTTCATCCATCGGTGTTGTAGTGCTTGGATACCACTGGTAACTGATTCATTGATTTATTGATTGATTTCAACGGCATGTCAACCCATCAAGGGTTCTTTTATGCCTAGAAGTTAAGGAATTGCGTTCATATTTATATTTTTAGAGTAGTTGTTTTTAAGAGGATTTCTTAAGAGCACATGGTCTGATCGAAAATGACTAATTTTTAAACAGATCTATTTGACCCCTAACAGGTACTGCCACTCTGGCTCAGAGTGGACTTGGGAGTAATGGCAATAAATAAGTATTCAACACTTCCCAGATCTCCAGAAATACAGCATACCCAGGACACCCCATTTCTTGGGGTGGGGCTCTTATCAGTCTGCAAGGGATGTAGTCAGTATATTCTAAGCCCTACTGACAATGGGGTTGGTAATTTATGAAGTAAAGTCAATATAGTAAAACTGTACACACTAAAATAAACCTTACTCATCTTACCATCATGAAAAGGAAGAGAAAATATAATCGTCTATCAGGATATGTAATAAAAATAAAATCTGTAAATAAATAAATAAATACACGAGCTAATGTTAAACTGGTGTCAATATAACCATGAATATGTAATTTAAAACATTTATTCACTGTTCAGGGACGAAGGTTTTGTGGCAAAATTTTACTAACTGTGAAACGTTCTGGAGTTATCTAACGAACATGCATGAGTGTGTCAATAAAACCAATTACAATTTTTTTTCGCAATGTTGAACTATTAAGTAACAGCAATATATATAGTTAAGTTGGCTGTCCGTAGTCAAGGGCGAACCGAAGGTTCCCTTTTCAATAGCTATTACACCAAAGTGTAGAGGAGAGCTCTACCCCTTTCCCTTGATTGCTCCACCTACCCTTGATCGAACACCTTATAATTCTGAGTGTAAAGCAAAGAGGCATTAAGTACTATTTTTTGAGTTTTTGATATGACTCGACTTTGGATTGAACTCCGGACTCTTGGACCATTATCAAGTACTATTTTTTTAGTCTTTGATATGGCTCGACTTCGGATTGAACTCCAGTCTCTTGGACCATTATCAACTACTATTTTTGAGTCTTTGATATGATTCGACTCTGGATTAAACTCCGGTCTCTTGGACCATTATCAAGTACTATTTTTGAGTCTTTGATATGACTCGACTTTGGCAAACACTCTAACCATTAAACTAGTATTTTAGTGAAAGGCTGCACTCATGAAATGTGAATTATTATTGAATGGAACTAGAAAAGATTGTCTTAATCAACAAAATATGCACTGAAAATGTGTTTATCAACTCTTTTTAATGCATATTAACACGTTCAATACGATACAACTCTTTGGTCGATAGTGAAATATTTTTTGTTTGTGCGGATCCCCCCACAAAAAAATAGCATGATCCATTGGTGAGTTGTATTGCATTGAACCTATTAAATTGTGTGCAGAGAAGGATTTACCTATTTGTAGGCCCTAAGCCAAACTCATTAGTGGGCCCCAAATTTAGAGAAATGTTTACGTTTCAGTATCATATATATATATATATATATATATATATATATATATATATATAAGTAGAGTTGGCGACCGTAGTCAAGGGTGATCCGAAGGCTCCCTTTTCAGTAGTTATTACATTGAGGTGTAGAGGAGGGTGCTATCCTTTTGGCTGGGTTGCTCTACTTTACCCTTGATCCGTACCTAATAATGCTGATTGTTAAGAAAGGCAGCATCAACTACCATTGTTTGAGTTTTGGGGAGGGATGACTCGACTTGGAATTGAACCCTGCTCTCTCGGGACATTGGCAAACACTCTACCCACTAGACTACTATCACAGGTTATTTAATGACAAATCTTTTGTATGCATATCTATTGAGTATATAGAGTTTTAAACAAATAGTTTGTAGATAACATTTCAAAACGAGCCTGAGCTCATTTGTTTTATTACAGTTAAAAGGTTTCAAGTATTGCTATCAAACACTAGTAATTCTATTCAACATAAATAGTTTCAAATCTAGTAAATGATTATATAGTCCTATTTGATCCATTGATGGGACCCTAACAAGTCCTACCACTCCGGGTCGCAGTAGACCTGAGAGTAATGGCATTGAAGGCTCTCTCAACATTCTCCAAACCTCCATTTACAGAGCTTCACCATCAGATGATTTAGTGTCATATCCACTACAGTGGTTAGGGTGCAGGTTCTACCACTTGACAGAGATGTAGTCGGCATATTCTAGAGCCCCAACTGACTGGGTGGTGTAATTTTTCTTTCTTTCGTTCTTTTTTTTATTTTGTTGTTATAGCCAAATGTCAATATACTACACATCATTTTATAATGTAAGATATACGAATTTCAATGATTTCAATTTTATTTAAAAATCAAAATCATTGAAAATGGGACTTAAATGAATAAGGGGATTGTGACGTTGGTAGTGACGTTGCTTCGGTTACAGACAGACAGACATATAATCTCCATTATAATAAGATGCATATGATATACAACTAAGAATTAATTTTTATTTATTGCGGACTTTTTGTCCTCATCTTGGTAGTTTTTTGTGTTGTTTCTTCTTTCACTACGTTTCGGCCAAATTTCACCTCTGGCCTTCTTCAGGTGATTTACTGCGACCTCGGATAGGAATGATGGGTCCGTACCGAATTTTTTTAATTGTCTTTTAATTGGAATCATTTTGAGATGAGGCTTCTTAATCTGAGAATTAATTTTTATTTATGCGGACTCAAAATGATTCCTATCCGAGGTCGCGGTAAATCACCTGAAGAAGGCCAGAGGTGAAATTTGGCCGAAACGTAGTGAAAGAAGAAACAGCACAAAAACTACCAAGATGAGGACAAAAAGTCCGCAATAAATAAAAATTAATTCTCAGATTAAGAAGCCTCATCTCAAAATGATTCCAATTAAAAGACGATATACAACTAATTTGATTAAAAGTAATAATGTGCTACATTGTGTTGAAATTCGTATATATTACATATCTGAATCATTAAAAAGATTATTTCTTATTATTAATACTGTAGGCCTTATCTACATACAAATAACAGGCAATAATTAATAAGTTATAATGAAATCAATTGAAATAAAATTAAAACAAGTGTGATCTTATTGTGTGTTCTTATTTAGTTTCGATAGTCTTTCTAATTTAATATAACATTTTATGACATTAAAACTTAAATACTTAGGCCCGGCGGAAACGCATATCTTTGCTAGTGGTAATAATGAACGAAATACAATTTACTGCATACAGTATGTATTTCAAAATAAGTACTTCCAGCTTTTTTATGAAAAATTTGTCAATGATACTGTTTGTATAAAGAGATTGATTGTATGAGACCAGATTCGATGCATAATAATGCAAGTGAGTAAAAACTACGTTGTCGCATAGTAGTTCGGTTTCAGTGGACCCATATATATCTAGAGGGTGTCCTTGGACAATGGGCGAGGATGCATACAGGTAAATCTAACTCCGTGTCAACTCTAAAATGAAATAAAGATTTCTTTAATCGGATAAAATGGTATAGATATTCTTTCAACTGTTATTTGACTTTTCACTTCATTTGCAATGATTTAAATAAATGTGTCCAGCAGGACACATGGCGTAATGGTTATAGGCGTTGGTTCCCTAAGATTCTAAGGTTGCAGGTTCAATCCTGACTGCAGGCGAGTAACAATACAGGAATACTTAACACTTGTACCCGGTTATGGCTCACGGAATCAGAACAAACGATCCCCGTGGTTTCAATAAAGGACGTAGTTCGAAGTTCCGTGAAGGTTCCCGAGTTCGACAAACACCTGAAGAAGGCCGGAGGACATATCTGCCGAAACGTTGTGGAAATAACAATAAAGATGAAGACAATTGTCCGAAAACCATTAACGATACAAATTTAAATAAACTATGAAAGGGAAAAAATGGCTCTTCAGCAAATAACACGTGTCTTGTTACATAAGATATAATAATGATTTGAAAACTGCAGAAAAAAAGAAAGTTTTGAGAACAAAAAAATTGTTAATAAAGATATTTGTGTTCTCAGTAAAGTGATAAATGAGTTCAAGTAAGATGATTTGATCATATTTAAGCACAATGATAAGATTTTTCCAGATGGGGAACATGCTCTCCACCGTGGGTTGTGCACTCTCGTGAGGAATTTGCCGGCTACAACTTAAACTGAAATACAATGTTCCCGGTAGCCGATAACGTATATGTAAAAAGGCTACACGTAAAAATTCCTTCCTTAACCTAGAGGATGACGATGACTCTGGGGTAAAATATCCGACTGACTTAAAATCAGCCGGGTTTTGATCCCGGCTTAAAGCATCTCGCGTGTCTGGCCACACTGAAAAGTTGTGACACAACGAAATTTTGTCATCTGTGAATGACTATATATATATATATATACTCAGACAGAAAGAGAAAGACAGGGAGATCTGCTGTTATCTTTTATCTACACATGGGTGTCCAGTCGGTTAGTTGCCCCTGGGTATTGTTTCGTTTCTTTGTTTAAAAGCATATCAACCTTCAAGAGTTATTTAATTATTTCGTGCCAAAAGCCATTCTTGCAGAAGAACAGTTAGGGTACCATTTAAAACAGAGCTAGCGGGAGAAGTGTGTCGCCTGCTAGAGGGACTATAATGAAAAATAAACTTCATTTAGTCACATTCTATGAGAGTCAGCCTATGAACTTTTCAACCAATCCTCGTAATTCTTAAATTGCTTTGATCTATGGTTTGGTTTTATTTGGTTTCTTTGTTTAATGGCATATCAACCTTCGTTGGTTATTCAATGCCAAAGTAATCCTTGAAGAAAAACAGTAATGGTACTATTTAACCTGTAGCTAGGGAGATAAGGAGTTTCTTACATTTCCGAATAGTATTAGTCCGAAAGTTTACGTAATAGAGCAACTAGGGTTCGAACTCAATTACTTCGAGGCTGCAGTCAAGCACTTTAGACTTTACGCCACAGGGACTCTCCCCTCGATAAGTAGGTACACATCAAACAATTTTTAACAAAAGGTTAATTTTACTCTAAACCAAAGATAGGTTGGCGACCGTAGTCGAGGGCAACCAGAAAGCTCCCTTTTCAATAGAGATTACATCGAGGTGTAGGGAAAGGTACTACTCCTTCCCCCGAATTACTCCACTTTACCCTTGATATGTACCTTATAATGCTGAATGTTAAGCAAGGAGGTATCAAGTACAATTTTTAAGTCTTTGGTATGACGCGACCTGGGACTGAACCCTGGTCTCCCGGGCCATTGGCAAACACTAGGATTTTATTATTTCTTGTGTAACATTATACAATAAAAACGGTGATTATAAGAGATTATTTATGAACAAATTTGAAATCAAAACTATGTTTAGCAGTCTAAAGATTCTAGCACTTTTGTGTGCATATTCATAGAATTTTATTTCGGGTTACAGGGGTGTTACAATTTTATTTTTGGTTACAGGGGTGTTACAATTTTATTTTTGGTTACAGGGGTGTAACAATTTTATTTCGGGTTACAGGGGTGTTACAATTTTATTTTTGGTTATAAAGGTGTTGCAATTTTATTTCGAGGTACAGAAGTTTTGCAATTTTATTTCTGGTTACAGAGGTGTTACAATTCTATTTTTGCAAATAGATCAAATAGAACTTTTATCCTAAATATGACACAAAACTGCATCCGATGGTCAGGCTCCAATCCTGGAGCTTTGAGGAATGTGGAGTATTCTTTTATTACCATTACTCCCAGGTCCACTCTGACCCGGACTGGTAGTACTTGTTAGGGTTCTATCTATGGGTCAAATAGAATTGATTAATTATTTACTTTGGATTATTATTATTAGTTATTTGAAATCATACAGGGGTGTGCAAATTATTCATATTCCATTGGAATATTTGATAAATTGGATAATCAGTGTTATATAGCAATACTGGAAATCATTCCTGTCAGGTCCTCTGGACGGCATCCAGAGCCTGCACAGAGCTGATAAATGTAAGTGTTTATTGGTTGGCCAACACTAACGTGACCATGAATGAAAGTTCATAGGAGAACGTTACCTATGAGTTCGTTCTTACTTCTCTTGCGCTGTCTAGCATGTCCTGTCCGTCTTATGAGATGAGAGGTATGTGGCCATTTTCTGTTTACTCGAGTGATATGAAATGATTTCAATTGACCGGTGCTAATGCATTCTTGCCAACACAACTGATGCTGTCGTCTTGAAATCATAAACAAGCGGAAATGTTGAGCGACATATAAATAATTCCGTCCTTTAACGAAATGCTTGTTTTTTTTTTCTGTTTTTGTTTGTTTATTTGTTTTCTACCTGTTCCCATTCTTGATTTGACATTTAAAATCGAAATCTATTTTCCATGAAATTGGCGTCCTAGTTTTTTCAGAAGTATGTCAACATTTTTAGATTAAGCTCACACAGTATAGATAATACATCTCTAACTGAATGCTGTTTAATTAGAAGAGCAATCAATTCGGTAACCTTTTGTTCTGCTATGCTTTCTTCAAATATCAGGTTGATATTAAAGTTAGCAGAGCCATCTTTGCATAATATAGAGAAATCTTTGAGCTATCCTGAGGAATCATTAAAAAAGTGATAATTTTATTTTATTTTGGTGAAAATCATGGCTGAATATATAATATACATTTGACACCAGTTTTATTGTTGTTGAAGTTTAACAATGAAATTTATTGCATTTTTTTTTTACGAGATAGAAGCGATAGTGGCGTAGTGGTTATCGTCGTAGGAAGTGGACTCGATGACACGAGTTCAAATCCTAGACTAAGTTGTTTACATTTCACATGGGCTGTTTCATATTTCTCATACCCTTGGAAAAGGTATGAATCCAATTATTTTCCTTCCAGCTATGGGTAAATAGTAAGGCAGTTTGGTTTCTTTAACTTTGCTATTACAACCGGTCTCGTAGAAGAAAAATTCTGAATTCAAATCTGATAAATTAAGCTAAACAGTTGACCTCGTGTCACATGCTACTTGTAGCGAAGGGGTTGGGTAGATATATATAACAGTAACCAAATTTATGGAAGCCATGCTGCTGTAACTCGTCATGCAAAAATGAAAACTTCAAAAGGAAAAACTAATGAACTATTTCTCACTAAAATGATTATATACATTTACTAATTAGTTTTATAAGCAGTCCTTTAAACTGGAGATGTAAAATAATGACATAGCTCACTTAAAACAAACAATCTAAATATAAAACTATATAAAGCTATAGGTAAATAGTTGGGCAGACTGTGTCGTTAACCTCGGTATGGCAACCGGCCAAGGAGAAAAAAAACTCTGAATTTCAACCTCTGAAACTCCGCATAAAAATTTAGCTTGATTAGCAACCTGGTATTGGGTTATTACATACATAGCAAGTTGAGAAATAAATACAAAATTCAATGTACTCTTCATACAATTTAAATTCAGTGATAACGAATCTAGAAAGATACGAAAATCAACTGATTCCTCATTCCAACTTATTTAATTTGCTATTTAATTAGCAATCTGAAAGAATCGATTAAGTAGTTTCATATTAAATTGAGAAGAAAAAAGTACAAAATTCAACGTACAAAACTTTATAGGAGGGTCGTTTAGAAAGTTCTTAGCCTCACGAAGAAAGAATAGCTATAGCTGAACATTATTGCTATGGCAACATATTATCACTTCTTATAAAGCTAGAAAAACTAATTCAAATTTTTCAAGTTTTATATGAAATAAAAAAAGTAAAGTTAGCGAAGTAGTCGAGGGTGACCAGAAAGCTCCCTTTACAATAGCTACTACACAGAGGTGTAGGGGGGCGCTACTCTTTTCTCAGGATTGCTCCACTTTACCCTCGATACTGCTGAATGTTAAGCAAGGAGGTATCAAGTACCATTTTTAAAGTCTTTGGTATGACGTGACCTGGGATTGAACCCAGGTCTCCCGGATATTGGCAAGCACTCTACCCACTAGGCCAATACCATAACAAAAATGTTCAGCAATGACTCTTATTTCTTGGTGAGGCTAAGAATTTTTTGAACGACCCTAGTATGTTCTATCATTCTACTTACTCATTCATTCATTCATTCATTATTCTCTGGTCATCACAAAACAACATTGTTTATTGATTCAAATTGACAATTCGATGAAAATCATGAGAATGGTTGCAAGTTCTTAATTTAGCAAATTTGAATCCCAACAAATTTAATGAATGAATAAGAAAAAGTGCCCCAAAATGTTTTGATGATTGTTTGAAAATTGCCTCAGGAAAATAAAGAATTTTGTCGCATCAAAAACATTTCCGGAAAATTCAAACAGAACTTAATAAGTTTGAGTCGTCCTGTTTTATTTCAGTTTTGTCAACTTTTTTAAGTGAGCATCTAATTCAGGGATACCGAATACATTAATCGTGATCAACCGGTAGATCTCAAAGGTAATTTGGGTATTAATAAAATATTTCTTTTTAATGTTAACCTCCTTATCCTGATACTTATTTATTAACCTCCTGATCCTGATACTTTATTTATTTTAATGTTAACCTCCTTATCTCTGATACTTATGTGAATTAGTCTTTTTCTATATGGAGATTATAAAGTCCAAGTACTATTCTACCATGACTGATGATTATTTGGAAGCCTGCTTGAGGTTGGCTACCAGAATTTACTGTCCAGGTTTTGCAATCCTGACTGACTCCTTTCAGTGCAAGTCATCAGAGTAAGATAGCGACCATAAATGTATTCAATTGTATTGTGCCGTAATGATGCAAGGTATACGAACATATATTGCATATATAAAGCGTTCCATAAATTACGGCGTACAGGTTAATCTTATAACTCTGAAAAAAAAACCTCTACAAAACTAGGGGTCGGCTTATACGGCCGGGCTAAAATTCAAAACTTTACCATTGGTTGTCTTTCAGTAGAATTCTCGGGTTGAATTTTCATTTAATTTAGTTGAATTTCAGTAAAGTTGACTTTGGGTTGATTTTAGTTGAATTTCTCGTTAAGCTTCTTGCCTGTTTCAATACTTATCAGCTGTTCAAGAAGCGAATGACGAAAACTTTCTGTTGGCTATTTTTCCTACCTTCATCGTCTGGTGCCCGAATTCGCACTGAGAGCTTAGTAGTAGTTTTGAAAAAATGATGGAAAGCAGCTTCTGGAGCTTTATTGTCTGGGATTACTTCTCCCTTTTCCACTCTGGCCAAATTTAAGTGCCACACGTGATCAGTTTTGCTTTCTCGTTAGAAACAAATTTTTATAGAAAAGTGTGGGCACCCCTGATCTCATTAAATGGATTTGAAAATTAAATTTCAATACAAGATTATTCATCCAGTTGCGTTATTACGTTCACTTTTGCACTAATACCCATGTAAAAGGCACGAACCCCCTTATCCTTCCTGTTATGAGTTGAATAGTTCCACTACTGTTCTTCTGCATTAAATAACTCACGAAGGTTGATATGCCATTAAACAAAGAAACAACAACAAAAAAGTTATTCAGAAGTTATTTGACGCAGATATTGTTATTTCTTGATGACTTAATTTTCGCTCTTGAACTGTAAATTAGAAAACAAAAAGGCATTTTAATTTCATTTCCTTACACAGGATAAAATGCTTCCTAAAGTCAATAAGACTTTGAAATAAGCCCTCCTTTTGATTTCCCTGTTCATATTTCCAGTTCAATAGAGTGAAAAGTTGCTATTGTTTTGTGAAATATGTGTTGTTCTCTGGTATCAGTAAAGACATTAGATATAGCAAAATGCCAACCATGTCTTAACAAGGAGCAAGAAACACTGAAATATGATGTCTATCCAGTCATTGTTTAAATAGTTTAACGCATTTACCTGGATATATGAATTAGTGGGCTTGAACCTGGTAAATAAATGGGTCGATGGCTATCATAGCATGACTCTAGTACAAAACGAGTCTCGAGCAATGGAATGTTGCAATAAAGTCGGCGTCAGGGATGCATGACCGACTTGTGTTTGGACGGGCGTGTTGTATAGCTACTTCCAACTATCAGCGTAGTATTGACCTGGATTTTGTAGTCCAGGTTTCTAAGGTGCAATATAACTAACCTACATAAAAATTCTTAAATTGTTAAATCTGTTATATCATACATCTTGTCATAAGTGTGTTTTAGCTTAGTTTTCTTTTCTGTTAAAGGTCTACCAATTTCTATTAAGTAATAATATTTTTGATATCAGCAGATGTATATGTCCGACTTTCTGCTGAATTGCCAATCTGACTTCAAAAAAGATATATTAGAAAATACGTTTTTGTTTGTTTGAAGTCCATAGTGTACATCTTACTAGAAAGATATACACTATTTACGCTATGAACAAACAAAGAACGTATTTTCTAATGTATTTACTGTAAATATTGTTTATTTCCTCCATTCATTGACGCGGTGGATTTGTAGTAATAAAGTGAAAGCCAATAGATTGTAAGGGGATGTTGAACAATTTTTATATCGCTTCTTGGTGTACATAAGAGAAAGTAGAGAAATAAGCTCGGTAGTCATGGTCTTATATCATAAAATAAAATAAACCTTTGCATGTTGTCACTTTTTATAAGAAAGTGTTTTCTTTCTCTGAACATTTATAATTAAGATCCATTTATCTATGTCGTATATAAATGTCTAAACTGTTTAATGTGGACCTACTATATTGGGTGTGTGTACTTATTAGATCCAGTAGAAGGTTTGAAGGGAAAAAAATGTTGTTTTGCATGGGAAAGGGGGGCCAGTCCCCGTGGCGTAATGGATAACGTGTTAGTGATATCGTTGTAAGCGAGTTCGAACTCCAGTCACGTTATTACGTTCCCTTTCAGACTAACACCTTATCCCTGCTCAGCTATGGTTTAAATAGTACCTTAAATAGTCTACAATGAAGACTTTGGCATTTGGTAACTCCCGAAGGTTGATATGCCATTAAAACAACGTAACCTTACCTCAGTTAAACTTCATGGGAAAAAACGAGGCTCTCATCGAGAGAAGGTCTATGACATCAGCCAGTTAGATACTGCGCTGCTGTAAGACGTAACAAATCGTACATAACTTAAAATTCCAAACTGAAAAGGAAAAATATGAAAGAACTGTTTTAATAAAATAATTATTCGTGTTTAATTGAGCATTATTAATTAACTTTTTATTGATTTTTAGAAGAAAATATACATGCAATACTGTGAGTCTTCGTGGTGTAGTGGCTAACGTGCTGGACTGCGACATCATTGTAAGCTAGTTTGAATTCCAATTGCGTTATTACGTTCACTTTCAGACAAATACTTTTGGGAAAGGCATGAGCCCCCTTAGCCCTAACTAGCAATGGTTTAAATAGTGCGACTACTGTTCTTCTGCAGGGATAGCTTTGACACTGAATAACCCATGAAGGTTAATATGCCATTGAACAAAGAAACTAAACCAAATACACGTTTTACATATGTAAAAAGATAAAGAAAGAAAAATTAGCGATAAAAGAATGCGTTAGACAAGAATTTACTGAAAAAGAAGTTTTTCAAAATATTTAATTGCCGATTAATGAGAAAGATATGAAACCCTTTATCTCTCCATCTATTGGTTAAATAGTTACACTATTGTTCTTCAAGGATGGTTTTAGCATCTCTTAACCCATGAAGATTGGTATGCCATTAAACAAAGAAACCAAACCAAATACACGTTTTACATATATAAACCGATAAAGAGAGAAAAATTAGCGATAAAAAGGTGTTAGACAAGCATTTTACAGAAAAGATAGTTTTTCATATTTAATTACCGATTTGTTTTTATCAAAGTGATAATGAGAAAGATATGAAACCTCTTATCTCTCCAGCTATGGGTTAAATAGTGACATTATAGTTCTTGAAGGATGGTTTTAGCATCACTTAACCCATGAAGATTGGTATGCCATCAAACAAAGAAACCAAAACACATACATTTTATACATGTGTAAAAAGATAAAGAAAGAAAAATTAAGGATAAAAAAAATGTGTTACACAAGGATTTACAGAAAAGGAAATTTTTGTGAATTGAATTACCATGACCAGAAAATCCAGCGAAATAGCTGTCCAGTGTTTCCGTATGTCGTGCGTAAGTGTTCGCCGGATTTTCTGGTCATGGTAATTTAATTCATAATATAATTCCTCTACTTAAAAAAAAAAAAAATGAAAGAAGGAAATTTTTCCTAACCATATTTAATTGCCGATTTGTTATTATCAAAGTAGTTATCTTGGTCTCTGCACCAGTCGTGGTTTCATCATAATTTTACCAGTGGCATTCGTCACTTTTCGTTTTTCCATGGTTTAAAAACGGAAACTTATAACATTCATGTATTTACCCAACCCCTCCATCATGAATAAGATGTGACACAAGGTCAGTTTTTAAGCAGTATACTGCTGGTTTGAATTCAGCGTTTTTCTTCTCCCAGAGGCAAAAGAACCTCGTCCGTCCTAATATTTACCTATATCTGGAAGAAAAACAGATGGGTTCATACCTTTCCAGAAGATATATGTGAAGCTTCTGTTCTTAAATGTGCGATGTACCAACATACAGACATAATCAGTTTCCCTTTCCAAAGAGCATTAGCGTTTAGGGAAACAAACAGCACTGTCCAACATTTGAACACGGGTCGCCGATTCTATTTCCTACGAAGATAACCGCTACGCTAAACGCGCCTCTCGTATATATTTGCCATGAACTTCTTTTTTGGAGAGATGACGTAGAAATTAGTAGTAATTCTTTAACAGATTATAGGTTGCAATGAGACCGAATTAGTTCAGGTTTGCAATTTACCCATATTTAGTTAGAA
This sequence comes from Sepioteuthis lessoniana, assembly GCA_963585895.1. NCBI lineage: Eukaryota > Metazoa > Mollusca > Cephalopoda > Myopsida > Loliginidae > Sepioteuthis > Sepioteuthis lessoniana. The sequence goes on along the minus strand of OY757917.1, from coordinate 42,425,911 downwards.
CTTGCCAACTTTCCTCATAAAAATAGGATACATGTGATGCTTCTGTTCTTTAACATGCGATCTACCAACATCCAGAGACAATCAGTTTTTCGCTAAAATCAGCGAAAAAACGAATGAATTCATTTTAACATTATGTTCTGAATTACAATTATATTTTCAGATTGAATAAAAATGAAACAAAAATAAGGCATTGCACTTCTAGACATTTGATTGTAAAAGTGATATATCTCAATTTCGATAATTTTAGAAGTTATTTTATTATTTATTTATTTATTTATTTATGGGACTCTTATGAGGTTTTAATAGGAACAGAGTGAACATGCTTTTGCGAAAGGCATGTACCTCAAAACACAAACACACACACGAGAGAGAGAGAGAGAGAGAGAGAGAGAGAGAGAGGGAGAGAGAGAGAAAGAATGAAAACTCACGAAACTGAGAATTACCTACTTTTTCTGTTCGGAGTGCTGGACGTCGAATTAAATAACTTGTGTATGTGCGCGTGACGAAAAGCTAGGCATGTAATCTGAGCATTTTGGAGAAACATTGTTAATGGTAAAACCCTTATAGTGACTACTAAAATTTAATGAAAACGTCAATCAATTTCTTAAGATCATTGTGGGTCTAATATATCTTTAAAAAATGACTAACATTGATTCAGCTAATGAATAACCTAGCCGTCTGGGGCTGTAGAATTCGCCAACTATATCTTTGCAGAGAAGTAAGACCCCCCCCCAACTAACCAACAAGTGCCCTAAATATGACGCTATTGAGGTCTCATCAATGGGTCTAATAGAACTACCAAATCATTTACTATATTTGAAACCATTTAATTGTGTGCAAACAATAGCAATACTTGAAATCATTTAACTATGTGCAAACAATAGCAATACTTGAAACCATTTAACTGTGTGCAAACAACAGCAATACCTGAAAGCATTTAACTGGGTGCAAACAATAGCAGTATTTGAAATGATTTAACTGCGTGCTAACAATAGCAATACTTGAAATGATTTAACTGTATGCAAACAATAGAAATACTTGAAACCATTTAACTGAGTGCGAAGAAAATGAACTCTGCCTCGTTTAAAAAATGTTACCTACAAATTGTTCACAAACCCACAATAGTTGATATGCCATAAAACACAACCAACCAACCAGTTAATGCATGATGCGAAAGTAAATAGAAAAATTAGTCGTGTACAGAGATATTTTGAACGATATGCAATACTTTCACGTTGAAATACCATAATTATTTGGGTATAATACGCACTCATAACTTTGGACTCCGAAATTCTGGTAAAAATTCTCATGTATAAAACACACTGACTTTATAGAATTTATAACATTTAGATTTAACCTAAATTTGCGATTAGTTAAACTTTTTATCACTTCATACTGATTAAAAATGAGAATTTATATAGTTTACATTATGTCTAAAAAAACACAAAATTTAAGCAGTATTTAGAGCAAACCCACGGATATGTTTACACAAAAATGTGACAAACTTGTAACGAAAATAAGCTCTCATTGGTAGAAATAAAATTATAAACAAACACACATTTTAGTGGATATTTCTTTGTAACGGCGTAAGAGACATAAGTTTGGATTATAATGTGTCTTATGCACAAATAATTATAGTGATAATAATTACGTTACTTCACTAAATATTAATAATTATTGTAACAATGAAAAGCTTTTAACAGACTTTTTTTTTCAAAAATTAAGATATTGACGAACCAGTTTAAAACATTGAAAATGGCTTACCAAATAAAAATGTAGCTAAAATAGATGTCTATTAAAGACAGTAAACCCCTATGTCTTATATAGAGTTTTATAGCCAATAAATTCTACCAAATCTTCCTTTCGCATCATTCAAGAAAGCTACGCTAATTATACTAAAATATGCAAATCTAAAATGGTTTGTGTTTTAATAACTGATTTGAGTATTCATTAATGAGTCTAACCCTTTGAACCCGTAAGTCCTGGCTAAAGAGCTAAACAGTTGGGAAATATTCTACACATTTCAAAAAAATTAATGTTTAGAAAAATCGCACGAGGATGAGTCAAAAGTCTGGCAATATCTTGTTACAGGTTAGTTTGTGGCGCGTATATCATGTGACCGAAGCAGTTCAAGATGTGGTTGTTAGTATCATGATAGTTGGTGCACTGATACATTATTTCACTCCGAGTGTCATTTGAAAGCCACGCAGATGAACGTGCAACGTTGTCTAATTCTGGAACTTATGCTTTACACGTCAGAACTGGCCCATAACTTTATGGAAGCAACCAAAAATTTTTGTTGTGCAAAAGGTGGAAGAGCCGTTGATCATAATACAGTCACCTGATGTTTGAAGAAGTTTCGCTCGAGCTGCAAGAACCTCGACGATCAGGCGAGATTAGGTCGGTCTAAAACTGTGAATTTCAAGGTCGTGCTTCAAGCCATAGAGACAAATCCAAGGAGTAGTACTTGGAAAACATCAGACGAACTCGGCATCTCCCAGTCCTGAATGATTGGTCACCTTCACAACCTCAGCGAAAACCATCGGGAGCTGATGAATTGTGCTCCAGGTTCTCAAAATATTGCAAAACTTTTGATTCACCCTAGTAAAATAGGAAATTAAACTTTGTTAAAATAATTAAAAATCTATTTAGATTGTGAGGCATATAGAAATACCTACTAAGGTTATGTTTCGACAAACATGGCAGTTTTATATCACATTTTGATCTATATAGAAAAAGGTTTGGTTGGGTTTTATGGCATATCAACCATTATAGGTTATTCAATGCCAAATCCATTTTAATACATATAAGCAGTTCTATTTCAAACAATTCAATTTAGCATAAGTACACATTTTTATTTACACAAAGATACATGTAAAAACAGTTCATTTCAAACAATTCAGTTTAGCGTAATTATACAGTTTAATTCTATTTGACCCATAGATAGGACCCAATTAGGTGCTACCACTCCGGCCAGAGTGGGGGTGTCCTCGTGGTGTAATGGTTAAAGCGATGGACTGCGGAATCGTAGTACGCGAGTTCGTACTCCAGTCGCGCTATTACGTTCACTTTCGGGCAAATACCCTTGGGAAAGGTATGAACCCCCTTATCCTCCCAGCTATGGGTTAAATAGTAGCACTACTATTCGTCTAGGAGAATGGCTTTAGCATTAAATAAAGAAACCAATTTGCCATTAAAACAAAGAAACCAAACCAAACCATCCGGCCAGAGTGGACCTGGGAGTGATGGCAATGAAAGGGTACTCCGCATTCCTTAAAGCTCATCATCAGATTGTTTAGAGTCATATCCAGGACACTTGTTGGGGGAGTCTTTACTCATCTGCAGAGATCCAGTCGGTGTATTCTGCAATCCCAGCTGATTGGGCCATAGAATAAGATGAAAGTGGCTATGATGGTACGGGGTATATAATATTTTTCGTTGTTGTTATTGTTGTTTATTGATACCTGACTCGGTTATTTTCTTCTTACCCCATCTTAATTTGTTGAGTGTCTTCTTGTCTATGAAAACTGCAAAGGAAGAAAAAGGAAGGAAGGCGGAGAGAGAAAGATATCTTTTCAATTTCAACTTTATTTCATTTGGCATTTTCGCACGACTGCTCTGTAGCGAGGAAATATCTTCCTGAAATATTTCTCCCAAACCAGGCGTTGAAATATATTAGTCGTCTCCGGTGGTTAATAAGTCCAATTTTAGAGTGTTCATATCCAGTGATGTTTTCATGTTGCTTACTTCGGCATGTCGGCTCGATAGCAGTAAACACAGTCAACATGCGAAGTCGAGAAGACACGACAAAGCAGGCGTGCAACCTGCTAGTGGCCGGGTGGAAGAAAGCCCTTTCAGTCTGAAGGGTTCAGCTGAAGTGAGCATGGGTTTCTTTCTTTTGCAGGGAAGGTTCCTTTTTTCGTGCATGCGTCGCCCCTACGTTCTGTCATGGGCTTCTGGGGTTTTCTGCATTTTTAAAAATTTATTCTAATTTTATTTTTCCATTCGCTACAATAGTATACCATAAAATAAATTAACACTTTCCGGTGACAGAAGATGTTTGAGACTGTGCAGCAATCAAGTATTTAATGTTAACTTTAAAAGATTATGACCAATTTTGGACTAGAAAATATTTTCTGTACTTTGTTGATGCAAAACGAATTTAATGAAAAACGTGAAAAATATGACTCTTTGCGATTTTCTTACTTTTGCTCAGCATCTGAAGTTTAAAAACAACAAAACTATATCGTCGTGGAATAAAGAAAGTTCAAAACTGTTCTAAATAACTCAAAATGTTTATAAGGGTTCTCTTGGCGTAGAGCAAAAGTGCTGACTGCGGCCTTGAAGTGAGTTCGACCTCCAGTTTCGTTATTACGATCACTTTCGAATTAATACTCTAGGGAAAGGTATGAATCCATTTTCTCTACCCCTAGTTATGTGTTAAATACTACCACTGCTGTTCTTCTACAAGGATGGCTTTGACATTAAATAACCCACAAAGGGTGCGCATGTACTTTTAAACAGATTTCTATGTTTATACCAGTTGTAATGACATAATGACCAAAGAAAGCTATGGTCTATCCTTCTCTGGGTGAGCTGATATAGCTTTAAACGTTTTATAGAACAAACAATATTGGAGTTACTTACTCGGTTAGAATTTTGTTTTGTTTGTTCTATTGTGTGACCACTCCACGAGTGAATGTGTGTCTTCCGGGGTTTCTGTGGGTGTGGCAGCGAACTGTAGTTGACCAGTTGGCTACGTTAATAGATTTTAAGTAAAACGCGTCGTTAGACTACTTGCCGATTGCTGCCTTTAATGGCCTGTCGTACCTTCTCGGTATCTACCGCAGAAAGTTTCGTTAATTTGTTTTTATAATAAATCATTAAGACTTGATTTTCATTTTTTTCGGAATCACGTGGTTCATTTACAACAATATTTGCGTGAGTCTGATTTTCCTTCCAAAATTGGTACCTAGATGTCTATAATTTCTGGTAATTTACTAAGCTTTTTGCTTAGATGTGGCACAAGGCCATATGAAAGGGGCACCCAATGAGACTCGAACTCACTCGTGTAGGTTTGCTAGTCGAGCTTGCTAACCATTACACCACCACAGGCGCCTAGATGTCTATAATTTCTGATTAACTTTTGGATTTGATGCAAGGTTTATTTTCATTTATCTTTTTTTTTTTAAAGCACGGCAACTTATTCAATCCATCATTTAAGCTATTTTGAAAATTGATAAAAAACTTATTCAACATAAATGTTAAAATGTTAAATGGAGGGTTTACAAGTGTTAATGCTTGGTAGTTGGTTATTTCTTCTTTTAAACCCTAATACGTGTTTTCTTTTTGCTGATCGCGCTTGCTGAAATGGAATGAGGGAAAAAAGGAGAGATAAGTGAAGTTATTAAGACTCAACTTTATTACTATGGAAGTTTGCAACTAAGTCTTGAAGAGGGAAAACCTCCCCAAGCAAAAAGCGCTGCCTTCCTAGCCAAGGTCTGAGTTCTTTCTCCTCGAGTTTCTTTTTGGGTGTGGGTATTGGTGTGTGAGTGTGCTAGGAAGCCTTTCTCGGGTTTCTTTCTTTAGTGCCAAGAAGCATATTCAGATTGTTCTTCCTATTAGAGGCCTCCTGGGAGATTTATTTTTGTATTTATTTAATTTTTTCTTTTATCTGGTTTTATTTTATTGTTCTCACTTTTATTTATTATTCAATACCCACAGGTATAATCTTCTACACATATAAAAGCTTGCAATACGAACAAAAGTTATAATGAAAATCTCAAAGACATCAGATACAAATGAGTTCTATAACAATGTTTGAAGATTAATCAAGCAACTTCCAATAAACTCGAATTAACATATTTCATTCCTAGTATCGGAATTATTACAGGCGTTGCCGATATTTAGAGACAGAGAGAATATCTAGGCACATACCCACTCACCAAGGTCCAATATTAGTATATCCATTGATACACTAACACTGAATAAATGGAAGGAAACACAAGATAAGCTCATTTACGCACAAAGAAACATACATATTGGGGTGGATAGTGCTAGAGAGGATATTCAGTCGCTTCCCTATTTACCAAGGTCCAATATTAGTATTAGTATATCTATTGATACACTAACACTGAATAAATGGAAGGAAACACAAGATAAGCTCATTTACACATAAAGAAACATACATATTAGGGTGGGTAGTGCTAGAGAGGATATTCAGTCGCTTCCCTATTCATCAAGGTCCAATATTAGTATATCCATTGATACACTAACACTGAATAAATGGAAGGAAATACGAGATGAACTCATATAAACATATGACATTTGATGCATGCATATGTAAAAACATAACAAATATTACAGGCATATTATAACAATATACGAATGTATTTCAACCAGATGAAATACGCACATTATTCCAAAGACAAGCAGTACATAAAGAGGTACGAAAATGGTGAAATCTCTTACTTTTTCGTAGTTTTTACTTCACCGAAGTTGGAGGTCAAGTCTCTCTCTCTCTCTCTCTCTCTCTCTCTCTCTCTTCAGTTCAACAGACAGAGGTGAAAAGCATATTCACTTCGCTTCAAGAGCGTAGACCGAAATCATCTTATCCATTCTAAAAACGGGCATCAAAAGAGGATGATTTGAATTATGAGATAGACACGTGATGTTCAAAGACACGCCACAATCCAAAGAAAGACATTTATTGTCTCCCTACACTCGTCTTGAGTCTTGTTACTAGCATAACCTTTCACATAAATTGGCCCACTAAATCTATTCTTTAAAACAATCTGAAATCTAACCTGTTTTATTATTGCACACAAGAGGATCATTTCCATAGATTCAAAAAATTCTAAAATATAACCTTTTAAATTTTCAACCTTTAATACACTACACTACTTTTATTTGAGCTCTTTACTAAAATAAATTATATATTTAGAAATTCCTATCAATCAGTTGGCGGGAAGTCCTCGTGGTGTAGTAGCTAATGTGCTGGACAACGACGTCATAGTAAACTAGTTCGACCTCCAGTCACGCTATTACATTCACTTTCAGACTAATACACTTGAAAAAGGGTTAAATAATTCTATTAATGTTCTTCTGCGGGGATGGCTTTAGCATTAAATAACCCACAATGGTTGATATGCCATTGAACAAAGAAATCTCTTCAAAATTCTTGTGAATGTAGAGATCCCTGTATGAATAGTGTAATAATTTACATGGTATTCTGTAAGCAGTAATACTTTCCAGTTTCAGTATGGTACTGTATTTGACGGTATATGAAACGCAAGCTAATTTCAGCAGGACAAATCAAGAAGAAAAAAACAAACAAAGTATTAATATTAAACGTGATGGAATTAATATAATAAATATCATCAATGATAACACTTTTAATCTGCATAATACCCTTTTAAATAACGACAATAGGTATAAGAAAGTTACTCTAAAGTCTAAGCTAATAGGAGTTACTAGGTAGCTAATTTCGGCCGACTATCACGAATTTTAAACCTAAATATGGCATATAAGACGCAGGGGAATTTTAAAAGATATTTCTAGTAAAAAAAAAAAAAATAAAATAAAAAGCCTTATATGCCGTCAAATACGGTAAGCAAACGTTAATGTTTATTTTAGTTAATGTTTATTTTAGTTAGTAGTTAATTTTTTTTCCAATTCTCAACTTATTTTCCACTCCATGAATTTTGGGGACAGTTTATTCTCTGACCTGTAATATAACAAACCCGAATTTACAAGATACACACACACTTTAGACAAAATAAAGATTTATGTTTTAGGTATTTATAAATTACAAAAACAGTTAAATATAGCTAGAGATTTGATTAGTACACAGATTAACTCACAGCTCCAAGCAGGTACCAAGTAAATGTTTAAAATTTAGCAATTGTACTTAATTCAAAGCCACAAGTCAATGGAGATTTCTTATTAGATATGATTATAGGCATATTTGTTGTATTTTTGTATTCATTTTGAAAGTGTCTTTGTTTTTTGTTTTGTTTTGTTTTGTTTTATTACATATCTTGAAAGACTAATTCAAATTGTAACTTTAAATTTACTAATACAAGCATTATTAGTGATTTATATGCTATTTACTATTCGCAACCAAAACACAACATAGACGTATTATAACAACCATTCAAAACATTATATAGATTACATTTTGATTGTCAATTAAGTGAGCAAAACAAGAAATGGTTCCTTACAAGATTTACACAGCATGTTCAAGTGGTTCAAATAAAAAAAGAAAAAGACCTTAATGCTTTTTGCAGTAGAAATGATTGAGAGAGAGAGAGAGAGCAAAGATCAACTTACAGATTGATATTTTTGGATTGTTAGTATTAAAGGTTTTTTTAATAAAAAACAAATAAAAGAACATTGTAGGAGTAGGAGTCAAAAATTTTGCAATATTTTGGTATGTACTAGTTTGCAGAACATATATGTCTGAAGCAATTCAAGGCATTGAAAAGTACCCGCTGTGTTTGATAGTATTGTGGTACGAAATCAGCATCCTGCCAAAGAAAAAAAAATGTTGACACTACATAGACCTGTTTAAAACAACCACTCTTCAAACTGGTTGGCTACAACAATAGTCAATCCAATGTGTAGAAACCAAGGTCTACGTTGGTAAATCTCTATATAAGCAAACTTAGATGTTAGTGTTGCGATTTGCGGGTGATGGTGCACCTGGGAATGATCATCTTGCATGGGGCCATGCTGATGAAAGACCCAAAACCTCCCAATAATCCAGCTAAAATACATAACTGACAATGCCACCCAGCACCCTTTAATTAATTGAACAGGTGTATTTCTAACATTAGTACTTAATGTGCTGACATATTGTGAATTGATTCACTTCATGTGTGATTTGAAAACTGCAAAGGAGAACATCTATTTAGGTAATTTATGCTTTACAAGTTCAAAGTGGGACATAATACCATGAAATCAACCAAAAGCATTTGTTAGACCAAAGATGAAGGCGCAATTGATCACGGTACAGTAACCAGATATTTGAAGAAATTTCACTCAGCTTGCGAGAATCTCGATGATCAGGCCAAGTCAGGTAGACCTAAAACTGTGAATTTTAAAGCTGTGCTTCAAACTATAGAGGTAAAACCAATGAATAACACTTGGCGAGTATCAGATGAGCTTGGCATCTCACAGTCTAGTATGGTGCATCACCTTCATGATTTCAACAAAAGCATCTGGAGTTACTGAATCATGCGTAACATCACCAAAATATTGCAAAACTTTTGACTCATCTTAGTAATTTACCCTAATTTATATACAGCTCGTAGACTTTTGTACCACATTGCAAAAGACTACTTCTTTCTATTCTTCATAAGGATGGACCCACCTGTATTGAAGACCAAGTAGATGTTGAAAGTACAATTGTAGTTGATATCTTGATATTGTTTACTGATTCTCAATAAGAACCAGAAGAAAAACTAAGTTCAGTTCTTTTCACAAAAAACATTTCATCTTGACAAAGATTGATACTTTCATTTGAAAGAAATTTGCATGAGCAAAATATATCAGTGAGCCACTTCCTATTGAAAGCAACATTTCTACTTTTGATAATTTGAGGCACAAATTGGTAGCTCTGGCTGTGTTTGCTGAGGTCATGAAGGTGACAAATCACACTGGACTGTGAGATGCTGAGCTCACCTGATACTCCCCAAGTACTACTTGCATAAATTTCCTCAATGGCTTAGAGCACAATCTTGGAATCTACAGTTTTAGGCCGACTTGACCTTAGCTGAGCATTGTGTTTCTTGCAACTAAAGCAAAATTTCTTGAACCATCTGATTACTGTGTTATGATCAATTGCACCTTCAGCTTTCACACAACAAATGTTTTTGGTTGCTTCCACAATATTGTGGCCCAGTTCAAACTCAAAAAGCACAACTTCCTGCATCAGACTATATTGCACATTCATCTATCTGGCTTTCAAATCACAAACGAGGTGATTGTTTTGGTTGAGTTGAGTTTTATGGCATAACAACAACTGTAGGTTATTTAATGCCAAATCCTCTTATATATATATATATATATATATATATATATATGATTTGTAAACACATTTTGCAGATAACATTCTAAAATGAGCCAGTGTTCTTTTTTGCTCACATTTAAGTGATTTCAACTAGTGCTATATCAAAGTCACAATTTAACATCAGTCATTTGTTTTCACACAGTTTGTTCTATTTGACCCATAGATAGAACCCATCAGGTCCTACCACTCCAAGTCAGAGTAGCAATGAAGAGTACTCCACATTCCCCAAATCTCCAAGGCATTGGATGGTTTAATTTCATATCCAAGACACTAATTGTGGGAGGAGTTTTACCTCTCTGCAGAGATGCAGTCAGTGTATTCTAAAGCTCCAGCCGATAGGGTGAAGCAATGTGCAATGAGTCAGTCCACCAACTACCAACCAAGGCAGGTACCTACTATAGTTCGAGTCACATGACATTCACAACAAATTTGCATGTACCAAACTATACAAAAATTTTGACTCACCCTAATATTATCATGACAATTATTAATATAATTGTTATGAATCCTGGGGCATCTCCTTTTTTTTCTATCTTCTCACATCAACCTTTAAATAAATCTTTGCACAGAACATATGGACTAATAATACAATATCTGTGTATAGATCAAATTCTATCAAGTAATTCATCTGATAGATCACAAAAGATATCCTCTTAAATTCTTTTTTTATCATTATTTCTGAACTCTTCCAATTCAATCTTAAAATTCAAAATTGGTGTTTCTGATCTGATGAGGCAATTTGTTCTAAAAGCATATTACTCTATTATTAATGGGATTTTTGCAGACTTATTTAATTTAAAAAGCATGTTGTGAATGAAAGAACACTTTACAGAGTCATATTGACTTAAAACTAGCAATCATTCTATACAATTTAAAAAAAGAAAATATTATGATAATATGAAAATCATTAATTATATACAATGTGATTAATAATAGAACTTTTGCGGAGATCTTCAAGTCATAACTATATTAAACTTTTCACAAGCATTTTTTTAATCCTTGTAGAGTGGGCAAATTTTTTCAGAAAATTTGCAAAACAGCTCTTGTTCAAATAAGTCACTTAATCATATATATATAACAAAATAACAAAAAAAAAACATGAAAGTTTGATCAGCAAATATGCCATAGTACAATTGCATGAAAACAATAAAGTATTTAATTTTGATTGATCTTTAACAAAACAACCTCTACACAATCCTACACTACAGTGGGCCTTCATAACAATGTTTCATTGAATTGATCAATAAGCAGTCAATAGGAAAATGCCTTACATTAAACTCTCACTGCAACCAAGCATACCATTTGTGACAAAAATGTTGCCCTACCAGCAAAAGGGTTAATAAACATATAAACATTTTTTGGAAGAGTTGTGTTATGACAGCATTTTACAAAGACAATGGCCAATGAGATTATATGTTCAAGGAGTAAACAAAATTCAATCAGTTTCTTTAATTGATCCCAAAATTGTTTTAGCCACCTCTTCATGTTGAACTTAATCTAATGAAGATCTTTTTTTAAGTATGGAAAATTTAAATTTACTTCAAATAAATTCCTAAAAATAAAAATAAAAGGTGATATTTTTGTAGAACTTCAAATCAGGGATTCATTAAAAAGATAAATTTTTGAATAAAAAAAAAATCATTGAAATTTATCAAGCTTTCAAATGGGTATGTGCTAAATTCTTAGGCAATTAAAATTGTTCTTTTTGAAATGGAGAATCTGAGGCTTTCAAACATATGAGTTGCCAAATATTTCTTAAATTACAGTTATTACATTCACACCTTGGTTTCTTTCAGGATTATCTTGATGCAGTTAATTTTAAACAAGGAGCGTTCTCATAAAAATTTATGGAAGTTCCCTACCAAAGATTCCAAGATGAAGACATGATAGTTCATTAGTTCAGGATGTCATATCATTATAATGCAAATCATATTTAAAACATTTGATTATTTATATATAATGTCACATAAATAAGTACACTCTGAACATTTTTCATAAAAAGTTAATTTTCTTCTAAACCAAAGATCTCAAGAATCTTATTTCTAGTGAGACATTATAGGATCAAAATACATATTAGGTATTATTACCAAACTCCATGACTAAATATGTATGTAGCAATCCAAAAGAAAGTACACTCCCTATATATAGATAGATAGATAGATAGATAGATAGATAGATAGATAGATAGAAAAAGTTTTTTAATACCGCAGCATTTAATAAATAATACTTAATAGTATATTCTTTCACAAGAAATCCTGGTATCTTTGTTTTAAAAAAAAATTAACTCAATTAGAAAAATAAAACAAAAAAAATGGTTTGGGTGTATTTATTTATGAATAATACAGTAAAAGTGTACACTAGTTTTTTTCAAATTAATGCATTTGATTATGCACTTAGTGTATACAGTATTAGACAAAAGAAAAAGAACCATTTTTTTTTTATTATTGCCACAAATTTTAATGAAACTTCAATGGCTTAGACACACATAAGCGATTATTTTCTTTGATTATTGTCGTCCATTTGATCCTTTTCAAACTCAGACAACTGTTTACAAGCCATTAGCAAAGGACTAATCACAAATTTGGATATCATTTCAAAGAATAGAACACTAAGAAATTTCCTATTTTCTTAAATAATTATGATAATTTTCTTTTTAGAAAATTGACTTAACGCTAAGGGAAACGCTGACAGTAATCAAAGAAAATAATCACTTCCTATGTGTGTCTAAGCCATTTAAGTTTCATAAAATTTGTAGCAATCATAAAAAAATTTTTGCCTCTCTAAAATACTGTAAAGTTGTAGTTGTTTTTAGATTGTACCTCTTAAAAGTATTAAGGCCCTTAAAAATCAAATTTCTTTTTTATGTTAATATTCAAATTCACCTTTATAGTTATTAGTGACATCTCTTCTATGATGCTACTCAAGCGAAAAAATATTGTTTCTAAAAAAGAAGATTTGGGGAAATAATGCTATATTTGGAATGTGCATAAAAACACCATTGGGAAAGTCCATTAGTAATTTTTTTTTAATATTTAGTCAAGTGTTGTCAACTGTTTCTTGACAAAATTATGAAATTTTGTCAAGTAATGAAACAGTTGATAACATTTAATCAAACTAAAAGAGCTTTATAACTAAAATGAACAAAAACAATGGTTTCATTACAACTCAATTGTTATTTTTGTTGTTTATTTATTTTACAAAAACTAAAATCCAAGATGAGGACACTAATCAGAGTACATAATGAGAATTCCTCAATCTCTGAAATTCAGACAATAATTGAAATAAGTTGTCCAGTTCTGGGTAACGTTTTTTATGGTTATCAATTTCATGGAAATACCTTGAAATTTTTTAAAATCTGGTTACGATGTAAAGTTTGTTTTTCTAGCTCCTTTAAGAACCTTAATTCATAAAAGCTTAGAAGGGATGTAGTCATCAAAGACAATCTCGATCTGGAATGATTGTTTTCACGATTTAAATAATATAACATGACCATAATTTAAAGTGTGTAAGCGAAAACATTTGTGTTTTGGTAATGAATCTTAGTCGATTCAATAACTTTTAAATCAATGGAAGAAAAAAAAAATGAAGAACGTAATATAAAGCAAAACAGTAAGAGATGTTCAAACAAAACTTAAGTTATGGAAACTGTTTACAATGTGATTTTTTTTTCTCTTATTCATCAGAATCTTTACTTTTAAAGACTTCCTCTCTTCTGGAAATAGTAGTAGCACAAATACTTAAAGATGGTTATTTGGGAGGTTATAATTTTATTTTTAGTAATAATGTCACTTGTGAGTTAATAGAAAAAAGTTATTTTTGTTAATTACAATATTCACTACTGGAGAGCTTTAAAAATCGTAAATAGAAAAATTCTTTCTTCCATATTTCTGAGATTCGGTAAGAAGATTCAGTTGAATTATGTTAACATTTGTTGCTTTTCCTTAATGTAAAAGTTTTATAATTCACAAAAAATAAAATAAAAAGTGTGATATGAAATTGCAAATTTTATCATTGAAGAAAAAAGTGATTTATGCATCATCGGATTTCTAGGTCATGATTGCATCAAGATATAGAAACAATAGAGTTCTATGCATAACAAATAGTATGTATTACCGACAAAATTTTTTTTCTTCAAGGAGGTAATCCCTGGTGTAAACTTAAGTTTACACACACGTAAATGTAGCGTTAGTAAGAGTGATATATATAAGTTCTTTTTTTCCTTACTTGTCCCCGCTCTCTCTTAAACTTGGATTGGAACATTTTTTTTTTCCATAGGTCAAATTATAAATAAAGTTCAAAACGGAGATAATCCTGTTAAGGTAACTTACTGACACTAAAAAAGAATAAATAAAAAAATGGCAATTTCAAAAATTTACACTACTCGGAAAAATAGCAATTTTTTAGCACAACTTGTTAAAATATTTAACCCAACATATCTACAAACTTTTAAGAAATGTATTTGAAAAAGTGACTTAGTGTAGTAAGAGGTAAGGAAAAAAGCTAAAGGACTTTTTCTTCGGAAGGTTCTTAAAATGAAGTAGCACTGCTTTTATATAGAATTCGAAATACCTTAGAGACGAACACAACTCATTAGGAATTCCATCACATCTGCGCATGTATTTTTAAAGTGCAATTATTTTTGATCACTCCAAAAAAAAAAAAAGTTCAAAAGTTTGTTTGTTTTTTTAAATCGATAGAGCATCTCGGGATGCTTTTCTTTTCTTTTCTTTTCTTTGCTTAATTCACTTTTTAAATTTTAAAAATATCTAAATTCAAACTTGCACAAAAATAATAAAGGTAGTTAAACTTAAACATAAATAAAAACGAGAAAAAAGTATTTAACTTCAACGCGTTTGAATGAAACTATTTTGAGAATGAGACCGCACCCAGGTCAGAATTTTGATAGAAAATAATAGTAACTAAATCTCCAAAGATTTATAACTCTAAACAGAGATGTAGGAGTGATGAACTGACTTATTTCTGATAGTTATCGAAATAAATTCAGTAGAAGGAAATAAATAAAAGTAACCAAATAAAGTAAACTGTTTCATGTGTCAGGGTAAAAGTAAAAATCCTCACAAATCGACAAAAAACAAAACAAAAATCAATAATAGATGTATACCTAAAAGTAACTTAATTTTTTTCTTAGTTAATAGTAGTATAAATCTGCAATCATGTTTGTCGGTTTCTGAAAAATATTAGGTTAACTTCACGCTAGACTTGCTGGACAAGACGTTACCTCTGATTTGTCAACTTGTTGCTGTCATGCTCCTGCTTATTCACCTTGTAATGGAAGGGTAGGTATGGTTTTACTTCATTAACTTTTTTTTATAGCGAAATCATTAATTAAGTGAATATTACAAATATAACTTACTAATTTGATTATAGTGAGTTTGATTTACGGAAAAATTATCTTTGATCATAAATTTGAGCTCATAAATCAAATACAATATACAATTTCTTAAAAGCTCCTAATGTAATCACCCCTCTATATTGAAGTGAGTACGACCCACGCTAGAAGCCATGCGCACTTCTCCCACACGTGTTCAGAACAAATTTCCATGAAGAAGAAGACGTTTGTGTCGCCTGTTCTTCCAAGTACAGTAGAAACTAGATTTCATTATACTAAACAACTCTGGACTATTATAACGCCATCTAAACGTAGATAGTAACCGCTACAATCTCATCACACCGGTTTTTTTTTTTTTCACGGAATTTGTAACATCTTCAGAGAGGTTTCTTACTGTCACTACTACTAATTCTAAAAAAAAACAAAATGGGAACAGAAAATAACAAAGACGAACGTAGTACACCAGAATATTTATCCCAGTTGTTGAAGGATAAAAAACAGTTACAGGCTTTTCCCAATGTTTTTGTGCATATGGAAAGACTACTGGATGATGGTAAGTACTTTTTTAAAGTTGGCATACTACTAGTTAATCGATGCATACTTCTTGTGTATAAGTTTTGAAGCTTAGCGTAAGTAGTTAAACAAGGTAACATAACTTAAACTGCTTATGCCACGAACTAAATTTTTCTTTTTTTTAACCTTCTCAAACTTTATCTTTCCTTGACATTTTTAAAATTTTTAACTGACTTAGATGCTTGTCATAACAATTCAAAATGATTTAATTCTCTAGTTCATAAGTCAGTGCTTCTTATTTGATAAAATAAAGTTATTTTCATAACTTATAGTTGAATGTCTGGAGAGTTCATCAAACTCTCGACAGTTAAAAACTTTTCGGATTTGATTTCAATTCAGTTTTCAATATTCAAATATTGTATGCCTGATCTGTAAAGTTTTCTTATTCAAATTTTAATAAATCTGATGTTAGCGTCTACGACATCTAACTTTTTTTTTCCTTAAAAAGTTTGCGCTAGAAATTTTAAGTCTATATTTAACTCTGCCTCTGTGACTGCATCGTTGGCAGCCATGTTGAATCTTCCTCTGCTGCTGTTGTTCCACTTGGACGTGGAATGGCCGGAATAACTTGCCTGACGGCATTTTTTTTTCTTTCTTTCTATTTTTTTTAATTATCCACTCCCTATATTTGGGTCTGCATTAAATAATTTGCCGCCGTCACTGCTGCTTATTCATTATCATTGATTAATCTGCGATCAATATTATCGTATTAATGTAGGCGCTTGGCTGATTCTTAGCCTTCTGACTGGCTGCCTTTCTCTACACACACGCATTTTTGAAAGGGTCGTCTTTCAGTCTCCGCACCTCTTCTTAAAGGGGAAAGCTTTTTCTTTTTTACACTCAGGAATGTGGGTGCCTCCAACAGGACACTTCTCGTACTATTGTCCGCCAAACGATTTATCGACAAAAAACACATCCTATTTTTTCTTTTTTTTTTTTTTTTTTTTGCAAACAGGAAAATTTTAAAGTTCATTCAATTAAACTTTTTTAAGACTAGACTAAGTGTTTATACTAACTTTAACTTTTTCTTAGTGTTAAATCCCCCTCCCCCGTTTCTGCTTCAGATGGTTCTAACACTAATTCTCGTGTTTTTCATTAATCCCTTCCATTTAATTTCAATTTCTCGGCTGAGGAAAAAATACAGATTTATTCAAGGTTTTTATTTTCATCTAATGCTGAAAGTTCAAGGAACTTGTTGCGTTAGTTTTAAGACTCGCAACAAACACTTAAAAAAGCTTTTAACTTCTGTGAAGATTGCTAGAAACCTTTTAGGTAGAATTGGTTTATTTCAATCCTTTTGATTAGTCTGTGCACTCTAGACACTTGCTGTACTAAAGAATCATTGCTTCGATTTTTTTTTTTTTTTTTTTTTTTTTAACTTTTTGAAAAGTTTTGGAACGTAGTAGTACCAATTACAACAATGAAGGGAGGTAACTTAAAAAGGGGTGAAATGAGATACGTGTGTAAGCACTTAAAATATAGCTCCGTCTATATTTTAGACTTGTAAAAATTAGTCCCTCACTACATTTACACATATGTAGTCGATCTAGTATGTTTAAGTTCTTTCAGATAAACTAAAATTTATTCAGAATGTTTAATAAGTCACTTTTTCAAATTTTCTGTGGAGGTTAAATTAATAAGTTCAGAACTTTTTAACTTCTTTGTATACATCAGGCACGAAGTTTTGTCACTAAAAAAAAAAAAAAAAAAAAAAAAAAACACGGTTTATTATCGAAACTAGTTCTAAATCAATAAGATTTAAAAAGGTTAATTTACCGCGTGAGTGAATTCAAACTATCGATTTCCTATATACATATCGATAGTGTCGTTAGAATTTTGTTGACCTCTTATCACTTAAAGAAAATTTTTTCGTGATGGTATCTATATAAAAAGCAATGAAACACTGAGCATCTTTTCAGATTTTCTTAAAATATATTGAACTTAAACGCCTCGCTTAAAAAAAAAATTCATTGTATTATTACTGAAATATTGTGTGCCTGAATTCTCCAAAAAAAAATCCCTGAATTTTGTTCACACTGAATATAGGCTTTCAGATTTTAGTTTTGGATAAGTTGCTGAACCAAGGCTTTGCAACCCTATCCACACACCAATATCTCCAGATGTTTAATTCTATAAACGAAATCTAAAGTCTGATTTCTTGCATGTACTGAGAATGAGATATTCAGATTGAGCTTATTCTGTACGACGTAACTGAAATTAAAATCACTGGAAATACCGAACTCGAATATTTCGACTTCGGTAAAATATACTTTGAAGAAAACCTAGACTTTTTTTTGTTCGTGATAATACGCGAGATGATTTTTAGTCATTTGTACTTCTTACTCTTGAATGTCAGTAATTGTGCCTTAAAGTTAGTAATCAACTTTGTTTGCTAACATTGCCAGTTAATATCCTCAGTTTGAACTATTTTATAGACGTTCTTCAAATGTCTGCCTAAAACAAAATTACTCTTGTTAAAAAGAGAAAAATTAAAAAATTAATCTTTTCAGAGATAAACCGAATACGTTCAGCATTGTTTCATCATAAGGGCACTAATAGGGAAACTTTGCCTCTACCAGCATCAGATGGACAACCAGTTACATTATCTCAAAAATTATTTGTTCCTGTTAAAGAACACCCAGATGTAAGTATTGAAACTCCTTTTACAAAACTAAAGTTCAAAACCATCTAAAATAAGTTTTAGAATTGTTAACCCAGCAAATAAGTTGTAGTGTCTTGTCTTACTTGCATAATTTTTCTAAAAAAAATTCTAATTTTATTTGCATAAATTTCAATTTCTTACTCTAACAAAAACTTGCATTTTAAATTAGTTTCTAAGACATTAACAATATTCTTGGCTCTCAGCTGAATTTTTCCTTTAAAGTAAATTGATTTTTCTGATTTGTGTACATAAATTGAACATAATTTAGTTTAAATGGAATAAATGCATTGCTGATAATTTATCAAATTGTTTAAAATCTCAAATTTATAACTGCTTTACACTTCACTTAATTTTTTGATATTCATTCTAAATTTGCATAAATATTAAGTAAATGTGAAATGTAAATTCTCTACCATTCTGGTTTAAATGTTTTGCATAGATAAAAAAATTTGAAGAGTTTCTAAACTAGCAGAAAATGTTATTTAAATACCATTAAACTTTGTGTCTAGTAAAACCCTCTTAAAAGAAGCATAGATAATAATCTGCAGGTTTAATGACCTTTTTACATTAAAGTAATTTTTAGAGCAAAGAAAATACAAACGCGTGAAGCTTTAAATTTATGGGTAAAAAAAGAATCCTTTAATGTTTACAATTTTTTGCAGTTCAACTTTGTTGGAAGGATATTGGGTCCGAGAGGAATGACTGCAAAAGAGCTGGAGCAATATACAGGCTGCAAAATAATGGTACGAGGAAAAGGATCAATGAGAGATAAAGTGAAGGTAATGTAAATTGCATTTAATTTTATTGGAGGGGATGCTTTAGATTTTTAGATGTATAAACTTAATTTGGTTCATATTAACCATAAAGCTAGAAACTGAATTTCTACTAGCAAACTGGTTGGATGCAATACACATATTCTGGTGTACAAACCTGCTACATTTTCTCTTTATTACTATTATACTGTAATCTCTTGTGCAAAGATAATATTGCTTTGAATCCCCAAACTTATGCAAACTGTCTTTATATTCTGAAATATTCATATTTATATTGTTTAAAAATGTAATAAATTGCTTCAAATCATTCAGATTGTTAACTTGAAGTTAATTTCACTTGAACCTTTTGAAGTCACAAGATCTGGACGGACTTTTACTCTTGTGAGCCTGCTGTTTTGGGTTATGATCACAGCATCTACTAATAGGATTAATAGATTTTTTCTTATGAGAAAGTATCAGCCTAGTGGGTAGAGTGTTCGCCAATGGTCTGGAAGACCTGGGTTCAATCCCAGGTTGCGTCATACCAAAGACTTTAAGAATGGTACTTGATACCGCCTTGCTTAACACTTGGCAATATAAGGTACATATCAAGGGTAAAGTGGAGCCATCCAGGGAAAGAAATAGCGCCTCCCCTACACCTCTGTGTAGTAGCTATTGAAAAGGGAGCCTTCTGGTTGCCCTCGACTATGGTCGCCAACATTACATTTTATGGCGCAAGGAATGGCTTTTAACAATTTTGAAACCATGCTTATTAACTTAAACCAATTTTTTTGGCATATCTGATCTTTTTAAATTTCTTTGTTTTTCCTAAAGATCTTGATAAAATTTGGTTTATTATCTAAGGTGTTTTCTTTCAGGAGGAATTGAACAGAGGAAAACCAAACTGGGAACACTTGAATGAAGATTTACATGTGCTTATCACGGTGGAGGATACTCGAAACAGAGCAGAAATTAAGTTACAGAAAGCTGTTGAAGAAGTTAAACGACTATTGGTGCCAGCAGTAAGTAAAACAGGTCAAGCTGTAATTTTATAACAAATATGGAATTTTATATTTTGCTTGTTTAGTTCCAAATTAATTCTAAAATTGCAAACAACAAATTAGATGGCTATTTCAGGGACTAAAACACTTGGCATGGACAAAGTATTATCTAACTTGGCTAATTAGTCTTATGCTTGAAATAATTAAACTAATGTTGGAGGACGAATACATGCATAATGTTGTTTGCTTGTGAATTTTACTGTTTTTAATAATGAATATGCATGAAACTTTGCTTTTTCTTCCTTTCTATTATCTTGACTTTTTAGTCATTAGAGGTGTGACAGTTTAACTAAGGATATAGTCCTCCAGACATTTGGAATTTTTAGTCCACAATTTAATCAGATCTGAATTGATCTCTGTTAATGCTTTGTCCTTGTGATTAGCGTATCAATTCTGGGAGCTTGTTAGCTATGGTATTGCAGTATATCAAAGTTTTTGTCTATATATCCACTTAGCTTAAAATAGTGAATTCATTCACTAAATTTCTCTTCATAGCAAATGGATTAAATCTTAGTTCCTATAAAATGGGCTTAAGATTCTTTTTAAAGAATTTTTAAACTAGATTTTTCGATAGCTTTTATTTAAGAATCCTGCAACAATTTTTATTACATGCTTCGAGGAAAGACACTCAACTTTATTACAAACATGTAAGTAAAATTTTGCATATATTAGTATAAGTGCATGCTTTTATTCTATGGAAACTAAGTTTCAATATTTGATCAGAGGTGCCTTTTTTTTCTTTTTATATTGTCTTTTCAGCTTGCTTTTAATTTTCACATATCACTTGCCAGTGATTAGTTCATGGGTTTTTATTTTATTTTTATTCATCTTTATTTTTACTTTTTGTTGTTTTTTTTTTTTTTTCTTTTTTCCTAGAACACTTTATAGTAGGTTCACCTTTTCTCCTCCCCCACAGGAACTGGTTTTAGATGTTGTGCACTTTTCATTGCTTAACATTGAGTTTGTCCTTCCTACCTGTTATGCAGTTTCTGACTTGGACATAATGCTGATATTTCTTTATACAGCTAAATTTCAACTTTCAATTTCAACTTGTCTCTAGGTTAATTTTTCTCTCTTAATAGCATGAATTGTTTTGGTGATGGTTAATTTTCATTAATCTTAAGTTTGTGGCTTCATGCTTACAGGTAATCATCTAAATCTTAAAAATAAACGTTGCTTAAATGAGTTCTGTAAATTGAACTTGAAAGTTAAATTAAGCATGATTTTCTTATTCTTAAATGGAGTGATTTAACTTTTAAATAACTGCATGTGGGGGGACCTTAAAAACATTCACACTTCAACTCTTGCATGGACTCAAAAATTGCTTATGAAAACTGCATGTGACTTTGTCTATATTGTCCTAGTAACTCTATAGTACTGAAGTTTTGGGATTTTGCAGATGGGCTGGGAGCAGGAAACTGGGCCCTCAAGTATGTTCTGCATGTTTATAACTTAGTCTCAATATTCCAGTACAATACTCAAAATTTCTGAACTGTATTTCTGAATTTCCCTTGCTGGTATTGTGTACAGTAATGGATTTTTAATTACTTCACAACTTTGGAAAAATTAAAGTTTTTAAAGCATTTATTGCATGAAACCAGCTTTCTACTTGTTCCTTAGTTGGGTTAGTGGCTATTTTGCTTGTGGCTCATACTGGCCCAATTCTATTCATTGCTGCCCCCTCCTATTTTACTAATTGTTCTTCACAGCTAATCACCCCTGCACCCCCTTTTTCTTTCAGCCTGAGGGGGAGGATGAACTGAAGAAAATGCAATTGATGGAGCTTGCCATCTTAAATGGAACTTACCGGGATTTCAAATCTGGTTCATCCATTCAGCGTAAGTTTGCTATATAGTGCATGCTGTGTATATGCTCTAAATAAATCCTGTTACATTTTTGTTCCTTGTGATCCTTTTTCAGCCTGAAGGAGAAGATGACTTAAAGAAACGACAACTCATGGAACTAGCTATCATTAATGGCACATACCGTGACACTTCTAAACCGTCCACTTCGGCTGCACAACCCTCTTCTACTCGTAAGTTTGGGAAGTGCTGTGCATATACTTGTGAATTACTGCAGTTGTAGCTGTGTGCCGTGGTTCTTACAGCATAGGTCTCGCACACTAGTAGCACCATCCCATGTACTTACCCTGCATAAATTCTTTTCCCCCCACCTATTTTGGGGGCTCCCATTGCTCTGGTTGTTAACCAGTTTCTAATTTCTTGAAGCTTGAATAAAATGCAAATGTATGAAGATTGACTTAGTAATCTGGTTTCTACATCTTGTGTGGAAACTTGGATTGTTAATGTACTATAACAAATTATCTGTAAGTGGGAGCCCTGTCATTGCATGTAATGATGCTGGTAATTATCAATCCACCTTGAATGACTTGACAATTTAAGTTCAGGTATTTGTCTAGAACTTATCTATATATATATATATATATATATATATATATATATATATATATATATATATATATATATAAAACTTTCGTGCATGATTAGTTATTCCAGTGTTTTTATCTTCTAATAAAAGGATTTGTTTGGCTACAGCTATTTATCTGGATTTTAAAATCCTAAATTTTTAAATTAACTATATGAATTACTCTTGTGCTTAATGGCTGTTATAAAATCTTATGCTTCCTAAATATTAAACTGAACTACTGGATCTTGCTTCCAAGTTTTATTAAACTGATTATAAAGTATTCGGGTGTCTTGCTGATGCATAGACTTGGATATGAAAGACTTAAAAGGAATTAATGTTGACAAATGTTAGATTTAAAACTGCATTCAAAATTCTATCTTTTGTACATTTTTACTTAAAATTTAATCATCTCATTTAAGTCTGATAGCCTATTTGATACTTTCCTGTTTATACAAGGGAACTAAATTTGAATAGCTTTTACACTAAATTCAATTTACTTAATAAATTTAGATTTACTTCATCTATTTCTAAGCTGATAATTTGAGTAATGGAGTTGTATTAAATTTTCATGCTCTTCATTTCTGTAACTTGATTCTTAAGACAAATCTACTTTCCTGTCAACATTTGATGGTTAAATCATGTTTAGCATGGCTATGAGTTTATCAACTAATTAACCACTTCAGCTTGTGGTTTTGAAGCTTTCTACCACTATTAAATTGATAATTGCAACTAACTTTGATCATTTTCTTAGTTAAATCTGGCAGCATGTAATTTTGTTAAAGAGCTTTGAACTTTCAATTGCTTAAGTTAATTTGGAATGACATGATGTTAAACTTGACTAAACAATTGTAGGCATGATTCATTTAAGCATGTTTGTAATTGCTGTGCATTTTTGTATGCCTTTTAATTCTTTTCTTCCTCCTTTCTAGAGTGTGAGCTAAGCTGGGATAAAGGAGCCTATGCAGGGCTTCCCATGATAGATAAATCTCATGGTCAGTAATGTTACTCTTGTATTACTTGTGCTTTGGGTTTGTGGTATCTTGGATAATTATATTAACAGTTATACATACAATTAATGGCTAACATACACATTTTTAACTGATTTACTAGACTCTGAACTAACTTAAGTGGCCAAGATTGCAATTTCTCTAAACTTATTTCAATGCTTTGTATAATTGGCCTTAATTTTATTTTGGATAACTGGTATTTGCATGTGTTTTTTTTTTTTTTTTTTTTTAATAATGAAATAAACTGAGGCATGCTGACTTAAGTTTTTTAATTCAAATTGGAAAATATAAGATTTACTTAACTGCATTACCTACTTAGAAATAGTGAAGTGTTAATGAGACTTTGTTCTGAATAATACATTTTAAGATATTTCTTCACTTCGTCTTTGAAACAGACCCAGCCTTGTTGTAACAAATCTTAATTTGTAATGATTAACTCGTGTTCAGTGCCCCTTTCTCCTAGCACTGGCTATTAGAGATTCATATTTTAAGATTAATTTGATTCCAGTTTGCAGAGAATAGATAAACATTTCAGTAATTGAGTATAAATTTTAAATAGATTTTTTAAAATTTTAATTTACCTCCTTTGTTACGTTGCTTGTTTTTTGGTTTTTGTTTTGTTAATTTATTTTTTACCTTTTGTTCCAGAAGCTCCTCGGATGTGTGCTCCACCATTAACCATTCCACAACTACGTGCTGCTAACCCACCCAGTGGCCCAATCATTTTGACGCCACGTTTACCAACAGTAGCTACCAGTACAGGCATATTGAATGGAGCACCACCACCTCTTGTCTCTCCAACAGATCCCAGTCTGATGTACAATCCATACGAATATCCATATGCACTGGCACACACTGCCATCTTGGAATATCCAGCGATAGATCAGACCCCAACTGGTATGCCATTTGTCAGATAGTTGCTGTAACAACTATTTGTGGCTTGTAGCCAGATTTTTCAGTTTCTATTTCCAGGAAACCTGCCTTTATATCGTCTGTTTATACTCTTCATAAACTTTGATTAGGTAGTGATCCTGAAACTTCTTGTGGCAACTCGGGAATACTCTATGCTTGCTGTTGTCCTCTTTTGGATATTTGATAAGTATACCAATCAAATGACTCCATCTAGTGTTCAACATTTGTTAGTTGATAAAACAACATTCCATGGTTTTACGATTTAAATGAATGTCCTTCAGTATTCCTGAATTTGATTTGGTTCGGCTTTTCAAATTATTTGCACAGTTGGACATTACCAAGTGTTTATAACTTGGCTGTAAAAGTCACATCTCTTAAACTGTGATAACACCAGATCAATTGCAAATTTTACTTAAGTTTTCAAATTGCTGAGTAACTTAAAATGGTAATTGATCTCCCAAATGGTTACCACTTTGTAAAAGGCTTAATATTAAATTCAATTTTTTTTTCTATTTAATAAGCCTTGTGGTTTCATTTTCAGTTGTATGTATATTGTTGAAGTGAAAATTTTATTCCACTTTCTGTATTAAAACCAGTTTGTGGTTTTAGTAAAGCAATTTCACCTTTGTGAAACAACTATAGAATTATACTGTGATACATAAAACATGTTAATTTGTATGCTATAAATTCTTAATCTGAAATCCCTCCCTCCTTAAACTTAGATGTGTTTGCTTGATTTTTTTTTTTTTTTTTTTTTTTTTTTATATCAATTTTATTTTACAGCAAATGATTGCTTTAATCTAAGGTAGCATTTTATATCTAATTGAGAAAATTGGCTTTTAGACGTGAGATTCCTGTAAATCTCTTGAAGCAAACTTTAAAATGACAAAACTATTTTAATATAAAATAGTAATATGCATTAAAGTTTTTTGTTTCTATACTTGTAATGCTTTATGCTGAACAAGCATTGACTAGTCTAGATTTAGATCCTAAGTCTCATAAGTCGTAAGATACTAAATTCTTTATTTGATTGCATTATCCTTGCAGTTGAGTAGTATATTTTGTGCCATTTTAAAAAAAACAAAACATGCAGTTTTAATGTGCATGTCAGATCCCCTTGTCTAGAATGTTTTGTTTGATGTTTTTTGTTTTTTCTTTTGTTCTTGGAGTCTAAATTTTGGAATAATGTCAGTAAATTTTCATTCTACCATTTGTTTCTGTGATTTAATATTTTAAGCCTTTTGAACTGTTGTAGGTCCTCTGCCTAAACTGCGGAGAACACTTTCTGGTGTCAGAGAACACCCTTACAATAGGGTGACACTTCCTTGATCTTTCTCATCACAGGTTAGTCCCCACTTTGATACAGGTTGAAGTTTTTTCATTTCTCTTTTCCTGATTAAGACTTTATCCAAAACACTAAATAAAATTTCATTAATGCTGGATGATACCTCTTGCTCAATACTTCATAGTATTGCTGCTTATAAACAGGTTAAGTTACCAAATATAATTTTAAATTTGAATCTGGTATTGTTACTATTAGCATTTGATGCTTTTTTTTTTTTTTTTTTTTTTTTTTTTTTTTTATCCTCATACCAGATCTGCTTGGCTACTCAGGGCAAATTAAAACTCAAGATAAAGCAAAAGCCTGAAGAAGCTAGTCTGGCTTTTCTACAGTAGGAATAGGGTTTTCATTCCATAAATTTAACATCCTTTTCATCTTAGACTTTTTCCTCTGAAAATGCAGGGCTTCTGATATATTTAAATTACCTCCAAGAGGAGCCCCCAGTTTTCAGCAGTGAAAAATGACTAAAACTTGGTTAGGCTTAAAAAAAAAATAGTATATTTCTTGCTTGAACTGAGAACAACCTAGAGTTGGTCTTATGTGAAATAACATTCTAAATGTACACGAATTGATATTGCTTTTACACAAGTGTTTATTTATTAGAAATGTCAATAAAAGGTTTGAATAGAATTGTCTTTGTGTGAACTTATTTGCATTGAAGAGGATCGAGTTCTTGATGGCTTAAATAGCCAGTTAAAAGCTTTGCATCTAACTTAATCAAATGTGCTACTTTCTAATTAGGTTTATATACTGGACAGATTCTGGTTTTAAAGTGAAATTGTATGGATGACAATAATGTGCAAGCTTTCTACATTCAGCTTATTAATGTTAATGCATCAGTTTAACAATTATAAATCTTAACAATCTTTGCTGACTTCATAATATAGTAGCCAGTTCTTACTACTAATCAGGTATTACTAACCTTTTGAGACAAAGTTGTGCTCTAAAATTTTCCTGAATTCTTTAGATTTGCTGTTCTTTATTTCTCTTGGGTTCTAATAAATTTAACTCCATCTTTGCATTATGGAATAGTGTTTCAATGTTATCCATATTAACCTTTGATTCACCAGGCCCTATTTAATTGGATGACTTTCATACTGACAATTAAGAGTAAACTTAAATTCTTGGCTGTGTGGATTTCTGGTAAACATTTAAAACTTAACTGCATGGTCAGTATGGATTACAATGCTTTGCACTTTTTTCTAATTAAATCAACCTTTCAACCCAGTAAGTTTTATTTCCCTCCCTCTTTCTAAAGCCAGTTATTTCTGGTGAATGTTAATTCTCATCCATAATGCAAAGTATCTGATTGGGCCTTTTTAAGCATGTGCTTCTTAATCCAGGCATGAATAACACTTGGCACACTTTGGTTCTCAAAATGTTGAGTAATGTCTAAACTTGGAACACTGAAATGTTTCTTAATCGTAATGCAGTTTTGTTATAAAATGACTAACAATTGTCTTTTTATTTTTCACCTTTTTAACCTAGCTGGCAACTAACCCTATCATCCTGGTCGCAAAGCCCTGAACCCCTGTACGTGTAATAGACTTCTACAACATGGCCGGGTGGGAAGGCACAGACGGCGCAGGTCGGGCGTGCGGCCAGCAAACTCAACCTCGCAGTGCACCATGACTACTATTGACCACTTCACTCCACTCCACCACTGGCATCAAATATCCACAACTGTCTTCTATTACGCATCATTTCCACATCATCCTTTCTTCTCAGTCAGTATTACTGCAAGTTCAACTTCTACCACCAGATTGTCACCCACCACCCAAGCACACAGCTGATCAAATGAACATCCAACTAATGAACTCATCTCCAAATGAGATGGAACTATGAAAGTTAATGTGTTGCTAAAAGGATTTCTGCCACTTGAGTTTTCACAGCTTTTGTGTTGGGTCTTTCAATTGAAAGCCATGAAGTCAAGTGCCTGTCACATCTGGACTAATTCTTCTTCACTAATCTATGGATGAAAAATTGATTATGAACTGTTTTTGTGACAAATCTACAACTGAAGTTTTCCTACTGGATTCTCATTTCAGCATTGCAAAAAGCCATGGATTTCAAGTGCTGTCCAGAGATTTTTAAAAATTTTATTTAATTTCTATTTTTTTTTTAAATTTTGTGCTAAATTAATTGGGTTCTAAAACTAATTCCCTCTTCATTGATTTTCCTTTTTTTTTTTTCTTCTCTAATCTAAATCCACTAAATGTAACTGACAGGTACTTCATTTAGTCTTAACTTATAATTCTTAATTTCCATTTTAGAATAATTCCAGTTTTCATTTGTCTTTGAATTTTTTAAGCCCATTTGAAACTGGATTTAATTGCAGCAGCTGATATAAAGCTATTTTTTTAATGGCTGACAATTTTGCTTGGTTTTGATTTTACCATAACTTAACCAGAACTGCTGATGCACCAGTATCTACGCATGTCAAATCTTAAATGTCAAACTGGTCACAGTTGCATAATTATTTTCTAATATCTGGCTAATAACTTAAGTGGCAGGAGATTAATCTTGAATATTTATGCATTTCAGGGAGTTGCTACCATTTCCCCCGCTTGAAAAACTAACCAGATTAAAAATGGTTTTCTGAAAATAGTTTACATGCCAGAATATTTGGCTAAATGATCTCTAAATATAAACATATCAGATTTCAAAAATCTAGATCTAAATATTTTGACTCTTTAAATAGTTTGATTCTAATTGGTGCTAGTCTTATAACAGTATTAAAATGCCTGGGTTTAATATTTTAATGGTGCTTAAATTTTTAGGTTTAAAAGGTGCAGCTTTAGTAAAGCTCAACTTTTTTCTTTTTGGATTGGAAATTCATTAAATTTTACTCCTGCCAATTTTTAATTTTTTCTATTAAAAAAAATACAAGGTCTGAGTTATCTTGGTGTAGGGTCTAGTTTAGCAATTCCTGTATATAGTAATATATATATATATATATATATATATATATAAGTTTTTGGTCCTAATCCTTTTGGTAAACACTAGGTGGGTAGTTTTGAGTGAAATAATTCCCACCAAATTTCTTCCATGAATTTATACTTTTTAATAAAATATATTCAGTTAGTATAATCATGAAAGTAGTGGGGGGCAGGGCTCTTGAATTTCCCACTATTAGTTTCTCAAGTGAGATATATATATATATAACACTTTTATCAATTAGTTTTCACTTATAAATACTTTATCAAGAAAAATGAAAATTGGATTAAATGAGGCACTTTTCTTTTCCTTTTTATTATCCCTTGGATCATATGTTTCACTGTGAGCATGAGATTCGTCTACAAGAAAATCAGCAAGATTTGCTGTCTTTTGTGCCTTATAACTGCATGTACTAAATCCGGCCCAGGAAGCTGATTAGAGCTTGGCATTTTTTCTTAATACAAAGCATATTTTTATTTTGCTGAAAAAGAGCTGTTATTTTCATATCCATCAGAGCATAATATTAATATAATTGCAGCCAACTAACGTTTGAAAAATTTTACACTAGACTTTACTTGAATCTCATCTCACTATACTAATATTTTTACTTCAACTTTTTGGTGCAAAAAGCATTAAGTTGAAATTTTTGTTAAAAGCATATTAACAAAATTTGGCTGAGGCTGATATACTGGATTTAATTGAATATTTTTTATTTTATTTTTAGTGAAAAATAAACTGGTGTTGCTAGCCAACATGATTTTTTTCCTTCCCTATTTCTTCACTAATAACTTTACTAATGCTTTGGCTTTGATCACTGCTTTTTCTTCCAGAGTAATTCCCATCCACTCCACTTTCATATGAGCTAACTTGCTAAAACTACAAATTATCTGGTCACAAACCTGACAAAACTAGTAATATAGTATGAAATCAACTTATAAATTTTTAGTGATGACCATGTGCAGTCTTAATTACATTGATTTTAGTTGTAATACTATAGTTTCTAAAATTTTAAATAGTTAGGATAACTTAAATCTCTAGTACATTCCAAAGTTTTAGCCTTTCAATTCTTTATTGAAACTTGACTTAGCTTTTGACTTGGTTCATCCAGTTGTAGATAAGCTTGCAGTTGTCTCCCTTCATGAGTCATTACAATCATGCCACTTGACAAAGGAGTGAACATTTTTTTTTTTTTTTTTTTTCCAAAAAGTGTTAATCATTGTGAAAAAAAAACAAACTAGGCTCTGTTCTGAGACCAGGAATAATATCCGTCCCTATTCACTATTGTTCACTCAGGAATGTCTTAATTTCATTAGCACATGGTTGCTTGCTGATCATTTTCAATGCCTAGACTGCCATGAAAGGCAAGTAATGAAATCTAATTGCTCAAATATCATGTCTTCCGTATGACAATACCATGACATTTAGATTTTTTTAAATATTTTCTTTTTGTAAAATATGGTGCTTTTTTTTTCTTTTTGCTCATTTGGAAATTATCCAAATTGGTATTTACTGTGGGTGTGTACACTTTTGTACATATTTCATTTTTCTTTTCTTTTTTTTTTTTTTTTTTCTCTTGCCATTTTGTTGTTCAAAACTCAATGTCACTTTCAAACACTTAAAGTAGATTCTGATTTTTTTAATCAGATAATTTAATTTCCATCTTGCTTTCCAACTTGAGTAACTGCTTTCTAAGTTCTCAGTTTTGATACTTTGACAGTTTAGGATTAATGTCTTGTGCAAGTTTTCTGGCAAGCAGCTACTTTAAATCTTAAGCAATCTCAACTTTTGTCAACAAATGAATGGCTCCCCTGAATCTTGTATTACAGCAGTGAAAAAGCTGCTGTAAACATTAAAAGGTTTTACACACCTATGTGGCTTGTTGGTTTTTTTTTTTTTCTTGTCTTTATTTTTTTATTTTTATTTTTTTAACTTATTGTAGCTTTATTTTTAATCTTAAATTCTAGTTTTTTTTTTTTTTTTTTTTAATAAGCTAAAATACTGATCTACTCTAGCAGCAAACTTCTACAGAAATTATACTTGTATTGCAGACATCTTAACTTGATGAGCTATGGCTAGAACTCTGGGGGTGCACTTCACACAACTTGTAGGCCAGCTAGCTCTCATTGGCTTTAATAAGTAATTTTTCTTAATTATTCCATTTATAGTGGCATGGTTTTTCCAGCTAAGATGGAAGTTCAAACTGTAATTCTGAGCATACTAGCTGAAATATTTTAGTTTGTATATAAATGTATAATAGTTAATTAAAATTCTAATAGCAACTAATGTTAAAATACATCCACTCCCTTTTTCTTTTTCACTTCCAACTCTTAAGACTTTTTCTTTATGAACCAATTAATTCAACTTATGTAGACTACAGAAAGCTTATTACAAATGACATTTGCATTAGGTCTTCAGGTATATCTTAGCCTTCCTCAAACTATGGCAATGACATACCATATATACAACTTAAAACAATCACCTGAAGAACACTGTTGGTAATAAGGTTGCAGGTATCTGTATCAAAACACTGGCATATTAAAGTTTTTTGTTATAAATCCAATAAAATCTGGTTAGTTTAAGATGACTTTAAAATTTTAGATAAATATGAAGATGTAAAGCTTCTTAGATATGAATCAATTACATAACATTCTCCTTCAGCTCCCCCCCCCAACTCAAACTTCTATAGGTAGAATTGACAAATATTTCAAAATTCTGTGACAAGTTTGACAAAGGAAAAGCATAATTTAAACAGTAATAACATAAAATAAGCAAATGATTATACTGTTGTTGGCAATAATTGAAAATGCAATTTTTTACTTAAAAAAAACATTGAAAGGTAAAAATATTACAAAGTGATAATGCAGAAACTGACATGATAAAATGTTTATCTTTACACAATATGCAAAAATTAAAGAAACATTGGCTCTTATAAACTTTTTTTTTTTTTTTTTTGGTCACAAAGCAACTATTCATCCAATAAAATGATACTTAGTCTTGCAGGCTATAAACAACTGTACAATTTACCTAGGAAAATTTAAGATTTATAAAGGAAACACCATTAGTTTTTGTAGGTTTTCTTTTTCCCTCTTAAGCTATTTGTCTGAGACATGTCAAGAGTGAAAATGTTTCAATTACAAAAAATAAAAATATGAAAATCTAATGTGTTGAACAAAACTTGTTTCATCTTGAATCACAAAGTCATGAACATAACATATTTACAGAACAATTGAGTTTCAGCATCCTATTTCATTGGGGATGATTAAGACTTGGCTTTTTTTTTCCTCCTACCTATAAGCATCCCCTACAAAAATACAGTAAAACTTTGGAGTTCAAATCATTTGAAATTTTGTTAAATCTTAATTCTGAATGTTCCTTTCCAGTGATAATCACACAAAATGAATGAAATTTATTGGTACATAAAAATTGGCTGGATTTTCAGGGTTTCTTTTTCAACTGTCAAGATTTTGTTGAAATTTTGTCAGTTTTAACTTTTTTTGCAACAGATGGCACGTGTGATTGAGCATAAGGAATGCGACTCTGTAAAAGAGAAAAAAATTTATGTAAAAATTTTTCTAAAATAGAATTAAATGGCAAAGAATTTTTTTTCCCGTTTAAAAAAAAAAATTGAATTTTTATTTAATGATTCTTTTCAAACTAGTTTCCTAAAATTCTCTTCAGATGCTTAAATGGTAATAAAGGAAAAGTTCAATTACAAAAAGAATCTTAAATTTATATGCTACAAATTCTTATGAATTGAATGATTAACTAGCACTGCAAAAGTTGATGTGGAGTAAGATTCCCTATTACCAGCTGTATGTTTTGTTTCCAAGACTGATTTAATGTCAACCTGGATCGAGAAAAGTTCAAGACCAATATTAATATATAGAAAGGCCATTAATCAACTTATTAAATCTAGAGAACATAGTAAATACCAGATAGCAAAAGTGAGAACTGTAATTTACAATAGTTCCAACTACTTTTTTTTATGTGGTTGTCACTCTTGATGCAATATACTAAAGTTATCTCTTTTGACGAGTGCCAGTTTAGAAATAGAAATATACCTAGGAAATTTTGGTGATCAAGCTAAATTCACAATTGACCTGATAAAGGCAATAGGAACTGAAATACCTGCCCAAAACAATATACTAAGAGACAAAAAGATCTTTGCAGGGGCTATTAATAAATCTTCATCGTCACTTAGGTGAGATAATTTTGGGACAGAAAATTTTCATTATTGAACTGATGAATGGTTAAAAGGAGTTTCTTCACTAGCAAGAAATAAGTCCACTCCGGCTAGTGATCAAAACCCTAGACCGACGACAATACAAAATAGTAGCATTTAGGCCGAACAGGGGACAGACTAAACCTAATTTGATGTATTGATTGTAATTATTAAAACCAGGTTTTCCTGAAACAGTTAAGGAGTTGGCTTCTGATAGATTGATCAAGAAGGTGCAGAAAACATACCTCTT
Organism: Sepioteuthis lessoniana; assembly: GCA_963585895.1. Taxonomy (NCBI): domain Eukaryota; kingdom Metazoa; phylum Mollusca; class Cephalopoda; order Myopsida; family Loliginidae; genus Sepioteuthis; species Sepioteuthis lessoniana. The sequence continues at coordinate 42,392,344 of OY757917.1, read as the reverse complement.
GCCACTGGTCCTTTATGAAGAATTTAACTACAGCAGAGCAGAAATTCAACAGACTGTACATAGATAATGGAAATGACAGGAAGGATTAATGTTGGATTGTAAACCTGGCAGAAATAAAACTGGGATTATTGTAACTGGTGTGTTCCTTGTTCTTTTTCCTTGTGGCACTAACCTCAATTGCTAGTAGCACTATAAATTTGCTAAGTGCAGATGATTATCAACTTTATCTGAAGTGAAGCCTTGTGCTGAGAAGAAAAGACTACAGAATGCTGATGAGTGTGTGCAAAAAAAAGATTATCAACAGACACCAAAAAAAATGTACAACTAAAACACTGACAACAAATGCAAATACCAGTTTCCTTATTTTTGTTGTCTTTTATCATTGTATAATTAAAAACAAAACAAAAAAAAATTTAGATCTACAAACAAGTTTCTAAAATACATTTGTACAATACGTACCTTTTTAAATTAAATATTACACAGACATGAATTTTTTTGAATTGGATATTAGACAAATAGATAATTACTCAAAGAATCTAGTGTAAAATAAAAATGTTGACTACTTAGCAAACTGACATAAGTCTTAACCCATTCCCTACAAAGTTAGAAACTTTAGCAATAATTCATTTTTTTTAAATTATTGGGCTGCTAGCCTTTGACAGATAAGCTCCATCTTTAAACCTTTCACAACCTTTTTTTTTTTTTTTTTTTTTAAGTTTTAGAAATGCAAAATTATGCTTTGAGCATTTTAAAAATTAAAATGAAATTTGACTGGGCCACGGGAGGGGGGGGGGCTAAAAGAATCCCGCACTTTTCAATATCAATATTTAAAATAAACATCAAAATAACAATTTACTTATTAATAAGTATACAAATTGCATTTAAATTTCATATTGTTTTAAAAAATTTTCAACAAAGCTATGAAATTATGTATTCAAAAAGAAAAAAACTAATTTTGAAACTGAGTCTTCAGTAAATTTGGTTGATTGGATTTTATGGCATATCAACCATTTAATGTCGATTTTATGGCATATCAACCATTTAATGTCGAATCCTGTTTATACATATTTTTAAGTGAATAGTTTGCAGGTAACATTTTTAAAACAAGCCTGAGTTTATTTGTTAGCAAACAGTTAAATGATTTCAAGTATAGTAAATCATTAAATAGTTCTATTTGACCCACAGATGACAACCTAACAAGTATTAGCACACTGGGTCAGAGAGAACCTAGGAATAATGGCAATGAAGGGGTATTCCACATTCCCCAAAGCTCCAGAGGGTTTAGTGTCATTGAGAGCGGGGTCTTAACAGACTCAGTTTATTTTCAGTAAAAAATAATTGCTATTGTATTGATGACAGAACATGAAATAAGAAAGAATAAAAACCAACTGAAGTATTTAAATAGGATAAAAATCAATTTTAAAATATTTCAAAAATCAAGAAAATACATAAACAAAATTCAAATTACTAGCAGTATCATAGTAATGTATCATATGAGACCTCAAAACTTAAATCATCAAAATAAGTCAATTTTAACAATCCTAGTTAGAAAACCAGTTTTATGATTTTTTTGTCTTAGAAAATAATTCTGGGGTGCCTCACTTGGTGTAATGGTTACAGAGTTAGACTGACAGACAATTATTTGAGTTCAAATCTCACTGGATACCCTATACTACTGGCCTTGTGCCACAACTAAACAAAGCTTAGTAAATAGCTAAAAGGGATAATTTTTAATACCAACAATCAATCAATCAATATATAAATATATATAGTAAAATTCAAATTTTGATTTTATTATTTACCCAACCCCTCCATACAAGCAGGATGTGACACGAGGTCAATTTTTCAAGAAGAATTTAACAGGTTTGAATTCAGTCTTCCTTCTCTTAGACTGGTTGCCATACTAGGGTTAAAAAGCTCAGTCTGCCCTACTATTTACTCATAGCTGGGGGGAGAATAGTTGGGTGCACATCCAGCAAAAAATTCACTTTCTTATAAAAACCTAGAAAATGAAACCATTTGATCATTTTGTTTGTCTTTTTGTTATGTTTGGCCAGAATCAAAATTTAATGATCTTTTGGATTGACTACAAAATTAAGATGAGAAAACACTAAGATTAAAAATCTAGTCTCTTTTATTAAAAGAGAAAAAGGTAAGAATTAAATTTTCATAAATAATTATAAGACAAATTATGTGGGCATCATTCAATGAGAAAACTTGAAAAAAAGCCAAAAAAAAAAAATGTTTTTTTTTTTTTTATAAATATAAACTCTGCATTGTTTAGAATTGTTCTCTAGCAATAATTACTTTAATTTTGCAAAAATATTTATTTTCAGGCTACTCAAAATGGCGGCAAATCAAACAGAGTTCTTCAGGCTTGAACAAAGGTCTGTCATCAATTTTTGCTGGCTAAGAAGTGAAAACCACATGAAATTTATAGAAAAATGTATGTGTGAAGAGAAGCATGTTTTGATTTTTAAAAAATGTTCACAAATCAGCTAAATATGGGTTTACTCCTAAAAGCCTGAGTCAAAAAGACAGTCAATGAAGTAGAAACATTGATTCTCCAGTAAAAAAAAGTTTTAGGTGCAGTGGTCAGTAAAGAAGGTTATGCTGACAGTCCTCTGGAATACAAAAGGATCCATCACTATTGATTTCCTTTAAAAAGGTGCAACTGTAAACAGTGCATCCTACTGTCAACTCCTTAAGCAAAATTCACTTTATTTATTGAATGATCTTAGTAATTTTAATGAAATAATTACATAAATCATAAACAATTAAAAAGATAAAATAATAAAGCTAGAACCAATTTCTTACCTTTTGCCATTTTTCCACCATCTTTTCATACTCTTGCATATAGAATGTAAAGACCTCTTCACAGTCTTTTTGCACAGAACTTTCCATAGGATTATATAAATTGCAGTTACTGCGAACAAGCAGCATATCATTATGAAAATCTTCCAGGGTTCCATAATGGCCACACTACAAGAGAGAAAATTAATTTTTCAAACTGTTTTAAGATCTAATTCTTTCTAAGTACTTACAATATTGGACAAAAAAATAGACAGTGAAAAAACTGAACCTTTTTTTATTATTGCCATGAATTTTAGCGAAACTTCAATGGTTTAGACAAACATGAAGTGATTATTTTTCTTGATTAAAGAAATTTCTTAGAATTTTCTTTTCCTTTATTTTATATCCTAATTTGGAATTAATCCTTTACTAATAGCTAGTAAGCAGATGTCTAAGTTTGAAAAGGGTCAAATGGTCACATACAATGATTGTAGACTGTCACTTCATGATATTGCAAAGAAAGTGAATTGCCATCACCCATCAACTGATGTTTTCCTCAAAAACTATAAGAAAACAGGAAATTATCATCAAAAAGAAGTTTGTGGTTACAAGAGAAAAACCACTGCATCTGAAGAGACAAAAATTGTTAAAGCAGCAAAATGGCAGTGCACCACAACATCATAACTCAAATAAGATAAATAATAAATAATGATAAATTTTATAATCAGTTGTCTGTTTTTTTTTATCCAATACTGAAACTTCATAGGACACAATAGGATAACTTAATATTGATGAAAAAGATCATTCTAAATATTAAAAACTAAAACAGATGAATTTTACAAAAAATAATCAATCATTAAAAACATTAAATTGTGAGAAACAAGTTTGTTTGATTTAAGCAAAAATACTTGAATAATTTTTTTTTTCAACCAACTTCATAAATTCATCTTACCACTTGAACTTTTTATTAAAAAGACTTGTTTTAGGTACCTTCTGCAAGTCTCTTAGAATTTTTTTTTTGAAGAGAATGGCTTGTTTACCAAAACTTCTCATTCCCCAATGATACCTGCATTGGAAAAATAAGGTTTAAAAATGTTGGGCTTTAAGTTACCTTTCACCATGCTTTTAACCTGGACTAAATTTGAAGGTGCAATGCAGCAGATAAGTGAAAACTTAACAGCCATTATTTAACAGATAAGATTACAGAATATTTTGCACAAAGAATCATCTCATACTGAAGTTGGAAACTGAAGTAATGTTTTGGTTTTATAAAATGTCAAGTTTATATGACATTTTTTCCTCAATTTTTAGGCAAATGAATAATAAATATGTTAATCATTTTATTTATTTATTTTTTGCAATTTTTTCTAATAGGATTAATTAAAAATACAACATATTGTTTACTGGTAAAAAAATAAGTATTTTAAAATTCTAACAAATAATTTGGTTCATTTTATCCCTTCAACTGAACTCTAATATATTAGACCATAAATGTTGCAGCTGGTTATCTATTTTTTTCCTAACCAAAATGGTAAATATTTTATGACTAGAAAAATGAAAAGCTATAAATTACATATCACTTAAAGTGCTGTATACATTTTTAAAAGAAAATATATTCAATAATAAATCACAACAGAATGCACAAAATATACATGTTAGATGATTAATAAATATTCTAAGATAACCCAAAAAAAACATTTTCTAGCTGGTTTGGCAATCTACCTTTCTATATCATGGATGCTTATAAATACAATGTCTGCAATAAACAATGCCTATAGATTGACATCCATTACTGTCAGCTAATGAGTTTTTTTTTAATTTTAAGTTTCCCTAAATTTTAACAGTGTAAGCAAAAGACAAGCTACTTGTTGTTAAAACAATCTGCCTTCTCATTTAATAATCTGATGTCAAGAAGATTTTAGGTTTATTTAGAGATATATATACATGTAGATTGGTTAACAGATTATTTGAAACAAACAGGGGTGCCAAGCTATTTTAAAGCTGATTGATTATTATACACGAAACATCTTTTAAAAAAATTTAAAAATTTATACACATTTTTCTCAATCCAATCGTTAACTATTTTAGAAAATATTCTTACTGATGAATGTTTTTTTTCTAGTTAAAACAAAAGCAATAATGAAAATGTAAGTTGATCTTTCACTGAAAATTAACTTTTGAGTATGATTAATGTAGCTTATAACTATTTAAAATTGATTCTTCAATTTTAAAATGATAGTTTATATTTAAACTTACAATGTGTTTTCTAAAATGGTAGATTTTTGGCCAATTTGAACACCCATCTCTACAACATGGATCAAAATAGAAAATTACAAATCAAATCCTAAAAATTATATAGTACTAAAAAATCTGTAGTAGAAACTTTAAAAAAACAAAGAAAATAAAACTAATTCTGAGAAATAATATTTAATTAAAATTATTGGATCTAATATAAATGAAATGAGTAAAGAAACGAGAAATCACTCTTGTGTTTGTACAAACAGTAAATGAGACATGCTTTTTAGGACATTTTATAATGAGGCAAGACAAGAAATATTCAATTCAGCATTTCAGTTGGTTAAATAATGTGATTTCAGCTATGTTGAACAAATATTGTAACTTACAATTTAACTGTAGAAATTCAAAATAGAGATGTCATTTTGAATGAGACCAACTCAAATTCCAAACTGATTCATTTTTGTTAAGAGTTTCACTTTTAATCCTTCAAAAACAATTCTATAAGTAAATTTTCTTTTCTTTATTCTGCACCATACTTTGTCATAATTTTTTTGTCCAATTTAGATATTTCTTTCTCAAAAATATCAGTTCAGAAAACAGATGGTTCATCACTGCTTGTACTATTACTACTAGCTTGAGTCAAAAGTTTCACAATATTTCTACCTGTTTCATATTTCAGCATTTGTTCACAGGGCTAAACTTACAGGTGTCGATTGATAGTGCTTTGTGAAGGGCATTGAAATGGACTGGACAAAGTACAAGTGCTTGTGCTTGGCTTTTATTCAACCATTTCAAGCAAGGCCTCATTTTCCATAACAGAGGGAATCCCTAACCTTGGTTTGTCTTCAAGACTGGTGTAATCATCTTTGAAATGTCTGAACCAGTTTTGTGCCTCATGTTCACATTAACAGTTCTTTTGCTGCTGCCTAGTACTCACAGTCCTTTTTTCTATAGGTAGCGTAAAATGGCTCTAATTGCAATTTTTTCATCAAAAATGTAAAATAAAGAATAAACAATGTTTATATATTATATATGAAAATAAAGAAACAACTCAGCAACGATTGGATAAGTTGTATCAAATTAATAATATAACAGAGATACAAATTACAAAAATCAGTGAAAATCAAAAAACTTTTGGCTCAACCTGATAACTTGTAATATTGCAAAACTTTTGGCTCACTTTAGTATTCTAATTGGTTTTCATTAGTTCCTCAGTTTCTCTTTTAGAAATGTTAGTTTATATCTAAATTTATAATTAAATTTAAGCCAAAAGTTTTTACAGTTGTCTTTGTTTTAATTACTATAGAATTCTACTTTCATTTTTCTTAAAAGAAATAATCTAAGACTTTATGGTCTAATGAGAACAAACCTGAAAGACAACAGAACTTGCTAGTTAAGTATTGATTAATTACAAATTTTTTTTATCATTAATTTTTCTTAAGAATTTGTCTGACAGTTTTTTTAAATATCAAGATATTTGATTTAACAGTTTCATTCTTTTCACTTTAAAAAATTCTATTCAAATAAACAACATAAGAAAATGAAGACATATAGTCCAGGTTAAAAGTGTGGTAAGGGTAACCCAAAGCCAAACTTTTCTAGACCTTTTAGTTTTGGTAAACAGGTCAGGCTTTAACTTGTTTACAAAAAGTTCTCATTCCCCAATGATACCTGCATCAGAAAAATAAGATCTAAAAAAGTTTTGTATATTATTTTAATATCGGGTTTTCTCATCACAGTTTCTACTTTCAAGAGAAACTTGAAATTTAAAAGATCTTATGACTTTTTTAACATCTATTATAAGATTTTTTAAGACAAACCTCCAGATTCTTTCGAATTCTGCTGAAGTCCATGGGTTTCTTTATAATAGTATAGTAATCAGGTGCTTCAAGAGGATCCACTAAAAAGAAAATATTGAAAATATTTCTATTACTGATGAAATCAGTAAAGAAACTGTATATAATCTAGTAATTTACACATTTATGAATAAAATTTATTCTAAATCCATTTTTAAAAAATAAAAAAAAAATAAAAATTTTATTTCAAGGAATGACTTAATATAAGTAGCACAATGTAAGAATAATACTAATACCATTTTTTTTTTCTTTAAACACAAAAATGTGTCATTGTAGTATTGTTAGAATATGTAGTATAAAAACATCATAATATCTAATTTTGAAGAATCACCCCCCCCCCAAGAACCTCAAAAGTATATCAAGGAAATGTGAAATTCTTTAAATGTTAGGGGATAATTGGCTGATTTTTATTTGAACATATTAAATGTTTCAAAATAAAAACAAATTCAGATATAGAAATCTAACCTGGACGATTGAACCATGATGCAGCATTTAATTCCCTTTTTTCTCGATTGGCTCCTCGGTACCGTGATACTCTTTCTAATAAGCTGTAAAGAAAGATATTTGAGAAAAAAAGCTAAAAACAATGTACTAAATACAGGATCAGCCAAAAGTAGGAATACACTTCAGTTTTTTTTGCACTTTATTATATTGTTTATAATCATTTATAACATTTGTTAAAGACTTTAATCTTGTAAGTGCTTGAAATGACTTCCATAGATGTTGCAACATTCCTCAAACCTCTCAAGAACACTGTAGCACACAGTAGGACAAAAATTCTAATCCACATCAATGTCAATAAATGCTTCTAAGATGAATCATTTTAATTTGTCCACTATGTGGGGCTTTTTCTTTACTATGCTCCCTCCCTCGAAAGAAGTCCATTTGTGTTAAGTCAATTGAACATGGTAGCCATCCAATGTTGCTACATCATCCAATCCAATGCTGTAGGAAAGTGTTGTCAAGGTAGCCCCTTACAGCCAAAAAATAATGAGGAGATGCCTCATCTTGTTGGAAGAACTGCTCAGCAAAGTTAGCTCTGATTCCAAGTTGTGGCACTACCATTGTGTAACATGTTTAAGTAATTGTTACCAGTACATTAGAAATTAAACAACTGTATAACTACTCTTGGCCCACCCTCTAATTCTTTGAATCAAAAAAATTATTGAAAAAAGGAATAGTAAAAAAAAATTTTATGTTAAAATGTTTTAAGGTTAGAAAATAGCATTGATCATTAAAGGTCTTTAAGAGAAAACCGATCAGTGTTTTAATGAGCAAAGTAAACAACAAAGAATATTACAATTCTGAGGAAATTGAAATAAATTAGATAATTTGTAGAAATATTTAAATAAGTTTAATTTTATTGCAATGGTAGATTTTTACCTTAGAGCTATTCGTACCCATCCTCCTCTCGAAGAAGAAGGAGAAGGATTATCATCAAGGGAAGCAGGAGGTTTTCTTTTCCTTTGGCTTACACGAACTGGATTTGCATCACCACAATACGAACCATCACCTTGGCTGTCAGAACTACTGCCAAATTCTGTTCCTATCAAGTAGAATAGTCATTAATATACACGACTTTATAAGAAGACAAAAATGAAATTTTAAAAAATAAAATTACTGTAATTTTTGACAATATTAGATAATCTTATTTGTATGATTACTGAGAAGCAAAAAAATTATCAGTCATAACAGTCTATATCATTTGCAGCTGGTTCTCTAGTTCTTTTTTTGTTTTTTTTTAACTAGAATACTTTACTTTGATCCTATAAATTAAATACTATCACTGAAAATACATCTAATAACAAATCACTAGTATAAGAGAATGAAAAAAAATGTCAGATGATTAGTAAATATTTTAATAAGACTGTCTATAAATATAAATAATGATTTTTAATAATTTTCTAACAATTTAGTATTTTTAAATGTCTGTATTATAAGCAGTAATTTTATTACTAATTCTTGTTATATCTGGGTATCACAAGTTGTGTGCTCTTGTTTTATTGTTGATTCCGACACTTAGTAACAAATGGTTAAATGCAAAAAACATGTTTCTGTGTTGTGAGAGAGAAAGGCCTAAATGAACAAATCCAACTAAAAAGATAAGACATGGTATCAGAAGTGGCTAAAATAAAAAAAATATTTAATCTACAACCACCAGGAGCATTTGATGTTTTGAATCCCTCAACTTGGCTGACTTGGTTCTGAAGATTCAAAACATTTCGAATTGTGTCTAAATTGTATTTGGAAACCAGGCCAATTCAAATAAATATTTTAATATATATGTGCAAAAAGGCAGAAAATGTCTTTAAAATAGTTACATTTTCTAAAGAAGAAAGACAAAAATGACTTCAAAACTGAAATGATAAAATTTGAAGCACATTTTATGCCCAAGAAGAACACCACACACAAAAAAGCCATGTTTTACTTGAGAGCACAATGCCTCAGATGTGTCATAACATATGCAAAAACATTATATGAATTTGCAAATGGTGGTAACTTCCCTAGCAAGAACAAAGAAATAAAAGGCAGACTCAAGACTCAGAACAAAGGATTATCAGAATGCTTTCAGTTTACCTTAGACTTAAAACTTGACAAGGCCTTAGAAATGGTAAGAAGTTATGAACAAATCAGAACACAAATGAAGGAAAGACAGACAAAAAACGTTGACAGGATCCAAATGAAAATTTCAGAAATATTCTCAGGCCAAAACCAGAAATGTGGCAGATATAACCAGCTAATGACTTTTTATCATTCAGGGTTTTCAGACTATTATCTTCATCTTTATTGTTATATTCATGTTTCGGACAATATGTTTTTCGAACTTGGGAGCCTACATGGAACTTCAAACCACGTCTTTTATTTAATCCACAGGGGTCGCTTGTGAAGAAGGGAAGAGTTTGTTGCTTACAACAGCGAGCAAAAGCCATTAGTAGTGATATGGATGCATATCAAGAAGAAATGATTAGTTTAAGATAGAACCTCCATCATAACAACTACCCAGAGCACATAACATCCGCTCCAAGAAACCTGGATAGGAGGATAGAAGACGATACCCAAAACCTCACCATAGTATGTCTGCCCTATGTCAAAGGCCTAGCTGAAAGGATCCAAAGGATATGTAGTTCATATGACACCAGGACAATATTCACAAGTGGCTCAACTCTCTGGAAGTATCTCTTCTGTGTCAAGCCACCAACAGAATTCAATATGATCAAGAATTGTGTGTACTCCATCCCTTGCAGTTGTGGTAAAGTATACAAAGATGAGACATGCTGCCCACTAAAATAAGGTTAGAAGAGCATTGGAAAGCAGTAGTACGAGGTGAAATTGAAAAGTCGGGTATGGCAGACCATATATGGAAAGAAAAGTGAAACCATCTGTCCTTGTAGGACAAAGTTAAAATAATTGATAGAGATAAACACTGGAGAATTAGACGCCTTAAGGAATCAGCACATATATTGGGCTACAGTGACCTGTTGAGTAGACCAAGTATAGAGATGAATGCAATATGGGAATCAATAATCAAAAAGGTTAGATAAAAAAAAAAAAAATTTTAAATTGGAAAATGAACTCAGGTAAAAAATCATACATAATAGTAGTAATCATATAAGTCCTAAAAATTCACTCTGAACTGTCTAGCAGGAAACATAGCGTAATAGCTATAGGTGTTGGTTCCCTAAGCTTTTAAAGATACAATCATCAGCAGGTTGCATGTTCAATCCTGACTGCAAGCGAGTAAAAATACAGGAATACTTAGCACTTATACCCAGTTATGGTTAACAGAATTGGAACAAGCGACCCCCATGGATTAAATAAAGGACATGGTTCAAAGTTCTATGTAGGTTCCTGAGTTAGACAAACACCTGAAGAAGGCCAGAGACATATCAGCCAGAATATTGTGAATATAACAATAAAGAAGACAATAGTCTGAAAACCCTAAACAATAAAAATCATCAAGCTTCGTTTCAAAGATTCAGACAACCAGCTAATGACTGTTCAGCAGAAGGACAAATTTGTAAAAATGCAACCACCTCAATCACTTCAGGATGAAAATAAGCAACATCCAGGAAGTAAAACAAGACAACATAGAGGAATATTTTTGAGGCTTACTCACAGAGGAAATAAGATGCTTGATTCATGGTTTGCTAATTTAAAGATTTGTGGTAGCCACTTGAAGTTTAAAATAAACACAGGAGCAGACATTACTGTAATAAGCCACAAAATGTACAAACATTTTTGGAATAGACCACCTTGGATGCCAGAGAGCACATTATCATAGGAAGGAAAATTCCTAACTTCCACAATACAAAGGAAAAAATTACATATGTACTAAATGGGAATGTTCACACAAAAATGCAACAAGCTCACATTAGGAGAAATAAAATTACAAACAAACACATTCCAGTGGATATTTCTCTGTGACAGAATACAATAAATTAGTTTGAACTATAGATATAACATTCTGTCATCCCATCTTGAATATGCTGAAGCATGTGACCAGAAAAAAAAAAATCAATTATATAGTTCTTGTGTATAATACACACCCATAACTTTTGGGTTGAAAAATCTAGAAAAATAGTGTATCTTATACACAAATAATCATAGCAATCAAAAATTGATAAATCTAGGATTAAAGTTTTTATTTCAAAAAGGTAAGTCTTAAAATTTCACAAGATCCTCTTTTTCAGAAGTCGGAAACAAGATCCAAAATTTTTAAAGAGAAACCATTCAAGAAATCTAAAAATCAAGATAACATTTTCTAACAAAATTGGAACAAAACAGAAAAGCTTTTTTTCTTAAAAGATACATTTTTCATATGGCTAGGTTATTTGCTTTAATGGCTTATAAACACTTGTTTATTTAATGCCAAATCCTGTTTATACATATAATTTGTAAGCAAATAGTTTGTAGGTAACTTTATTCTTAAAGAAGTAGTTAGAGCTCATTTATTTGCAAACAGTTAAGTGGTTTCAAGTATTGGGATTCAACATTAGTAATTCTATTTGTAAAGTATTCCTATCAAATTTAATATGAATCATTTGTTTTCACAGTTAGTTTCAAGAATTGCTATTCAACATAAATAACTTTTTATCAAATATGAATAACCTGCACACAGCTTTATGGTTTTAAATAACCAATGATGATAATAATCCCTAATAAAGGGGAGGGGGGGTCTCATGGCATAATGGTTAAAGCCATGGACAGCAGAATCGTAGTGAGTGAGTTTGAACTCCAGTCACAGAATTACATTCACTTTCGAACAAATACCCTTGGGAAAGGTATGATCCTCCCAGCTATGGGTTAAATAGTACTACTATTTTTCTAGAAGGATGGCTTTGGTATTAGGTAACCTACAAAGGTTGATATTCCATTAAACAAAGAAGCCAAACCAAACCTAATAAAAGATTGAACAGTTCTATTTGACTCTAACACATACTACCACTCAAGATCAGAGAGGGCCTAGGAGTAATGACAATGAAGAGGTACTCCACATTTCCCAAACTCCAAGATTGGAGTCTCACCATCTTATACAGCTTAATGTTATACCCAGGACACTAAATTATTTCAAGTATTGTGATCTAAAACTAATAATTCTATTTAATATCAATCATTTGTTTGTACACAGTTAAATGTTTTCAAGTATTGCTACCTATCACTAAAAATTCTATTTGCACACAGTTAAATGGTTTCAATTATTACTATCTAATATCAATAATTCTATTCAACATTATTCATTGGTTTGCACACTATTAAATGCTATGTAATACTAATAATTCAATTTAACATTAACCATTTGTTTGCATAAGTAAATGGTTTCAAGTATGACAAATGATTAAATAGTTCTATTTGACCCATAGATTGGACCCTAACAGGTACTACCACTCCAGGTCAGAGTGGACCTGAAACTAATGGCAATGAAGAGATACTCCACATTCCCAAACTCCAGGACTGGAACCTCACCATCAGATGGTTTAGTGTTATACCCAGAATACTTAATGGGGGTGGGTTTTATCCATATTTTATAGCCCCAGCCAACAGGGCAGGTTTTTTCATTGGAATCATTAAAAAATTTGTCAAAAGGAATAACATAGACAATCACTTCTTGATAAAACCAATGCTAGGAGAATAGAAATCAGCTTTCAAAAAGGAACAAGTCATTATATCCTAAATGTGCATTAGTTATACAAGAATTATGCACTCAAGAGAAACAATTATAGTATATATAGCATATCAAACACCCTACACTGTTAAACATTTTCTCATAGAATGCAGAGATTTACCTCTCATGAGAGATTTTTTTCAATGCAAACAATATGAAAGACCTATATCAAAAATTATTAACCTAAACATGACCAGTAACGAAGTAATTACTAAAAAACTATCACAGAGGATTTTCACATAAAATAAATGAACTCCTAAACAAATACAGAAAAATATAAATATAAAAATATAATATATGCGATTCATTAACTTCCAGGTATAAAATAAACTCAAACAAGTTGATCATTAAAAAGTTGGCCATTAAAATCAATCAGTTTATTTTTTCATGTACAACCATTGTTCAATTCATAAAATTCAGAGAAAAGGCTTATACTAATCATAAGAATCTTTTAAGGATAAAATTAATATTATTATTAAGACCATATTCAAATGAAAAAAAGAGGAAAATGAGATTAGCTCATTTGATATTTTGAAAAAATTTGCATAACTTATCACTAATTACAAATGTCATTCAATAAATAAGGAAAATTGAAAAAAAAAAGGCAAAATAAGTTTTCAGAATTTTTTCCATAAAAAATATTTATTTTGAGACAATTCAAAATTGTAGAAAATCAAACAAACATGTTTTAGTTAAAAAAAAAGATTTACAAATCAACTAAACATAGGTTTTACCACAACAAGCCTGAGTTGAAAAAAGAGTTTATAGAATGGAAATACACCAACTCTCCAGTAAGGAAAAAATTCCAGACACTTGAAAAAGGTGCAAAAGTAAACTGTGCTTCCTATTGCCAACTTAGGCAAATTCACCTTATTTATTGAATGATCCTTGTAGAAAAGTGCCAAAGAACTGGGATTAAACAATTCCTTCATCTGTTAATTGGACATTCCTACACTTCCCTGAATTGAGTATAAACCAGACAAAAAATTTTTTTTTAAAACATTTTCCACTGGAAGAAAAATAATCATTTTAAAACAGTTTACATAAAAAAAAAAAAGAGGGGATAAACATCTTCCTCCAAGAAGAAAAAAAAACTCCTCAAAGTTCAAAATATATCTACAGAAGATCTTTACAATTACATTTTACATATAGGAGACACACGTATCAACAGCCAAGCTGCAAGGAAAATACAAATGTAGAAAAAATTGAAGTGTGAAAAATTCATATGAGAAAAGGAAATTCTCCTACCTGCTGGACTTCCAAGTGATATTTCATCTAAGCTTTCCTTACACAAGAAATCTACATTTTTTACATTCAATTGGTCGATATTCTCAGAATTCAATTCATCTTTCTTCCGATATGCAGAATTTGCATCAACATTTGCATCAACTGAAATAATTTCTGGAGTAGTAGAAAGGCTTAATGAGGTATTCAACTTTGTGTGTATCTTAGCAATTATTTCATGTTGAACATTAACTTCAGCAGTGTTTGTAGCAATTTCAACTGATTTATCTGGTAACTGTTTCAAGTCAGTTACAATTTCCTCTTGAGCTTGAATGTAATCGGCTGTAATATCTGTTTTCTTTTCTGGAATTTCTAATGTTTTTGGTTCTAGTTCAGAGCAAGGACTTTTATCATTGCAAATAGGTCCATTTTTATCAGCCTAAAAAGATATTTAAAAAGAAAAAAAAAAAATGAAAAAAATAATCATTGTTTTGTAAGAAAAAGGATAAGAAATTTCATCCTTTTATCAAAGAAATAAATCACTTACAATACAAGGATATCAATTTGAATACAGAAATTGCTAAATATTGTGTATATTCTAGGTTAAAAACACAGAAAAGGGAAACCAAAGCCAAACTTTTTTAGACATTTTTCTGATTCAAGCACCACTGGGGAACAAAAGTTTAAATAAATGCATAATGCTTCATATGAATTTGCTTTAGTGAGTGGTAGTTGTCAAGGAGATATTTTCACAGGTCCAAATTCACAAAGTATTCTCCATTTTTTTCTCTTTTCGACTCCCTCAATTCCAGCCTTTTCAAAGAACAGAGCACTGGTTAAAAGTGGTTGTTTCCCTATAACTCACTTTACTTTGCATTCATCTCAATGAAGCAAGTACAAAATGCTTTTTCATTTGTTTTGAGTTCTCAACTTAGTCATATTTTCAACAACCCTCTTTATCATTCAATGATCTCTGCTAAGGTCTTTTGATACTTACCAAGTGGACATTCCCTTACTCAATAACTTTGTTATTTTGTTTTTCAGCAATTGTTAAATCCTTCCCTTTACCCATGTTTCAACATATATTACAGACAAAAAGAAAGAAATAGTTTTTATTGGATTTCAGGTCTTAAGTTAAATTAGTTTAATCTATATACAAACTTCAATCAGTCTATTTTCATAAATTTCAAATATCTCAAAAACTAACCATTAAAATGGCAGAAAATTTAGTTAGATATTTTACTAAGGGTGGAAATGGACAAGTTTAAATTTGATATCAGTTCAGAACTTTTTGGCTTATTGAGGTTTATATATATATATATATATATATCAGCTAGATATCCATTATTGAATATAGACGTCTGTCAGATATTTAATTGAATGTTGGTTGTCTTTTATAGCATATCAACATTTGTAGGTTATTTAATGCAAATTCTGTTTTATATATATATTAAAAATATGATTTGTAGACCAATAGTTTGTAGATAACATTATTTTTAAATGAGTCAGAAATTTGTTTGTACACAGTTAAATGGTTTCAAGTATTGCTATCTATTGTTTGCACACAAGTATCTAAATGTCCGGATATTGGCCTAGCGGTTAGAGTGTTCGCCAATGGCCCGGGAGACCTGGGTTCAATCCCAGGTTGAGTCATACCAAAGACTCAAAAAATGGTACTTGATGCCTCCTTGCTTAACACTCAGCATTATAAGGTATGGATCAAGGGTAAAGTGAAGCAATCCAGGGAAAGGAGTAGCGCCCTTCCCTACACCTTGGTGTAGTAGCTATCGAAAAGGAAGCCTTCGGGTCACCTTCGACTATGGTCGCCAACTTTACTTTATTGTTATCTAACACTAATAGTTCTATTTGCACACAGTTAAAATGGTTTTAACTATTGTAATCTAATACTAATAATTCTATTCAACATTATTCATTCGTTTGTACACAGTTAAATAGATTCAAGCACTGCTACATAATACTAATTATTCAATATAGTATTAATCATTTGTTTGCACACAGTTAAATGGTTTCAAGTATAGTAAATGATTAAATAGCTCTATTTAACCCATAGATGGGACTTCAACAGGTATTACCACTCCAGGTCAGAGTGGACCGGGGAATAATAGCAATAAAAGGGTTCGCCACATTCTCCAAAACTCCTGGATTGGAACCTCACTATCAGATAGTTTAGTGTCATATCATGACACTCATTGGGAGAGGGGGGGTCTCACCCATCTTCAGAGATGCCGTCAGTGTATTCTGCAACGTCAGCCAACTGGGCAAGTCTGATAAGAGGAACTTAATCTTTTAATATTATCATAACAAAGAAAATACTTGGAGACCAAAACAGGTAAATATGATTTTGGCAAGTAGATAAGGCTGTCTGGTTTATTCATTAAATTCTCAGAAAAGAAAAAATTGTCTGCATGTTGGGTGATCAATCTGAAAGGAAAATATTGGTTTGATAATCTTTGGCAATTCTTCATTGCCTATGCATTTTTGTCTAGTTTGGTTTTTTAGTTTAATGGTATTTCAACCTTTGTAAGTTATTCAATCCTAAAGCCATCTTTGTAGAAGAACTGAAATGGTACTGTTTAACCTATAGCTGGAGGGATAAGCAGATTCATACTTTTTCCCAAGGGTATCAAGTCCAAAAGTGAACATAATAGTATGTTTGTAGTTCAAACACTTACTTCAAGGCCACAGTTTAGCACTTTAGCCATTATGCCACAGGGGCTCCCAGTTGCATTTTGAAAATCAGTTGAGTCCACCTAGAGATGAGGATAGGTTGAATATGTAGAGAATGGGAGAAACAAAGTTTTAAGACCCTACTAGTACCAGATATGGATGAGAGATACAAATTAAAGTGGGTAGAAATATGAGTAATTGTCCAACCTTTTTTTAGTCATCTGACTAAAAAAACTGACCCAAGGCTGGTTGAACACCGAATTCAATATAAACTGGAGTCAGAAGAGAGAGAAAAAGATATGCCTTCATGTGCTTGGGCTTTGGCAGAAAGGTCTTACTTGGACTCTGAGAATGCAGTTCAACTCAGAGGAGCATTTAAATAATTGTATCCTTGTTCACTTCTATGCCAGCTGCCTGCAGATTTTTCCTAAGTTCTCCTCAGGTTTTGCATTACTTTCCAATAAATGGATCTCCCTGCTTTTTCATCAACTTTATGAAGTTGTTCTTTTTTAAGGAGTCAAGTCATCATTTTCAAATGATGGATCTAATTGTTCTAATGGGGACATGAGCTCATTAGAAATCTTTCAATATCCCTTTCCATGACTATGGTGGTCAATTATCACCTCCTGAAATTCTTGAGGGAGTTCTTTTGTCTCTGCCATTGTGAAAACCTTCACACATGCCAGTCAGATATTCAATGACTATTTAAAGAGGACATTGTAAGTAGTCAGTCATGATGTGTGGCATAATCTGATTGGTTGAAAGAAATTTACAAATTAAAAGTTTGAATAAGAGTCAATTCCAAACTGCAATTTTTATCCTGCTTCATTTATATTTTTGGAATGTGTCCAAAACTTTTGCCAGTGATTTTCTGTGTATTTATCAAGAAATTTATGTGTAAGATATTTCTTTATTTCTCCTTATTTGTTTACTATGTTCAGATCTGTAGCAATAGTTGGGAATAGTTGAACAATTCCTGGAAGCAGTACTCCTACAAAACAGCAGTTGTATGGCCACTTAATTCCCATCACACAAACCATTTAAGTAAGATGAATAAAACATGCTAGGCGCTGCTGAAGAAGTTGGTTGGTGTTTTATAGCTTATTAACCCTTGTTTGTTTGGGTTTTATGGCATATCAACCTTTGTAGGTTATTTAATGCCAAATTCATTTTTATACAAATGAACAGCTCTATTTCAAACAACTCAGTTTAGTATAAGTACACAGTCAAAAACATTTCTATTTCAAGCTATTCAATTTAATCAAACAGTTCTATTTCAAACAATTCAGTTTAGTGTGAGTATAGTTTTTGTTTACACACTTAAATATCAAAACAGTTTAATTCTAACAATTCAGTTTAGCATAAGTATGCAGTTTAAATGTCAAAACAATCCTATTTCAAGCAATGCAGTTTAGCATAAGTACACAGTTTAGTTCTATTTGACCCATACAGTGCTACCACTCTGTGTCAGAGTGGACCAGGGAGCAATGACTATGAAGAGGTATTCCACATTCTCCTAAGCTCTAGCATTACTAGAGCCTCACCATCAGATTATTTAGTGTCATATCTATGACACTTGATGGTTTTTTTTATCCCTCAGCAGAGAAGCAGTCGGTGTATTCTACAGCCCCATCCAATTGGGCAATTAACCCTTGTGAGTTATTTAATGTGAAATCCTGTTTTTATATATGATTTGTAAGTGAATAGTTTGTAACTTTATTTTTAAACCAGTTTTTAGAGCTCATTTATTTGTACACAGTTAAACAGTTTCAAGTATTCCTATTTAACACTAATAATTCTATTTAATATGAATCCTTTGTTTGCACAAAATTAAATGGTTTCAAGTATTGCTATTTAACATTAGTAATTCTATTTATCAAGCATTCCTATGAAATATGAATATTTGCACACACCTGTATGGTTTCAAATAACTAATAATAATAATAATAATCCTTAGTAAATGAATGAACAATTCTATTTGACCCATAGATGGGACCCTAGTAGGTACTACCAATACAGGTGCTACAGAAGTGGATTTTAATAAAATCTACATCAATAAAGTTTTGTTCCATTGCTAAATGAACAAAATGTAGATTATTTTCCCAAGCAGAATTTTTTTTCTTTTAATTAAATGACTTATATTGCTACAATTTCTTTTCTAAAATAAAAATTTAAAATTTTTCAAATAAAAAAAATGTATTTTAAAAAAACATTTTTTAATCTACATTTCAAGGCAGATTTTCTACAAGGAGTATTGTTTTTCATAATCTTTTTAAAGTTTTAAATTCTGAGGAGTTATTTGAATAAGAAATAGAAATATTTTCCCAAGTAGAAATGTTTTTGGTCTTTATTTAATTTTAAAAGAGTGAAAGACAAGATAGTGGTTTGAGTAAGATCTTAAAATTTTCCAAGTTGGGATGCTGTTATATACCCTACCTATGAACATTAATGTGTATGCCCCATTCCTTATAAATACATTGAACAAAACTGTGAGGTGGGTAAAATATGCTAAGTAGTCACCATGAGTAGTGGTTACCTTCTTCACGCTGCTGGTGTGTATTGTATTTTGTTAATGTTATAAAAATTTCCATTTCATTTCCAACCTCCGTTTTGTTTATTTCTCAATCAGTAAGCTTTTGTTAGGTTACAACAGATACTCGAAAGTACCTATAACTCAGCTATATAAGTAGCCAAATCAACTCAAAACCAATTTCACTTTCATTGCTGGATAAATCTAGGGGTACTTTATAGAAAAGTTTATGCTTTATATCCCATTTTCCCAATAATTTATTAAACAAAAAGACAAAATTAATATTATAATAGATATTTATACAGAATTATTTCTAAAAAACTTAAAACCCCAAATTTGCTTCAAAGCAAAACATGTATAAGTCAATAACAAAAAAATTTGAAGATCATATACTTAAATCATTTTTGAGAAAGTGCAGTGCTAAAACAAAATCATTAGCTTATTTGATGGCATATCAAATCACCTTTTCTTCCTTTGAAATAGCTCAAAAATGTATCCTAGTTACCCAGATGTCACACTACCAGCACTTATATCAAGCCTAACTCCATAATTCGATAATATCAAACATAAATAATATTAAATGTCATCAAATACAGTATGATATCAGGATATGATGTGTAATTAATATAAAAGAGGCAGAAGTATGCATGCCCAAAAGAAAAAAAAAAGAAAAAAAAATCACCATAAACACAGGTACTTAATATGACTTGTATTCATAAAAAAATCTTGATATCCTTAAGAAAGGTATGAACCTCCTGATCCCACCCCCAGTAATAAACTAAATAGTACTTTTACTATTCTTCTACAAAGATGGCTTCGGCATTAAATAACCCATGAATGTTGATATACCATTAAATAGAGAAACCAAACAATAAAAATTTTGATTTTAAACAGAAATAACTTAATTATTTGTGTATAAGATGCACTATTTTTTCAGATTTTTCAGTTCAAAAGTTAGGAATTTGAATTATACATAAGAAGCATATAATTTACTTTCTTCTAACTAAATGCCTCACAATATTTGGGATGAGATGACTGAAAGTTATATCTATAGTCCAACTAATGTGTTTTATGATATTACAAAGAAAAATTCACCGGAATGTGTGTTTATAATTTTGTTTATCTGAATGTGAGCTTATTTTTTTGCAAGATTATTGCATTTTTGTGTGAACATGTATTTGCTCTAAATACTGTGTAAATTTTGTGTTTTAAGACAATGTAAACTATATAAATTCTTATTTTTACTCAGTATGAACTGATAAAAAATTTAGCTGCTAGAAATTCTAAAAAAGTCAATGCATACCACTCTCAAAAATGAAGAAAATGATATTGTTTACAATTTTTGAATTATGCAAATTAGATATATAAAAGATAAGCCATAAAGATAATTGAATTCAAAATATGAAGAAATTTCAATTCATTTTTTATATGTATATTAGCATTTATGCTTAATTTTAAAATTTTGTTTTGACATGAATATAAGACCAATGAGTAGAACTATAGAATATAAAGGCAAATTTTTTATTTAATATTTTATAGATCCGCTGTTAGCTTTGATAACCTCAAAAATTTGACTAGGCATACTATCAACTAGTTTCTGAAGTTGAACCAAAGGTATTTTTCCCCATGTGTCTAAGATTGCATTTTTGAGTTCAGAAATTGCTGAGTACTGTAAACCTCCTTCATAATTTTTTTGCAACAATCAATCCCCACAAATTTTTCTATAGGATTGAGGTTTGGATAGCATGCTGGGTGGTCAAGAAGTCTTATTTTTTGTTCAAGAAAGTACTTCTTTGTTATTGATGCATTGTGGATAGCAGCATTATCTTGCTGAAAAATCCATCCTTCTCCACATAAACGACATCCTTCTGGTGTGAGAGATAAATCTAGCATTTTCACATAATCTCCTGCTTTTTGTCGACCACTGACAAATTGTAGTTTAAGTTTTCTTGCTTCACTGTGTGTAATTTGAAAGTTGCACAGATCAGTAGTCTAATTTAGGAACTTATGCTTTATTAGTTTCAATTTTACCATAAATATTATGGAAGCAACCAAAATTCTTAATTCTTGGTACTATATGAACAAAAGATAGATAATCTTTCTTACTTTCAAAAGAATGTTGTAAATATCCAACTATTGATTATTGTTCACAGCATAAAGGAAGTTTACTTTAGTCAGGTCATAAAATCTTGTAATTTCTAATTAGCAGATTGTTTTATTTTTATTCTCTATCAAATGAAAAATTAGTATTTCTTTAGAAAGTTGATAATTTAGAACTGACAAGAATGGGAACTTGAAGAATTACATTAAAAGGAATGCTCTTAAATATGTTATCAAGCAACTTATTGGTTAGTATATTTGATGAGTCAGTACTGGTGGCTGAAGCTAAATCTGTAAAATAATGTTTATATGCAAGTTGTCATGCTTTTTTTTTAATGCAGTTAGGCAAAATCACTGTTGAAGAGATTTAATAAAGAATTCATTGATTTGTTACACACTTTATCAATTTCTTATATTTTATCTTTGAATTCTATTACTAATGCTTTTTTCCAAGCTTTAACCATGTCAGTACTACTGTATGGTTGCACCACTTTAATTTTAACAAAATGACTGGACAAAAAGCTAGATGGAAACAAAACTGCATGCTGTTTTGGACAAATTCTGCAAGTAGCACCCAACAAAATAGCTGACATTTCACAAACTATCCAAGTAAGCGAGCAAGACATACTGTGTATTACTGTAGTAGTAAAGACAAACTCATAAATGACATTTTCCTATGGATTCCTACACATGGATACACCAGAGTTGTCTAACCAATAAAAACTTACATTTCCCAGCTCTGAGTGGACATTGTATGCAGTTTTGAGGACATACCAAGAACAATGGCTGATGGGAACAGATGGCAAGAATAAAATCAAAGGAATCTGTGCTGTTGGCACACCTTAATGATGATACACTTTCTAAATGAAGACTTAGCACTAATACCTGTTATTTCATTTTTCCTAACTAACCCCAACTTGTTTCCTAAGCATCGACAGACAATAGTTTTTATGAGTTTGGTTTGGGTTTTTAAAAAAAGATAAGCGACAATTTGCTTAATTTTTTAAGCAGAAAATTCATTAATACTGCTCTATTAACAAAGCATTTCCATGTACTTGTAATTTTGGTATGATTTGGTTTCTTTGTTTAATGGCATATCGACCTTCATGGGTTATTTAATCCCAAAGCCATCATTGTAGAAGAACAGTAGTGATACAATTTAACCCATAGCTAAGGGGATAAAGAGGTTCATATCTTTCCCAAAAGTATTATTTATGACTTATTGCAAAAAAGGTATTACTGGTAGATAAGAATTGATTTTACACTTCTACCTTCTTCGATGAATTTTTTTCTTCATTTAAAGTTGTACCTAAAAATAGAAAAAAATGAAAAACAAATAAATTTCATGGATAAAATTCAATAACTGAATATTTATACTAAAAGGAAAAACTCCATTTAAATACAAAAAATAATTAGCACCATGAATAAATTTACACAGAAAATATTAATCACCTATTAAAAATATAGATACATATATACCATGCAGTGACTATAAAGTAATAATACTAGGATGAGTCAAATGTTTTGCAATATTTTGGTAATATGAGACACAATTCAGCAGCTCTGGATGCTTCTGCTGAGGTCATGAGTGCAACAAACCACACTGGACTGTGAGATGCTGAGCTCACCTGATACTCTCTGAATGTTACTTACCAGATTTGCCATTATGTCTTGTAGCATGGCCTCAGAATCCACACTTTTAGGCCTACTGCGTCTTCACCTTTGGTGCAACAATTATTTTTGGTTGCTTCCATGGCGTTATTGAACTCATAAAGCATAAATTCCCAAATTAAACTATGTTGCATATTCATCTGTACGACTTTCAAATCAGATGTAGAATGAAACAATGCACAATGTGTCAGTGCACCAACTATCACAATACTACCAACCAAGGCAGGTACTTTTCCACGGCTTGAACTGCTTTAGTCATGTAATATACACATTGCAAACTAGTATGTACTAAAATACTGCTAAACTTTTGACTCACCCAAGTAGTTTTGAATAATCAGATGTAATTATTAGGAAATGTTGTCCCATGTTTATTAAAAGAATCTTATATATATATTGTCTGGCTGGTCAGATTCCTGTTATAATAGATTAGTCCATATGAAATACATTAACAGGGCTAAGAAAAAAAAACCAAAAGGTTGGATGGAAATGAAGAATATATTAAGTCACAGAAATGCTGCGCATTTGAAAAATGAGGTAATGAAAAAAAGAGTTTGAGTTTTATTTAACGGCATATCAACCTCTGTGGGTCATTTAATGCCAAGAAAGGTTAGGTTGGTTTTGTCTTCTATGTGGGTTTTAGGGCATGGTTTTTTTTTTTTTTTTGATAGTTCTTGATTCTATTTGGCCAGATATTGGTGAAAAGGTTGATTTGGTCAGATTTCAGTGCGAAGGTGAGGTTTTTGGGAAGACTCAAAATGTTCTCTAGTTTAGTTTGGTTGGTTTTATGGCACAAGAAGCCCTGCTGGCCACTCAATGCCAAACTTCGTTTATACACATATTAAACCTAAGATTTACAAATGAATACTTAGATAATATTCCAAATGAGCCAGAGCCCACCTGCCTGCACGCAAACTAATGGCTCCAAGCATCGCTGCTACACAACATCAATAATTCAACCTAACATCAACAATCTGCCTGCATATAATCAAATAGTTATACACACGACTTGTAAACAAATACATATAATTTGTAAACATTCAGTTAATAATATTTTTTAACAAGCTCAAGCTTATTTTTCTTCTAAGCCAAATAACTTCAAATATCTCTATCCAATACAAATCATTCAATTCACTTTTAATCATCTGTTTGCACACAGTCAGTCTTAAACACTGCAATGTACCAGCAACAATTCAACATCAGTCATCTGTTCGCACACATTTAAATAAATGTACAGGATATGTGAGAGATTAGTTTGTCAGTAATTTTGTTTTTACTTTTTAAGTGGATGGTTTGTAAGTAACATTTAAAAAAGGGATTTAGCTCATTTGTTTCCACACAGCTAAATGGTTTCAAGTCTTGAGTGAGTAATTTGAAGTTATATATTCAAGAGGTACAAATGTAAAAAGATACAGCGTAGCCTTAAAGTTAAACATGATAGAGGATTTAGAAAGGCTGTCGTTGAATATTTTAAAAATGTTTATGAATACTAGAATTCGCTTACATATCTAGCACAATGACTTTATGAGAGTTATTCAATAAATAATGTTTACAAATTGGCGAAATATAGGTTTGCTATAACGCACCTGAGTTAAAAAGACAGTCCATGGAGTGGAAATATACCGACTCTTCAGTAAAGAAAAAGTTCCAAGAATAGCATTTAGTAAAGAAGGTGATGCAGACAGTCTTCTGGGAGATGAAAGGACCCATGACTACTGATTTCCTTGAAAAAGGTGCAACTTATATATTGAATGGCCCTTGTATTTATAGGTTAAGCAACCTGGCTTCAGAATATTAAGAGATTCCATTGTAATGATAACATGAGATATTGTTATCCATTTGCAGGTCATTTTTTTCTAAATATACGCACAAACATGTACCAAAAGCTTTTTGTTATGCATTAACAACCCACTTTCACAACTGAATAAAGAGAAATACTATTATAATACTAGGGTGAGTCAAAAGTTTTGCAATATTTTGGTATGTGCTAGTTTGTGGTGTGTATATCACTTTACCAAAGCTGTTCAAATTGTGAAAATGTACCTGCTTTGGTTGATAGTACTGTGGTAGTTGACGGGCTAATATGTTGTGCATTATTTCACTGTATGTGCAATTTAAAAATCACAAAGATCAACATGCAATAGTCTAATTCTAGAACTTTAGCCTTATGAGTTCAAACTGAGCCATAACACCACAGAAGCAATGAAAAACATTTGTTGCATGAGAGGTAAGGTGCAGATAATTACAGTAACCAGATGGTTAAAAAAAATTTTGGTTGGGTTGCAAGCACCTTGACATTCAAACAAGGTCAGATAGGCCTAAAACTGTAGATTCCAAGGTTGTGTTCCAATTCATAGAAGCAAATCTGACAAGTAGCACTCAGAGTATCAAACAAACTCAACATCTCAAGTCCAGGTTCATCACTTTCACAATCTCAACAAAAGCATCTGGAGCTGCTGAATTGTGCCTCACATTACCAAAATATTGCAATACTTTTGAATCACCTGAGTACTTTAAATTTTTAACAAAACTGCTTTATTACCATTACCATAAAAATTGAAAGTTTAAAGACTTCAAAGAAAAACTCCAAGAGGCCAAGAGCAATGGTAAAGTGAAACTACCAGAAATAATATCAAATTAGAATACTCACCAATTTCAGTTTTGGGAAGAGCATCCTCTTCCAAGCAATTTAACTGTTGGGTCAATTCCTTTTTGGTTGGACTGGCTAAAAGAGATGTGCTGACAGCAGCCAATTCTATGTTGCTTCCTTGTACAAGCACAGATTCTTTGCTGTTTATTGGGACAGTCTGAACAACAGTTTTCTTATTGAAGCTATCAATATCTTCAATGAATTGGTATGTATGCAAGTCAATTTGTGCCTGTTCTAGGGAGCTGCTGAGAAGGTCAAGTACTTTAGATGATGTTGATGATGACGATGACGATGATGACGATGATGATAATGATGATGATAAAGAAGATGTGGGTGTAGTGGATGACAATGACAATGAAAGAGATGCTGAAGATGAATTATTTTTTATATTTGAGTCCTGGCTAGTAAAAGCCATGAATTTAGCACTACTTGCTTCTTTAGTTGTAGTGCATGTAATTTGATTTAATGTAGCAGTAGTGGAAGTAGTAGTTGTTGCTGTAGTAGATGAGGAAGAAGTTGTTGTTGCTGTTGATATAACCTGCAAAGTAAATAAAATAATTTCAGAAGGTTAAATAAGAGGAAAATACTTTTGTTATTCAAAAAAATTTTTAAACTAACATTTAAGGCATGAATAACAAAATTATGACAAATACTAAAGGAATCTAACAGACTTTGAAAAGATAGAATTTTAAAATCTAAGTTTGAGGGATCATTGTTTTGAATCTTTAGTCAATACCATTTTGGAAATATAAAAATTACCCTTCTAAGTTAAATAGACTGAAAAGTATACATATTTTTTTCAAAATCAATTTATAAGTTTTCAGGTCCAAGCCAGAAGGAATAATCTACTAAAACATTTTCTGTACATTCATGATACACACTATTTAAAATGAAAAAAAAACAACTCTTTATAAATTCTTCACAAAGTCAGTATCAATGAATGAATAATCTTTATGAAAAATGTAATATTCATATATTCCTGTCAGTAGCCCAGAAGGAGAAAGCACTCATGGTGTAATGATTATCATTATAGAAAGTGGACTCAGTTAGCCTCATTCAGGATTTGAACTCTGGTGTTTGCATTTCACATCATGCTAATACCCTTTGGAAAGGTATGAATCCAACTATTCTTCTAGCTAAAAGTAAATAGGATAGACTGGGCTCTTAAACCGTAGTATGACAACCAGTCTAGAAGGAATGCAATCTGAATGCAATCCTGCTGTAGACCAGGAGAGGGATGGGCTCTGTCAGATAATTCTTATCCAAGACACACTATATGAGCAGTGCCTCCATGACCAAACCAGGTTACAAACTGGTGAATAAATGGTAAATGAGATGAGAAGTTACTGCAATTTAAATTTGATGTAAAGCTTAAAATAAGAAATCTGACTATGACTTTTTATATGCATTCACAAATACTCATTTTCTACCAGAAAAGAAAAGCCCTTTAAGTTTACTTGGTATTTACTTGATACAGTTGGTTTAGTTTAGTTTTTAATGACATATAAACCTTCATGAATTATCTAATGCTAAAGCCATCTTTGTAAAAGAACAGTAGTGCTACTATTTAACTCATAGCTGGAAGAATAAGAATGTCCGTGCCTTTTGCAAGGGTATTAGTCCAAAAGTGAATGCAATAGAACAACTGGAGTTTGAATTTGTTTACTACAATATTGCAGTCCAGCATATTAACCACAACACCACAGGGGGCCCACCTCCATACAGTTGGAAAGTTGAATGAATAATCTTTACAGGTGTATAAATTTTACTGAACTTTGTATAAAATTAAGTTAAGAAATAAACATTTTCTGCATATTCATGAGATACATAAATTTTAAACTTATACAAAAATTACATATAATATTTTGCATGTTATGATGTACACTGACCCTTTTAAGGTAAAAAAAATTAGATATAGTACAGGAGAGGAAAAAAATTTGTTTTTTTTAATTTTTGCCACAAATTTTGATGAAACTTGAATGGCCTAAACATACATAGAAAGTGATAATTTTGACCTTTTTCAAACTTAGACAACTGCTTACAAACCATTAATTAAAGACTAATCATAAAGATATCAAATCCAAGAAAAGAAAATTCTCAGAAATTTTCTATTTCTTGGTATTTCTGAGAATTTTCTTTTAAGAAATTTATTACTTTCATTACAACTAAGTGAATGTAAGAGTATGACTGGAATTCAAGCTTGCTTACAACAATGCTGCAGTCCAACACAGTCACTATGACACAAGGACTCTCCTTAAACTAGTAGTGGTATAATAGGAAGTTAGGCTGATAGACCATTGTTAGTGAGCTTGAATCTCATTGAGTACCCTCATACTTCTACCCATATAGGACAACTAAGCAAAGCTTAGTAAATAACTAGATCAGAAAGTTCAATATTTACTATCACTGGCAACTGACTTTATACTAAATTTCTTCCTGTTGTTAAGTTGGCGACTGTCGTCAAGAGTGATCCAAAGGCCCCTTTTTCGATAGCTACTACACCAAGGTATAGGGGAAGGCACTACTCCTTTCCCTGGATTGACCCACTTTACCCTTGATCCGAACCTTATAATGCTGAGTTTTAAGCAAGGAGGCATCAAGTACCATTTTTTGAATCTTTGGTATGACTCAACTTGGGATTGAACCCAGGTATCTCGAGACATTGGCGAACACTATATCAAATCCTAATATGTTATTTACACATTATATTTTCATTATCTTTTATCAGGATACTAGTATGTTCACTCATGGATGGGTCAGATTCCATTTTATCTTGAACCACTGATAGAAGGTTCAGCTGCAGGAAGTTTGGTGAACAGGCTCACAATGTCAACATTCATCTATATGGAATTACTATTTTCCATCTCATTAAGAGATAATCAGAGAAAAAATATGATAAAGAACATGAAAATATAACAGAAAATACAAAGGCAAAAATAGCCTGTTCCTTAAAAAAAAAAAAAAAAAAAAGAAGAAGAGAGAGAAAAAAACTTTTTGTAGAACAAAATTCCATGAAGAAACTATAAAACGAGAGTTGGCCGAATGTGTATGGAGAAAGAAATGAGTATACTAACCTCAATTGAACAAAGTTGAAATAATAAACAAAGAGCAACATTGGAAAACAAGATAATCAAAAGTGACAGTACACATGCATGATGTACTTGAAAGAACTATTTAGTGTAGTGTAGACATGAATACCATATAGATTTCAATTAGAAAAAAAACCTTATGTTTAAGCTGCAAAATCCCAGTGCACAAATATTATAGAGAGCATAGCTTAGAAAATAAAAGTGTTAATCTCATTTTCTGGAACTTGTGGGTCAAGCAGTGCAATATAACAGCTCAATAAATGAAGTTTGAAATCCTAAAGAGGATGTTGGACATGGCAAAAGGCAAAGAATAAGAACAATATACCTCATTGGATGAAATATAGAGTTCCATTCAACATTTTCTGAGCATTACCAAATACAACAGACACCTGAGGAAGGCCTAAGAATACAATAGCCAGAATATTGAGACAAAAATAACTAAAATAAATATGCAAATTAAAAAAAAACATTTTATAACATCTCAAAAATTCACACAGAAATTTAAGTAACATTTCATCTTTCTTAATAAAAATAAATTGTTATCACATAATGATTATAACAAAGATATTTATATATTTGAATAAAACCAAGTCTTGCATAATGTCTTTATGATATCATTTGACAAATAAATCAACATTGTGAAATATTTACCTGTATTTGTTCAGTTAGCTGTTTGGGTACACTAATAGGAATAGCAGCTGGAGTGAGAAAACCATCCAAAGATTCTGCTGAGCTGCTGATTGAAGTAACAGACTCTTTTTCTTCTTGACTAAGAATAGTCATTGCTTGTTCTAGGGGGGAAAAAAAACTTATTTTTAATAACAAGTTCCTGAAGCACTTTTTAAACAAATATTTGCTACATTTCAATGGTATAATTTAATGCTTAAGTTTTCAAAAAGCATACTTAAAGCAGTAATATGTTGGAATAACATAATAGAGTGAGTCAAAAGTTTTACAATATTTGCATAGGGGATAATTTGTTACAAGTTCATTCTGGACAGTCAAACCATCAATGTAAACCAGTACTCTGAGCCGCTGAAGTGGATGTATGCAATTATGCAGCAAAAATACCAGGTAATGGTTAACAGAAAGTGAACTCTTCTACAACAAGAAATGCAAAACCTCATACCACTTGAACAAGCCAGAATAAACTCCAGGAACTTGAGGGAATCAAACTGATACCACACCCAGCATATAGTATGAATCCAGCTCCCTTGGATTATTATTTGTTCCAAGCCATGGCTCACTTCCTGCACTTCCAATGCTTCAACAACCAAGAGGAAGTGGAAGCTTCAGTGAAGGAGTTCTTTTACTCAAAGGACAGAAATTGTTATCAGCGTGAGATCAAAGAACTGGCTAAAAGGTCACTTCAAACTGCAATATGATGACCTCTACAAAACTGCTTCAGTTGTAACTTTCAGAATAAAACAAATAAGTTACCAAAATACTGCAAAACTTCTGATTCACTCAAGTTTATCAACTATGATATTCCTTTTTTTCAAGTGAAATCACCCTTGCCATCTTTTTTTCCACTCTTGGATTTATAAATTTTTGAAATGGCCTAAAAGTATTTACCAATACATCAACAGCATCATTAACCATTGAGATTTTTATCCCATGCTAACAAAGTTACAAATAAGTTTGAAATTTTAAAAATACATTTCAACACATGAAGGTACATCAACAAATCTACAACTTGATACATAGCCAACATTTTTCATTTGAATATTTCACTGTATAATGTTCTAACTCCATAATTATCAAGTTACACTGACAGCACAGAGTTCCCTCTCTCTTGCCATCCATCCCTACCATCCATTGTTCCTGGCAGGTCCTCCAAACTACATCCAGGATCTCCACAAAGAGGATATACTCACTACTAAATTAAGTGCCTTCACAAAGATTATATTGAAATGTAAATATTTGTTGCGTAAAATAAATGTTATTTCATCATAACTGCAGTTGTTGATGCACCTACATAATTATTGATTTGTATTACATCTTTTTAAGTAACTATGGTTTGCGATATTAATATTAATGTGATATCATTATCCGATGAGGGAAGAGATTTTGATTTTAAAAATGTGCGAGTGAAATCATTTCAAAACAAGAAAAAAAATGTATTCAATTGTATGAGAAACAAAAAAAAAAACTCAGACATAAAAGCCGACATCAATCATATTGAAATATTTTGTATTGTATCAGCATTTATGATAAAATGAATTTTGCATAAAATTTTGGCATTATTGCTTGATGCTGATGAGAAGCCCAAAGTCATGTTATTATCCCCTGAAAGTTATGTTAAGCATTTAGTGGAACAGCATAGATTCTTTTAAAGTGAAACCATTTTAAAAGAATCTATGCTGTTCCACTAAATATATATGTAGATAAGTAGATTAACATGAAATAGTCTTGTCAAAATCCAACCAATACTCAATTTGGTGTATAGAAACAAAGTCATTTTGTATGATAATATTTACTCTTATAATGTAAAAATAACAATACTAAAGTTGAATCAATTTAAGATTTTATTGCATTCTACTTATTCATGAGACTTCTCTTTGATAGATTACCCAATTTTAAAAGCATTTACACTTCCCTACAGGCAAGAAATTCCTTGATCAGGATTAAACTAAAAAAAACCTTTAATGAATTAATCTTTTGTTTGAATTAAGAATAATTTAGAAATTGGGGATTGATTGATGACTTATAACCAAAATAGAATTAATTTAGAGAGATATGAAAGGACAAATTCTTTGATTGAATAAATAATCTTTCCAGAAAATTTTCATTTTTTAATACACTCATAGTTGCCTTTACTATTTCTTCCAAATTTGTTTTTTACTATTTGAAAAAATTCTCAACTTGCTGTTTTTTGTTACAGCGCAAGAGGTTGAGAGACACACAGATCCTGTAAAATTAATTTTTTCACATTACTGTCAGTTTCATGAGCTGCACCTAATCATCAGATTAACCTAACAATTGGGTGCAGCTCATGAAACTAACAGTAATACAAAAACAGTGTTTGTAAATTAAATCTGTTTTTATTGCCAATTTTACAGGATCTTAAAACACACACACACTCACATATATATGTGTGTGTGTGTGTGTGTGTGTATATATATATATATATATATATATATATATATACACACACACACACACATACCCATATACACACTTTTAGTGGAGTTTTAAGATACAAAGTTTTAAATTAATACTGCTCTTAAATGTGAGCCACAAAACTGATTTGTATACAAGGAATTATTTGCCTGATTTTTTTTGATTTTTTATTGGAGTGAAAAAAATTTTATTTTTATTTTGCTCATGATTTTATGTTACCAGCATAAACATAATAGTTACTATCACTTATAAATTTTCAATAATAGATACCTTTTTGTAGGCTCCTAGTCACATTAACTAAAGCCAGTTGGCTACAAGAGACAAAAGGTTATAAAATGACAAATGAAGTATAAGGATATAACAAAGGAACAACAAAAATAAATCCATACTAAGATAGGATAAGACACTTATTAACTTTTGACTTAAAAAAGTCCACGGTTGTAGCTGGGGAAAAAATCATTCATGAGGTAGTTTGATCCATTATACAGTGTTGAATATTGACTGGAAAGACCCCTTTGACATACTGCATAACAGGATGCACACCTATTTCCTAAAGTAAACAGGATGCTGCTTCTTCAGTGGAAGTGCTGCAGAAGTTACATGGGTGGCATGCTAGACAGGAGGTGTGTCTACACACAATGTGTAGGCGAGAGGTGTGACCACAAGGATTGCGTGAGTGTCCAGAAAAATTATAAAAACCAGGGAAGATTTCGACCATAGAGAATGAAGACGACGACTGGCAGAACTACTAGATGTTATGCCACTTTGGGTGCTACCCAGGCTTGAGAGGTAGAGAAAAGCCTGAGCTGTACCAGATTTATGAAAACAGAAAAGTGAGGAGAACCTAAGATGATTTGGTGACTTGAAATGGCCCTGACAAGACTCTCAAAAGTAGAGAAGCAAGTAGAAACTAAGATGATTCAGTGCCTTGAGATGGCCCTGTACCAGTCTTCAAAAGCAGAACAAAGAAGAGGTTCACTGAAGATTCATATCTCACCCTGTGTGTACATCTCAGTTGTCTTTGACTCTCTCCCTCACTCTACTATTTCATACATTTCAGAT
This sequence comes from Sepioteuthis lessoniana, assembly GCA_963585895.1. Lineage (NCBI taxonomy): Eukaryota > Metazoa > Mollusca > Cephalopoda > Myopsida > Loliginidae > Sepioteuthis > Sepioteuthis lessoniana. The sequence continues at coordinate 42,359,160 of OY757917.1, read as the reverse complement.
AATAAAAGGAAAAGAAAAAAAAGCAGATTATATTTTTGTACATCAGCATTGTTGCTGTTCTTCCCTGTATACGATAACAGAAGTTATAGGAAAGAAACTATTGGAATGAAACATATCTAGTATGAGGAAGATTTAGTAAAAACAAGAGCTGCTCACAAGAGATTGTAAAACAAGTTCTTTAGAATGAGTAGCACTAAAGAAAGCAGCTCATCAAAATATCTTCCATAAAAGTAATGATAGAATAGAGACAAGCTGGCTATGTTCCAGTGAATGGAGAAGTGGCTGAAGTGATAAGCAATCCTCTCTCTCTCACAAAAACACACAATCAATTATGCATGCTATCAAAATTAGACAAAATAAACTGAGAAGAACCTGGTCAGTTATGAGAACCACATTCCATCCTAGGGTAAATCTATTTTTTTATAAGTACAACAAAACATTGGATGTTAGATACTTTCTGGGGTGATTGAACTGCCCAACAACTTTTACTGTACTCTCTGGAATTGATGGAATATAAGTATTCCACTTGAAATTAAGTCAAGTGGAAACCTAAGATTTTGTCAAAACAGTTAATCGCTTTCAATTGGATTGTCCATTAGAATACAATTTATGTATCTTTGTTATTACTGTCAGAGTTTTAAAAAGATGAGGAGAGATAGTTTATTTAAAACCATTTTTTTTTTTACTGTCACAATTTTAATTAAAAATCTATGGTCAATATTTGATTGAAAGCTTAAAAATTGCAGGCCTTCTAATGAAACTAATATTGAATATTGGCAATAATTATCACATAATCTTTGTTAATCACTTGTTGAAAGCATGTCCAGATGCTGTAAGGCAGTGATTGATGTTAATAGATACCCTATCAAATCTTAGGTGTTCTAACTTGTCAAACTTCATCAATTATCTTAATAAAAATTTTTTTATGTCAGTTGTCTGCATTTTTTTTCTTTTTTTATTACTGTAGCTTAGAAGAAATACCTAGCTTAGTATTTCTTCTAACATGATCACCTGAAAAATATTTTAATGAAGGAAAATAATAAAATTTGTGTTTAAGATCATGCTTTAAGTTTTATATTTGTGTTAGAACCTGACAGATAAGCCTTCTAAGTTGCATTGTCAAGAGAAAATGTATGTACAAGTATTCGTTTGAAATATCAGTCCTACAACATAACTTTTATTATTTAAAAATAAAAGAAAAAAGTTATACAGTGAAATAGCAAAGTGAAAATGACAATAAAAAAACATACCAATTGTATAAAAATGCTGTTGTTCAGATAAATTACCAAGTTCAAGAGCACTACTGCTGCTGCAAATAAGTATAAAATTTTAATTAATAACATTTAATGTCCAGTATTTATATTTTTTATATATCATCAAAATTATCATGTAGACTTACAAAAGAAATTTTCAAATGTCCCTAATATATCATTCACATAAAAATTGTTCTGAAATTGTTCTCAGTTTCTTCAAAATTAATTGTTAGTGTACAATGCAATAATATTATAGGCCACACAAGTTTTTGTATAGTTTTTCAAAGATCTGAACAACCTATTTTGTGCACAAGTGAGATAAAATAAATTATTGTGCAGAAATTTTAAAATATTTAAGTCTTACATCTACAATGACTAATAGTGTATATAGCAGATTATATATATATATATATATATATATATATATATATATATATATATATATTTGAAAGTATGAAAGCACATTTTATACTAACAGATTTTTTAAATTTTATTAAATACAAGGTATGCTGAAACATAATATCATGATATCTGCAGCTAACCAATGGGATTCAAACATTGCAACACCAATGGAAGAAAGACTAGGTTGAAAAATAAACCTCATTTAGTCACATTGCATGAGAGTAACTATGAATTTTTCAGCTGACCCTCATATTCTGTACATGCTTAAGTTCATTAAGAATATTACATTTTGGATGAGAATATATAATCACCAAACATACTTCATCACCTGTTACTAACAGATTTTTTAAAACGATACTTTAGATATTTTATATCAGTCAAAAAAGTTAATTCAGTTTAAATAAAAACAAAAGGTTAGTTGAATTTTTTTGTTTAAGATTAACTTAATTGATTTATCATTTTATTTTACTATCTTCTGACATCTTTCAGGAAAATTCAAAATTCTATCAAGCCAAAACTTTCTTTTCTTTCTCAGAAAAGAACAACTCTACTTTTTATAGTCTTCCAAAGAAATTTTTTTAAATCAGAAAATCTTATAAATACTGGAATAAATGGTCATTGAAAGATTTTAATATCTGATGAATAGCTTGGTTGTAAACATTTTTGCCTGATCACCAAAGATACATGTAGTCAAGCATTATTAATTTTCAATGCTTGATTTTAATCCTTTTGGTACAGCACATTTGGCAGCAAATTTGATGACTGGAATACACTTTTGACCATAAAATAAAAATCTTGCAAATAAAATGATTTATTGGAGTTTCATAATTATAATATTTTTTTAAAAACAAATTCAACCATAGCAAAGTGTTTTTTTGTTGTTGTTTTTTTAATTTTTAGGGCCAGGGTGTATAAAAAACAAGAGGCATTTTCATAGGAGGAAGAAGAGGGTATATCATACAAGATCAAAAAATTTTTAAGTAATGTGGACTAAAGTATCTTGCACTCATGCATTAAGTACATTTGGACAACTAAAGTTGTTTTCTGCACCAAAAGGGTTAAAATTCTGAGTATCTTGGTTATTTCCAATAACTTCATTTGTTCACCTGGTTGTTCTGCAAGAAAATTCTAGCATGAAAATTCACAGAACAGTTTTAAGCATTTACAATACTTTTTTCATAAAGAGCATAATTTTTTTAACACATTCAAGACACATTTTTAGTTTTCTTTTAAAAAAATATACACTGAAAATCTTCTTTATTCTATTTTTAAATAAATACTAATCCAATTTTAACAATTTTTTTAAAAAGTATACTGATATGTATGAATTTAAAAGAAAACACTCTAAATTCCATTTAAACAAAACATTCTACCTAACACAATATTTAAAATTACATAAAAATGTTAGGAAAAAACTGTAATACTCAAATTTAAATCTGTTTAAGTAAAATTCAATATCATAAAAGGATATAAAAACATTTTCAATACATCAGATATTTGATATTACTTAAATGCACAATGCATTGGATTATGTTTTTTGTTAGCAAAAAAATAAAAATAACTATTTAACTCAAACAATAAAATATTGCTTAGAAAAAACATCTGATTCATAGTTATTTAGAAGAAAAATTGCTATGATTAAATTTATGCATAGTAAAACATTATAAAAATCTTGAAAAAATTACTGGATATAAAGATACTGCCATGTAGACAATACTAAATCTGCATGACATAAGAAATGAAATACTACAAGTATGCTTTAAACTATAATGAGAAATACTAAAAATAACATCTCATATAGCTGGACATATCCCTAATGAATAAAACAAATATTACAAATACATATGGACAATAGATCATGTGTATAATTCAACCTTTAATTTAAATGCTGAAAAAAGGGGGATAGAGAAATCTTTAATGGCACAGTAGACAACTTTATGTTATCTACTAACCTACTTAGCTATTTTGTTATAATGAATACCAAACATAAAAGACATCATTCAAAAATGATATCCAATAGCAACAAATTAATTTGCTGTCATTAGTTTTGCATAATAACCACTACTAATTTTCAGCTACGAAATTCATTGAATTTTTAAAATTTGCAGCAGCTAAATTTATATTAAATTTAGAATTTGTTCAAATTTTTATCCAGTTTGTGTCAATTAAAAACAGAGATTTATATAGTTGATGTTTCAAAACACAAAATTTACACAGTATTTAGAGTAAAGGCAGGACATGTTCATATGAAAATGTAATAAACTTTCAGTGAAAATAAGCTCACAATAGAAGAAACAAATTATAAACAAACACATTCCAGCGGCTATTTCTCTGTAGCAATATAAAATAAAAGTGTTTGTTAGACATGTAGTTAGTTCGAACCATAGATGTAATACACTTTCAGTCATGCCAATCTAAATATAGTGACCCACATGGCCAAAAAACATAGGTAATATTTAATTCTCATGTATAATATACACCTATACCATTAAGACTTAAAAATCTGGAAAAATACATGAATAATTATGTTATCTTTAAATTTGGTGTAAAATGTTTCACACTATACACATATACAGTGATTGTTCAAAAGTAAATCAGTTTGAATATTTTTTCATCATGATTAAAAAAAAAATGAAATAAATTATATCTTTTATAAACAGAAAAATTAATAAACAAAATTTTAAATGAATAATATAATTAAATACTTCAAACATAATATCTTCATTTTGGTGGCCACAGGTTCTTTGACTAGGAAAACTTATGATAATTATCTCTAGTTATTTACAACTATGAATTCATAAGTGACATTCTCCTATGGACTCCTACATAGACACACAACTAGTGTTGGTCAACCAGCAAAAAATTATATTCATCAGCTCTGTGCAGACACTGGGTGCTGTCAAGACTACTTGCCAAGAGTGATGACTAATAGGTATGGATGGCAAGAGAGAGTCATGGGAATCCATGCTTTTGACATGCTTTGATAATGATGATGAATTAGCAACTAGATAGCACTCGCACAACTAAAGCTTTCTTTTTGAAATAGTTTATGCTTACATTGCTAACAATGGCTTTTTAGTTCAGTCAATGTTGGGAGAGCATTTTGAGACTTAGAAAAGATTCATTTAACCAGTTTGTCTACAGGTTTTGCACTTATTTTCCAATCTACACATAGTAATTGCATAGAAGAGCTGTGAAGTAATTGACATATCTAAGTTGTTTACAAATTTCTAGAATTCCTGTCGAGTGATAATATTTATATTTATTTCATTTATCAGTTTAGTTGTAGAGATTAATTTGACAAAAAAAAAATAAGAGTAAGTATGCTTACCTTATTGGAACATCCTTTTCTTTTAGTTGTATATTGCTGCTATTGGGTTGATGTTGCATTTCAAGAAGTGCAGTAATTGCATCATTTGAGTCATTTGAATATGACTGAGGTTGATCATCAGTAACATCATACTCAAACCACTCATTACTTGAAAGAGGTTGAGCAGATACTGAAATGTAAGCAGAAAAAAAATGAGAATCATAAACGAAATCCAATTTTTGTAAAACAATTTACAGTAGAAGATTAAAAAATTAAATATCAAAATATCAGTTAAAAAAATGTACTTAATATTCTGTTATTCATATAATTATTTATCAATCTTAAAAAATGGACTTGACAAGATGGGTTAATTAATTAATTTTGCTATAATGTCATTGAGAAAAGCATGAATCCGTCTCTTCCTCTACTCCAAGCTATGGATAAAATAGTAGGGCAGACTGATCTCTTTAGCCTTAGTAAGGCAACTGAAAAAGGAAACACTTTAAATTAAAAACCTAAGGAATGTTTTTCAGAAGAATCTGTGGTACACTGGTACACTATTCTTGTTATCAGTTCATCCAAAAAATGTGGCTGGTCCTACACAGGCCTCCACCATTATAAGCAAATCACCTGTCTAAGAGTTTGCATCTTTAACTGAACTGATAGGAATGTGTGTGTGGGTGTGTGTAATGGCATTCACTCCAGGTTGGTTAAAGCAGCTGCATCCAATGAATTCACTGCAGTCTGAAGCTATCAATATGAGGTGTCACGCACAACAGGAGAGCTAATACTATCAATAACATTTCTAAATGCAAGATTTTTTAAATTCAAACTATATTCCAAAGTAAATTCTGAAATAAAGATTTGCTATTAAACAAAAAAAAAATTAAAGTATAAGTTGATACAAACATTCTTCAATACATTAGATAAATTAGAAAAGAATAACACTATACTAATAATATAAAGATTTAGTATTATATATGTATTGAGACTATTAGATTAAAAAAAATCAACTGTATTAACATTATTAATAAGCAAAAAGAAAAAAAAAAGATCAATATATGTATGAGATTTTAAAAATGATTTTCAATTGATTTAAAAATTCACAGAAAATCTAAACTGCCAAAGATAATCTATAAAATAAAATGAAGCAAGAGATATGCAAGTAAATTCTTATTGGACAAAATTAAGGGAAATGTTTTCTTAATACACATAAGAATACCAATACTTCATTTTTTAAGTCTCCTACCATTAGCTGTAGAAAGGTAAGGTATATTTAATCAATTCAATTAGAGGCACTTATTATAGTAGGAAGTGGATGAGGTTGTTTGCACTTTCATATAGACTAACTACTTTATCTCTTAATTTACCTTTAACCTATGATTTACAACAATTTTTTTAGCATAGATTACTTGATAGACAGAAATATCAAAACAAAAGCAAATAGATTTATAAACATTAGGAAATTGCAGTATTAGACAAGAAAAAAAAGACAGAAAATTTTTATTAAGACAATTGGTATAGATTATGAATAGTTAGAACAATTTATGACCATTTGATATTTGGTAGAGTATGAATTAGCACCAATTACTACTTGACAGCAGCTGGTCATGCTTTCAACAAGTGATTGAAAAAGATTGTGTGATAACTGTTGCCAACAATCATTCAACATGTTAAATAATTCAGTTTCATTAAAAGGCTTGCAATTTTTAAGCTTTCAATCAAATATTGACCATAAATTTTCAATTAAAATTGTGGCAATAATAAAAACAGAGTTCAGTTTTTTTAGCCAATACTGTATATAATTCAATATTGAATTTAAAGATGTTTTTTAAATTCAGTTTCATTAAAAGGCTTGCAATTTTTAAGCTTTCAATCAAATATTGACCATAAATTTTCAATTAAAATTGTGGCAATAATAAAAAAAGAGTTCAGTTTTTTTTAGCCAATACTGTATATAATTCAATATTGAATTTAAAGATGTTTTTTAAAAACTAAAGTAGAAAAGGGTATACACATCATGACAGACAGATTCTTTTACTTTTTGCAAAAGAAAATGAGTGACAAAACATTTAAGCACTAAATGAATTAGGAGAAAAGCAAGTAATAAAATGTCAAATAGGAAATTTGTATATATCTCACATTTGGTTTGTGCAGTTGTGGAAGGAAATGCATTATTTCCTTGGATTACTTCAACAGGACCATCAGGGGTAATGGCTACATCAGTAACAGCTATTGCAGTTGTTGCTGTTGTTGCTGCTGCTGCTACTGTATTTGTTGAATCTGAAGATAAATTCTCAGGCAAAATCCCAGCAGCTTGAATCAGTTCTGCTAACAAAGAAGTCTTTCCTGTACCATCTACTTCTGTAACTTGGGCCTGCTGATGCCGCTAAATAGAAAAATATTCAATCTAAAAGAACTCAAAGCCTTTTAAACATTTGCAAAAATAAAATTTCTCATTAAATATGGAATTGGGATGGACACTGAAAAAAGCAAAAACTTGTCATAATGTCTTAATAAGAAGTTTTTATTTTTAAAATAATATGTATTACACAATATTTTATTAAAAAATATCTTGTTGCTTATGTACAATATTAGACAAAAAGAAAAAAGAAAAGAAAATAACAGACAGTTAAAAAAAACAATTTTTTTTTAGTTATTGCTATAAATGAAATTTCAATGGCTTAGAGGCACATTGGAAGTGATTATTTTCCTTGATTATTGTTCATAAAGTTCCCTTAGTCATAGAAAAAAAATCATTACCAAAGAATTAATCACAAATTAAGATATTAAATTAAAGAAATTGTCTATTTTTGGTATTTTTGAGAATTTTCTCTTTAGAAAATTATGACTTCTTGTTACAACTAAGGGAACTTTGACAAACAAAGAAAATAACCACGTCCTATGTGTGTCTAACCCATTGATGTTTCATAAAAAATTGTGGAATAAAAAAAAAAAGGTTCAGTTTTTCAGTGTTTTATTTTTGTCTAATACTGTAGAAACAGGAGGTAAAATTCAATCTGCATAATCTCAGCATAAGGGTTACTTTTTACATTTGTTTTAAGTTTCTGACCTGGGGCAATCCCCATGGCATAATTACCATAGTTTATTACTTTTTTCTTTGCTTCTCAAATTGTTTTTAAGAAAAGCTAAATTTTAATGATGTCAGTATATATCTAGATTCAGTGAGATTGATTTCTATACTTAAATAGTAATCCACACAAAAATACATCTATCAATAATACTGCACAGTAAACTAGTAAACATGAAATTTGCGTATTCCACTCTTCTATCTCATGACAGAATTGCTTTGTATCAGTATTTTATGTATCCTTTTACAGAATATATGTAGAAAATTATGATAAAATTTAAGCCTGCATTACTTAATTTACTTCTTTCCATTAGATAATTATACCATTAAGCTACAAAATTTGTTTGAGGTAATAATGAAATATTGTGTTTATTATATAAATTAAATATTAATCCATTTTTTTAGTGGACAGCAGAATTCTTTGGTTTATTCATTTTTATAACCTGTAAATCACATATGTGTGTTGGATAACCCTCTGCTATCTTCTTCAGATAATGGCAATGAATATTCACCTGTTTCTTTTCTAATTAGCCTAAAATATCAATGTACTGCCTAAATAATGATCTAGTTTTTGTATCTTACTGCAACATAGTAAAAATGGCACATACTATTGGCAATATACATCTTGGTAATATAAAAACATTGCTTCATGCTGTAGATGATAGAATTATTATTCTGAAAGTCAAAATTCAGACTAAATCTTGAATACAATGCAAGATATGTCATTATCATCAACAACAACAAATCAGCAGCTATTGCAAATATTAAATTTGATTTTGTTGGAATACAGTTGAGATTTTATATATTGACTTTTGAGCAATGATCTTGAAAGGGAATCAAGTCAAAATTTTGTTATGATATAATTATTCTGTTGCATTTGAAAATGATTTGCTCAACAAATAAAAGCAGAAATACATAGAGTAACAAAGAATAAAAGCTAACTCATTGATCAGCATATGAGTAGTATATTTACTTGGATGAGTAAAAGTTTAGTAATATTTTGGTATGGGCTTGTTTGCAGTGTGTACATCACATGACCAAAGCAGTTCAACTGTGGAAGGTACTTACTTTGGTTGATAGTATCATGGTAACTGGAATGCTGACACATTGTGGATTGCTCCACTTCATGTGTAATTTGAAAGCCATACAGATGAATAAGTAGTATAGTCTAATTCAGGAACTTATGCCTTAAAAGTTTGAATGACGCCGCAGAAGCAACCAAAACCAAATTTTGTTAGCGTTGCTAGAACCTCGACAATCAAAGAGTATCAGATGAGCTTGGAATCTCTCAGTCCAGTGTGGTTTGTCACTTCCACAACCTTGGCAAAAGAATCAGAGTTGCCAAATTGTGCCTCACATTACCAAAATATTGCAAATCTTGACTCACCTGAGTAAATGAATGTGAAACATCAAAATATTTTCAATTCATTTCAAGAATTATCAGTTCAATTGGCTGGGGCTGTAGAATATGCCGACTGCATCTCTGCAGACGGGTAAGACCCCCCCCTTCAAACAACAAGTGTCTTGAATATGACACTAAACCATCTGATGCTGAGACTCCAGTCATGGAATTTTGGGAATGTGAAGTACACCAACATTACCACTACCGTCAGACCCACTCAGAGTGATAGTACTTGTTAGAGTCCCATCTATGGGTCAAATAAAAATATTAAATCATTTTCTATACTTGAAATCATTTAACTGTGTACAAACAAATGAGTGATATTAAATTGAATTATTAGTATTACATAGCAATACTTGGAACAATTTGTGTTCAAATAAATGAGCTCTAACTCATGTAAAAATTGTTACTTTACAAACTATTCATTTATAAAACATCTAATATATTTGCATAAACAGAATTTGGTATTAAAAGGTTGATATGCCATAAAACACAACCAACTATCAAGAATTATCATTAAATGAAATTTAGTAAATATTACTTTCAATGTAAAGTAATATATTTACCAATAATATACCAGTAATATATTTACCAATTTCAAGGATTCAGGCACAGTTGTTGTGACAATGATCTTCTTCTCAAGAGGAGATTTTAATGTGGATATATTGCTGGGGTTATTGCGAGCATCCTGTTTATGAATAAAACTAACAAGTTCCTGAAAGAAAAAAAAATCTATGAATTAGTAAATTATAAAGTACAAATGTCTAAATTATCAGCATAAATATTTTACAAATTGATATGAAAGCAAGTCAAAAGTTTTGCAATAACATGAGGCACAGTTTGGCAACTCTAGATACTTTTGCCAAGGTTGAAGTGATGAAGCACACTGGACTATGAGATGCTAAGTTTGCCTGATACTGAGTGCTACTTGACAGTTTTACCATTGAACCCATCGTTTAAAACTTATTTGATATTATCTAATCATAGAGGTTCTTGCAACCCAACCAAAATTTCTTGAACCATCTGGTTACTGTACTGTGATCAACTGCACCTTCACCTTTTGCAGAACAAAAGTTTTTGGTAACCTCCACAGTATTATGTGTAAAGGTAACGTACCTGGGCATTCGAAGCGCGCATGAACGTGTCTGGCTTGTCGAAGAGAAACCGATATGGCTGCCGCGAGCATATTTGACGAGGGGAGATCTCGAACCAGCGAGAGGTAATGTACATGTATGCAAATTAGTGCGAGAGCTTACGAACATACAAATACGCACGGTAACGGCTGAAAAGGCGAACGATTCTGAGTGCAGTTGCCCGACGAACGCGTTACAACTCAACGAACGAACGAACGAAGGAAGGAAGGAAGGAAGGAGAACTAGGGAGAAAGCGAGAGAGAAGGAACAGCTACCGAGAGAGGGAGAGAGCGCTCAACTCAATACGCCCTGAAACCAACAATAGTGGTCTCTGTTGGATTGATACAAGAATCAATTTCCTATTGCCTTTTACGCCCGCTCTGGACAACAAGCTATTTCGGCAATCATGGCCTTCGATCCAAAACTAATTCCCCTTTTTGACGGGACCGATGCTGGGCAATCGGTGGTTGAATGGGTGGAGAAGGCAGAGTTGGTGTGCCGGTTGAGCGGGGTAAAACATATCGAATGTGTGGTGCCGATGCGCCTCTCGGGGGGCGCATACGCAGTGTATCAGCAGCTGAGTGAGGAGAAGAGGGCTGACTTTGCCTGTATAAAAGATGTTCTGTACACAGCATTTGCTCTCAGTCCTGTAATGGTGTATAAGCAGTTCACGGCGCGCCGTTTGCGTCCGGGAGAAACGGTGGACGTCTATTTGGCGGAGCTACGCAAGCTTGCAACTCAGTTCGGAGGTATGATGGAGAGAGGCCTAGTCTGCGCATTCATAGCTGGGTTGCCGGAGCATGCGGAGAATCTTCTCCAGGCCACTACCCGAGTAGACGATTTGCCGATATCCGACATATTGGCCCATGCCCGAGCAATATTGAAGGACAGGCTCGCGGGCACAGAATCGGCAGCCGCAGCAGCTCAACTACCGGGACGTCAGGAGAAGGGAGTCACAGCTTTAAGGAGATGCTATGTGTGTCAAGAGCCTGACCACATGGCTCGAGATTGTCCTAAGCGGCGCGGAAGTCCCAGGTCCCCAAAGAGTCTCATTTGTTATTGGTGCAATCGACAGGGCCACGTTGCACGAAATTGTCCGGGAAACGAGCGAGGGGACGAGTCTTCAGCGCCAGTCTCTCCCCCAGACCTCGTATGAATGGCGCTCTGCCTGCAGTCAGTGTGCAGATTGACGGAATACGACAAACTGCCCTGGTGGATACAGGCTGTACGCAAACCCTAGTTCGCAAGCCATGCTGTCAGACGTGGAAGAAAAAGCAAGTCCCCTTGATGGTTGTAGGAGGGAACTCGTCAATGTGTTGTGGAGAGAGCGTGGTCCAAATTGGAATCGGCAATGGACCTTCAGTCGCCGTACGAGCCCTGGTTGTAGATGAGGCGCTGTTTGGATATGATCTGCTACTCAGGCTAAATGCGATCAGGCAACTTGGTGGAATGACTATGTCTGCCACCGGCGAAGTGAAATTTCCTCAGCGTGAAAGACTGATGTGTGCTGCTATTACCCTCGACGAGCCTGATTTTCACGCTAAATACAACGAGACCAAGCGCGTATGGACCGCATCTTGGAAACGGGCCGGTGACCAGCCACCTGTGTCTTTGAAAAACAGGCTTTCAGAATACCCTGCCCCTAAGCGACTCCGAGGTGAATATGAGCAGGAGTTGCTGGCTTGGATTCAAAACGGTTGGCTGATTCCGTACCCGGAGAGCGAACTTGGCCCTCCTAAAGGCCTGATACCATTAATGGCCATATTACAGGAAAGTAAGCAGAAGGTCCGGCCAGTTATGGACTATCGCGAGTTGAATGAGCACGTGAACGCGTATACGGCGAATGCAGACGTATGTGCTCAAACCATGCGGGAATGGCGACGGCAGGGGCCAAAAGCCGCCATAGTGGACCTACACCGGGCATATCTGCAGATCCACGTTGACAAGTCATTGTGGCCGTTCCAAACGGTGAAAATTAAAGGGCAGAGGTACTGCCTCACCCGCTTGGGGTTCGGGCTCAATGTAGCTCCCCAGATTATGCGGGCCATTGTAAAAGCTGTGATCGGGCAAGATGACACCGTCAGTCGCGCTACCTCTTCGTATGTCGATGACATATTTGTTAACGAAAGTGTGTGTTCGGCGGCGCAAGTGAAGACGCATCTTGAACGATTTGGGCTGACTTGTAAGAGTCCGGAACAACTAAGTAGTGGCACTCGAGTGTTGGGCGTATACGTCTGGGAGGAGCGCGGCAAGCTTAGATGGCGACGCGACGGCGAGCGTCCGAAGGTCCCCAATGTACTCACGCGTCGTGCCATCTTTTCTGTGTGTGGGCGGCTGACCGGGCATTTTCCAGTGTGCGGCTGGCTCCGTGTTGCAGCTGCGTTTGTGAAACGGAGAGCTAACGCTGTGACAACCGGATGGGACGACGAAACACGAGACCCCATGTTGCGTCGGATGCTTGACGAAATTATGATGAGATTGTCACAAACTGATCCAGCACACGGTAACTGGTGCGCGGATGGTCAGGAAGTCACTGTGTGGGTGGATGCCAGCTCCCTGGCCACCGGGGTGGCTATTGAATATGACGGAGCCATCATTGAAGACGCAAGTTGGCTACGACCGGTGCATGCAGATAAGCACATCAACCTGGCGGAGCTTGACGCAGTGATGAAGGGCATTACTCTGGCGCTGCACTGGAAGGCGAGTGTGATTCACCTGCGGACAGACTCGGCCTGCGTGCACCGGTGGATTTCTGACACCCTGTCCGGGAAAGCAAGGGTGCGGACTAAGGCGTCGTCGGAGATGTTAATAAGACGGCGACTGAGTACGCTCCAAGAATTAGCGGCAGAGTATAGACTGACAATTGACGTGGCACTCGTCAAATCCCAGGCGAACCGAGCCGATCCACTCACTAGAGTGCCCCAACGGTGGCTGGATGTACTTCGGAAAGAAGCGGAACCCATCGAGCCAATATGCGCCGCATCTATGGGTGAGCTGGATCTCGCTCGCATTCGGACCATTCACCGATCTTGTGGGCACCCTGGCATAAAGCGCACACTCTACTTCGTGAAACTGGCGAGTCCTGAGGTCTCTAAGGCAGCTGTTCGGGAGGTAGTTAGAGAATGCGAAGAGTGTCAGTCTATAGATCCAGCCCCGGTGAGTTGGAAAGCAGGCAGACTGGACGTATGCGAGAACTGGAGGAGGGTTGCAATGGACGTGACTCACCTTGGAGGTCGTCATTACCTAACCTTAATCGACTGCGGACCCAGTCGGTTTGCTATTTGGAGGCCGTTATCATGCCAAGATGCTGCCAGCATTGTTCGGCAGTTGGAGACCGTGTTTTGCGAGAGGGGGGCACCTGTTGAGCTTCTCACAGATAACGCCACGACCTTTAGCGGAGAGGCATTCTCTAGATTCGCCGAGCGCTGGGGCGTTCGAATGAGATTCCGATGCGCATACGTACCGGCTGGCAACGGGATTGTGGAGAGATCTCACCGCACAATAAAGCGCATTGCTGCAAGAACACGGTGCTCAGTGATGGAGGCTGTATACTGGTACAATGTGACTCCCAAAGATGATGCGTCGGCGTCAACTGCACCAGCAAACCTAATATACTCACATACAGCCCGTATAAGAGGTGTTGATGTCACGTTACCACCGGAGGATGCCGGACCCAGCAGGTACAAGGTAGGGGATAATGTTTGGGTGAAACTCCCTCATGGACGATGTACAACCCAGTTCGGAAAGGGAACAATTACGGGTGTGTACAGCCCTCATTCGGTCCTTGTTGACAGGACACCTCGCCACATAAAGGATGTTCGTCTAGTGCGAGGAGCAGACGCCACTTATTGCAGCAGCGCTTCCTCTGAAGACGAAGCGCCGATGCTGTATTTACCGCGGGAGGATCCAGCAGCATCTGAAAGCGACCACAGCGACCGTGGTCAACATGGGCCCGGAGACACGTCCGAGGACGACGACGTAGTCGAGACCGTTCCGCTCAGACGAAGCAGCAGACGCAAAAGACCTGCTCCGCGCTGTATGTTGTGTGATTCCCAAATCAGGGAGGAGTGTAAAGGTAACGTACCTGGGCATTCGAAGCGCGCACGAACGTGTCTGGCTTGTCGAAGAGAAACCGATATGGCTGCCGTGAGCATATTTGACGAGGGGAGATCTCGAACCAGCGAGAGGTAATGTACACGTATGCAAATTAGTGCGAGAGCTTACGAACATACAAATACGCATGGTAACGGCTGAAAGGGCGAATGATTCTGAGTGCAGTTGCCCGACGAACGCGTTACAACTCAACGAACGAACGAAGGAAGGAAGGAAGGAGAACTAGGGAGAAAGCAAGAGAGAAGGAACAGCTACAGAGAGAGGGAGAGAACGCTCAACTCAATACGCCCTGAAACCAACAATAGTGGTCTCTGTTGGATTGATACAAGAATCAGTTTCCTATTGCCTTTTACGCCCGCTCTGGACAACATTATGTGAGTGAAGCAATGCACCAACTACCATGATACCACAACTGCAGCAGGTACTCTCCATGGCTTAAACTGCTTCAATCATGGAATATAAGTGCCACAAAATAGTACATACCAAAATATTGCAAAACTTTTGACCCACTCTTGCATTTAAATCCAATACATTTATCCATAGCATGTTGGTTATTCTTAAAATATGACATTCACTGTTAATGTTGTTATTCATATACTCAGTGTTCTTTAGGTTAGTTGATTTCTGATTATTTTTTAAACTACACTTTCACATAAGTTCTTGTATTTTAACAAGCATTTTAAAAATGGGGTTTTGTAACAATATCAAAGTAGTATTTTTCTTTCTGTGTCTTATCAATTGCTCACTATCTAAACTTAATATCTCATTCTCACTTTAAAAACGTTTTTTGATTGCCTAGACAACAGGTTCTGCAAAAGAGAAAAATACTATTCTCTCATTTGATTTTTTTTCTTAATGATTAAAAAAATGTTTTCTTCATTTTAATATTTATGACTAAGTTTTCCCTATAAAAATCTTTATATATTTTTACCATCAAAGCAACATTTACTAGTGTTTAAAATGACTTTACAGAGCATCATGAATTATCATTAGCGTCTTTCTCATAATTCTTTATATGTATTGGATTGAGCCATGGAATAACTCCCATTTTTTTAAAAGCAAGTCAACTATGCATTTCAAACTTCCAATGTTTTAAATGCCAACATTTTGATTGGTAATTCTTATCTTGGTAGTGAAAATGAGTGCATTATAATTTAATCATCTCACACCCTTAAAATAGAGGAACTGAAATGCATATGCAATGTTGTGGGAGTTTAAGAATAACAAAAATGCAATAGAAACAGCTAAGAAAATTTGTAGTGTTTATGGCTAAAGTGTCATTACTGTCTGCCAAGTCCAAAACTGATTTTCAAATTTTCATTCTGGCAATACCTCATTGAGAGATTGTTAGGGGCAGCCTAACGAACAAAAATATTGCGTTGCTTCCCTTCGAATTGTGAGGGAACAGTTAATTTCTTTTGACAGTTCCTTTCTCTGGGAAAAACACCAGAAAAGGATTGGCAGCCATGACAGATGCGATGAAGACACATTGAGATCATTTGGTCGTAACAAGACTTGAGCTAAGTGACTGTTTTTGAGTAGAAACATTTCTCTACCCTACTTTAAATAAACCCTTGTTAAATTCCTAGCACCCGGTTCAGTGTTTTCATTCTGTGTTCTGGAATTATTTGTATGTAAAAACACAACAGAGGACGATCATCAAACTCAATCAAGATGCTTAAAGAGAATTGGTCAAATGTAATCCACACAAGATTACTCAAGAATTAGCACTTTACCTCAACATATACCAATCCTCAAACTGCTGTCACTTGAAAAAGATAGGAAAAATGAGCAAGCTGGGTGTTTGGGTTACTCATACTCTTAGTGAAAAGAATAAGGAAGGTCACATATCCATAGTAACAAGTCTTCTTTTAAGGTAGAGACACAACCCGTTTTTCAATATCATTACAGGTGATGAAAATAGGTCTTTTATGACAATGTTCAATGCAAATGTCAGTGGATTTACAAAGATGAATCTTCGCAGGCTTCACCAAAAGTGATTCAAAATAACTGTGACTATACTATTGACTGAAATTCATTGTTAAATTATTCATGAATAAATATTATTTTACTAAAACGGATATTATTTATGACTCAATCCAATAATATAGTACTATTTCACAAACAAACAAAAACCATTGGTGTAGAGGATAGAGTGTTCACCAATGGTTCAGGTCGTGTTATACCAAAGACTCAGAAAAAATGGTATTTGATGCCACCTTGCTTAACACTCAGCATTATAAGGAATGGATCAAGAGTAAGTGAAGCAATCCAAGGAAATAAGTAGTGCCTTTTCTTACATCTCAGCCCACATTAGCACATATGTAAATCCAGCAACAACAATGTACCCTAGCATGAACAGCAGAACAAAAAGAGTATCACCCAATGAATCTTCATTTTTTTTTTTTTACCATTGTACTTTTAAATGCATTCTGTATAAAAACTCTAAAATTATAAGAATACACACATATTTATAAAGTAAACAAAAACAAAAAACAACTAACCTTTTCAAAAGAGCTGGAAAGAACACTACTTGTTGTTCCTTTAGTAATGCCAGTAACAAGTGGTATTCCTGGTCTTTTGGGAGGAGCCTTAGTCACAACAATAACATTAGGCCTACTCACTGAAATAAACATGTTAAAAAAGAGAGAGAGAGAAAGAGAGATGAAAAATTTGGTTAAGGACAATCAGCAAATCTGATTATTATGAATAAAAGTGATTATGTAGTTATAATTCTTGATTATTCTATTATCATGGTGATTTTTCCAAAAGAGGCTTGCACTATTTGTTTTTCTGTGATTGAAAACCTTTTTAAAATGAATGTTAAAATGTGATACATGACTACTATAATATCAACTTCCAGGGCTAGTGCTATGGTCTCCTGGACCCCTGAATCTATGATATAGAGCCCCCACTCAACTACATGTCAATCTTCATTAAGTAGTATTTAGAGAAAATATATGAAACCTTTCCTTCCAAAACTTCCAAGCAGGCTCCCCACCCGCATCAATTGCAAATTCACTCAAGCTTTATTCTCACAATTCAATCAAATGAAAAGTGAATTTTTTTCTGTTGTATATTATATTTTAAAGCTAATAACAGCAACCAATTGCTATATTAGAGTATTCTAGAATCCAACAATTTTTTACACACATCTATTAATTTTTTATAGCATAGTTTATCTGCTTTCTTTCATTTGTTCTAGTAAATGTAAATAAAGTTACACTGAGCAAACCATATTACCAGAAGTATTTACACCAAATAATAACATCCTAGCATTTGATTACCAGTCAGAAATGTGTGGATTATTTTTACTTGGTAATGGTCACTCTTATTTCTTTCATTTTTATATGAGTATTTTTTTAAATAATCTTGATAATAACTTCCAGAAAACATCCTTACAGGGGGAGGCATCGAAAATATGCAACATAACATTTTGTCCATATTTTGACCAAATCAGCATTGATTTTCTAAAAAAGATTTACTACTTAAAAAGTTTCCAATCCAAATCTGATAAATAAAAAAATTCAATCAGGTGGAATTCTTATGTTACAATTCCATTGATAAGAGCATTATGTTCAGCTACTTTAGAAATATTTATTCAAAGATAAACATTTCTCGACAATTAATTTCAAAGGCTGCAAAAGTAATTTTTCTCCAGGACTACATTGGCAAAAAGACATGAAATTCATTATACATTATTTATGTTCATACTATTCTAATTATACAAGATGTCGATAACTGTTCTTCATTTTTTCCCCACATATTTTTGAGGTGTAAGCAGGTAACCATTTCTTTATGGTTTTTATCATTTTAATAATGGAAAGATTATTGGCCAAGATTTATCATCATAACTATTTCATCAAGTGAAATTCATTAAATAGTTTATTATTCTCCCATTTCACAAACCATCCAAGCAAGATGAACAAGACATATTGGGCACTGCTGAAGAAATAAGGACAAACTCATAAACAACGTTCACCAATGAACTCCTACACATGGACACACTGGTGTTGACTTTTAAAGCAAAAATTTATATCTATTAGACATTGGATGCCATTTAGAAAACCTGCCAAAAGTGATGGCCTACAAGAATGGATGGCAAGAGAGTGTCAAAGAAATCTGTGCTGTTGGCATGCCTTGGTGATGATATTAAGTATAAAAAAAATCTTTTTTTTATATATGAGTGGATCATATATTCTTTATAGAAATCATGATACAAAAATGACCAGTAATATATTCTAATCTATAAGGATTAATGAGCATATAAGATTGTACACATTAAAATGATTAAGTTGTAACTTTGTTTATCATTCATATTTGATCCAAGCTTGAGCATTTTAGAAAAGACTTTCTAAAAAAAACTTACCATGTTAGATAATTTCAACTTTAAAAGCCACAGAAATATAAACCATGATTATACTATACACATGCACACAATTTAAGAAATATTGCATTGGTGTATTGCACAATGATAATAGAATCTAACATCAGTCATTGAAAGTAATAGTTTTGTTGTATTTTACTGATTGCTGATGTATAGAATGTTCACATTGAGAATTCTAGTAAAACTTTGCCAGGAATTAGATGTCAAGGCAAGTAGACCTCATTTTAAGTAACTTTATTTCAATAGAAAAATAATCTGATGTCATCTTAGGATCGTCAGACATCTGTGCTGTGTATGGGTTTTTAGCCATCTGGAGCCAACTTAAACCAGACCTGTTTTAATCTTCACATATGATAATAGAACCCTAATTATCCTATTAACAAACTTTCTTCCACAACTCAGGGACTCCTTATGGAATAGCCCACTATGCATAGTAGAGGAGTGTACAAATGCAAAGTTACACTTCAGTCAGGTCTAATTTACAAAAACGGGCATGCCCCTTCTCCTTCAATTCTTCCACACAGGCTGAGTCCCTGCTGAGAGCATATAATATTAAGGCTTGTGTGCTTATTTACCCCCTGAAAAAAATGCAGAAAAGAAAGACTAAGTTTTATAATGAATGGACTGAAGAATTTAAATTTATATCTAGAAGCAGAAAAGATGATTTTCATGTCTTTGGTACAGTATGCCGTTATGATGTGGAGATTGGCGGTGAAGGAAAAAGTGCAGTTTATCAACATATCACTACAGATAAATCCTCCTTTAGGGAAATTTGTAAATGGCTATTCAACAGAATCTATAAGAAATAAATTAAGCAACTAAATCAAAAATTTTATGCAAAATATTTTTCTGGAAAAAAAAAAGGCATACAATAAATTACCAAATAAAAATTATTAAACAGTTCAGTAGCACTATTATTTCAACTTCTATCTTAATAAATAAAAAGTTTCAACTTCTGTATTAATGGATCAAATAAAATCTTTTTAAAGGAAGCCTTATACAAAATGATTCCAAATATAATTCACAAAAAATAAAAGGAAAAGAAAAGGAAAAAATAGAAACTAATCATAACTAAAAAAACTAAAAACAAATATCAATCCACAAATATTAACAAGTTTATTTTCAGCTAGCAATAAATATGGAGTTTGTTAGTATACCATAAAGTAAATATAGCTTAGATATAATATACTAAAATGTGAATATTGCAAAGACTATCAATAGAGAAAAATAGTGACCTTTTCTATAAATAGATTCTAAAAGATCAAGCAAAATTGATAACAGGCAACAATAATTTTTTCTATAAAAAGAAACACTTTAACCACCAAGATGGAAGAAGGGAAAATTACTGTTTACAAAACATTGCAAACAAAATTAAGGAAAACAGTTTACAAAAATTGGCACAATAAACTGGAAAAAATTGTTTAACAAAAGCAAAAAGCAAATACCTGAAAGCAGAGAGTCTGAAAGAAATGATTAATACTTTGGTCAGTAAAAAAAAAAGAAGGAAAAAAAACCCAGTCAACCTTAAAAATACTTTTAGATATCTAATCTATACATAACCAGAATTAAAAATAATCATGTAAAAAGCAGATTTTGAAAATAATTTTCAGTTCACTTATAAAAGGTTATTTGTTGATTATTTTATAAAAAGAGATATTAATTATTTCTATGAATTATTTATTTTGACACCAAATTTCATTTTAACTTAAAATAAGACTGCAATTTAAACTGTTATTAATGCAAACCACCTTTGAGAATGTAATCAATATATTTAATAAATAATAATATTCTCAAAAATGTGGAGAATATATTAAATTTAAGAGGCTACAATGTTCAAAATACAATCTTTCAAGTCAAATTTAGAACCATGAGAGCACATGACTTTTGCTTGTTTAAATCAGATCATAGATCCCCAAGTCTAGATAATATATTTAACAAGCAAAAAAAGAATGGACAATAAAAATAGTTTCCTTTTAGAGCCCTATAAAAATTATGTTCATTTTTTAGTTCAGCTATGTAAGTTTGTAACCTTACATATGATGCAGCATATTCAGAATACTAGATGCCATATTTTCTGACTCCAGAACAGAGATGTATCTAGCTCCTCTTGTCTTTCAGCAACTTACATAATTTTGAAACTATTTCCAAATAATGGTGTTCCATGAACTAAATAAATAATACTGTTAATTCTGTAGAATTTCAAAAAAGATCACTGCTGATTTAATCATTTTTTAAGAAATATGATAACTGATGCTACTTTGTTGAAACAATTATGTGCAAATGTTGAAGTCGAATGTTGATCTGCCAAAATAATACACTTGCTCAAGTTGTCAATGGTTGCAATGTAGTAATTTGCTAAGTTTAGCTTAGTTTGGCATAAGGCACCCAGTGAGAATAGAATTAGGAGCCTAGCTTGATAACGATTACACCACAAACAGCATATAGGGCTCTGAACTAATTTTATCTTGAGTCTCAATTTAGCACAATTTTACTGCCATGTAAAAAATACTTAACTGATACAAATTATGTAATTTCATTAAGCAAATAATATTTTTCAACATTCTGCTGAATCAACATTCAAAAACATATAAAAATTCAGAAAGGAGAAACAGTAAAATAAATAAATGAAATAGAAAATTATTACCAAAAATCAACTTGGTCTTTCAACCAATTCATATCTTATTTAGCTAACTAAAATTTTGATAATAGTCATGCGTCAATGAACAATAAGTAAAGTTGTAGTCGAGGGTGACCAGAAGGTTCCCTTTTCAACAGCTACTACACTGTGGTGTAGGGGAGGGCACTACTCCTTTCCCTGTATTGCTCCACTTTACCTTTGATACATACCTTGTATTGCTGAGTGTTAAGCAAGGAGGTATCAAGTATCATTTTTAAAATCTTTGGTATGACGCAACAAGAGATTGAACCCAGGTCTCCCGGACTATTGGCAAACACTATCCACTAGGTTTTAATTTAAACTTAAATTATTATAAATGGTATACATTTCAATTTAGTATTCAACAAATAAATCTATAGATTATGTGGTTTTCAATGTTTTGGGGACTTATTTGAATATTGGAAATCACCATTTTGGTATGATTTAAATATGGAATAATGTTTTTTATCTTTATAACCTTCAGAAAGCTTTATCAGTTGTATATGTATTAATTTTATTTTTTTAAATATTTGAAACTGATGGCATTGCTAAGTGATTTATTACAGCAAATATTTCTAAATCACTGTAATTACTTATATATAACACCCCCACTAACTTTGGACTACAAAATTCTGTGAAAAAAAAAAATGTGTATGATACAAATTGAATTTTAAAATTTGTAGCTGCTAAATTTAACAATTGTTCAACTTTTTATTGTACAGACAAAAATAAACATTTATTTTTTTAAATTATGTCTTAAAAAACAAAATCTACACAGTATTTAGGACAAATGCATGAGTATGCTCACACAAAAATGCAACAAATTTGCAGCAAAGAGAAACAAAATTATCAACAAATATTCCAGTGGATATTTCTCTTTAAATGGTATAAATCACATTAGTTTGGATTATAGATATAACTTACTTTCCATCATCTCATCCCACCCCAAAAAAATGAGGCATGTGGCCAGAAAAAAAAAAGTTAATTATGTAGTTCTTGGGTATAATACAAACCTCTAATTTTTGGACCAAAAAATAGTGCATTTTATACATAATTATGGTAACTCATCAAAATAAGAAATTATTCAATAAGTGAATGTCTTGTAAAAATGTAAAGAACAATTTGACTAAAAATATATGATATATAAAAGATTGGAATATTAGGATATTTTTCAATAAATGTTTAATAAAGCTAGGGTACACCAACTATCTTTTTCTTTTATGTGACATCAATCTAAATAATGAAAAACAATGATTACATTGAGCATATGCTGAAGAAGTGGTAAAAATGTCTATCTATTTACATAAAGATCAAGACAAAGGAAAAAAAAAATTTTAAAATTTTATCACGTACCTGTACCTCCAGAAGCTGATTTTACAGCAGTGAGATGCAAAGTCTTTGGATTGACAGTTTTAGTTGTTGTTATAACTTTACCACCTTGAGTGTTGATATTCAATATTTTGCTATTACCTGCCTGACTTACTGTGAAAGAAAAATAGAAAATATATCTTAAATTTTTTTCTACTCAAAATTTTTAAATTAAATTTAACATTTTTAAATGTATAGAAGTATTAGAAAATATCCTTCTGTAATAATTTTAGCATACTTCTGCAAAATCTAAATCATAATCCAAGTTTTGAATGTATATAACCATAACACAGCAAAAAAATGGCATATCATAGCAAGATTTTTGTTAGCATAATATCAAATGCTTTAACTTTGAGAATAAACTAATTTTCAGTCCAATTCATAACTGATAAAATTGGTCTATTAAATAATGAGACTAAAAAAACTTTTAAAACAATCTAATTGCAAAATCTTATAACTTTAGTTCCTTTGGGAAATCCAACACTAACAGTGTTCCTACTCCCGGAAACACTGTTGGAAGTCTTCAACAGATACTGGCTTTAGTTGATTGGTCATGGCCTGTTGCATATTCTTAAGTTCTCAAATAGCATCCACAAAGGTGGGTTTTGATTTTTGGAAACAGGAAATTGTCACAAGGATTCAGTAAGAAAGCTATGATGTCAAAGGAATATTCTTTACGGCTAAAAATGCTCTTTCTGAGTAAGTAATATGATTGATCTTTTTATTTTACAGAATGGAAACACCAATTGAAAATTAGATGATCAATATTAATTTATCATTTTACTGTCAAATGTCAATCAGATCTGATGAATACTCCTTAGTTTGTGAAATGACTGGGTGACCAAAAGCAGATTCATCTTCTATAGTCTCTTAGCCATCCAAAAATCTGTGCCTGGGATAGAACATGATCTCCAAAAATCTATGTTAACTTGTTAAATGTTTCTCTCAAATTGACCTGAAATTTGACCCACAATTTTATGTTCCATTTTCATAACTGACTTGACCAAACATATTTGTAATAATCCAAGATTACTCAGATAAATGTTTTCTTTGGACACATAATTTTTTTTCAAAAATAATTCTTTAATCAGAAATTGGAGTGTAATATTGAGATTGGAAAACATACAAAGGGTGACAAAACTAATAAAAAGAGTAAAAGATTACAACTACAGGGAGAGATTGAAGAAATTAGGATTAATTACTTTACAAGAAAGAGTTGATTTAAACTTCAAAATAATTAATACAATTTCTAATTATGATGCATATTTTTTTAATATTTATCCTCAAACTGGAAATTTACTGTCTAGATAGATCCAATTAGATTTTTAACCAATTAGATTTTTAGCTAATAGAGTGAGTATTTTTGGAATAAATTGCCTAATCAGATCAAGAACAGCAATAGTACAACAAATTTTAAGATTGAATTGGATGATGTCAAAAATAACAGTAAGAAAAAGAAATTAAGAAGTTATTTTTGGGAACTATTGGATGAAATATTCAACAGAACTAGATCTGTATATTGATATTGTAAATGTTCCGTGCAAAGATTTTTCTTTTAAGTGTTATATGAAAAGCTGGTAAAAAAAGATGTTCAAGGAGGTATAATAATCAAGAGTCATATTTTTTTATATTTATCCATCTATGGATAAATGCAACACTTATCTTTCAGCTAAGGTCTATCTGACAGTCTAAGTTTTTAAGTAGTAGTAGTAGGGTTTGAGTTCTTTGTTTAATGGCATATCAACCTTTGTATATTATCTAATACCAAAGCCATCTTTATAGAAGAACAGCAGTGATGCTATAGTGATCACAGCTGTGATCCATAGCTGGGAGGATAAGAGGGTTCATACATAATTCTGGTTTATTGCACATCTTTTCTAGAATACTAAATATCCAAAATATTTGGTCTTGTGAAAATTTATTTTAAATTGAAATTATAATAGCTTACATTTTTTGTCACACAAAAACTATAATAATGAAAAAATGAAAAACTATTCTAAAAATTTTTAAGTGATATTTTTAAAAAATATTTTTTTCCCAACTTATTACTGGCATTCCTTGAAAGATTCATATTAGTGATAATTTTCCTCCAAGTAAAAAATTACTTTAAAAATTCTAATAGTAAAAAAAGTTTTATCTTTAAGCAAATTTAAATTTGTATAACTTCTCACAGAATTAACTTGTTTTGTTTTTAATTGGTTTCTCAAATTGTCAACAAATTCTTAGTTTTTTGCTACATGAGGATTCATTTTTGGCAGTTTTTCATATTAATAATCGAGTTAAATCAATAAATGATTATGAAGGTCACTAAGGAATATACTATGATTGAGAGTAAGAATTACTATATGACAGATTATGCGAGAAAGTAAACAGAAAAGAAATTATCTAAATTTGTCTAACAATGTGTGACATTGTGATTACAGAAAACTAGCTTTTGCTGAACAAATTTGTTATTCCTTTGAAGCGATGAATTCAATCCCTATGCTAAGTAGTAGAACATCAATAGCTATGAGTTTAGAAATTCCTAGGAAAGATACTGAATAAGACAGAAAATAAGAGAAAAGAACACTATAAAACCCACTTAGTACATTAGAGCAGTGATTCTCAATGTCAGGCCTGAGAAATCTTAAAAGTCAGACTGAAGTTGAACCTCTACTGATCACTTAGAAAGCTCGAGGGATGATATGAAAAGAAGATTCAACAATATCATTGAAATGACCCCCACTTAAATGGATTATAGACATGGTACATTTTGATGTCTTGAGTGAGCAAGACATTGATCCCATTATTGCTCAAGAACTTCTTTAACTGAAAGAGAAAATATTGATGAGGAGGATTGAAAGGGAAAGATTGATAGGATAGCCGAGAATAAAACCCTCTCATTCCTTGTTCTTTGAAAAGGTTGTGCCATTCTTATTTGGTTTTACTACTGCCTGGTTGGTTGAGGTAGGATTTTCTACAAGAAATTATTTACTCACAAAGAAACTTAACAAATTGAAAAGAGAGGAGATTTATGCCTGAAACTGTACCAAAGGTTTGGAAATTCAACTTGACAAGCTAATAGATACCAAAAGCAGTGTAGTCATTAGTCAGGATTTATATATCCCATTACATTTTGCTTTTGTATATAAAATATATTTCCTGTTACATAGAATTTCTATTTGTGATTATGTGGATGTGAAACTTTTTTTGACACCAAGAATGGGCCACAAAGAAAAGGTTGAGAAACACTGCAATAGACTAAACAAAGTGCTGACGAAAAATATTTCTTGGGGATCACCAAATGTAATATAAACTTTAGAGAAGCTATAATTAATAACAGCCAAGAGATGTTTGATTAAAAGAATCATTAAACATTAAGGAAAAATAAAATCTAAACTTAAAATTTAAAAAAAATAGCACAAGATTTTATGCAAGATGTCTTAGAATAGTTAACCTGAAAGAGAAAATGGAGAATTTAATCACTTTTCTTATGTTAACTATTTCTAATGTAAAAGTTCAGTGTTTTCATATAAATAATAATTGTACATTTCTTTAAAGTTAAGAGGAACTGAATAAACAGAATCTAAGAGTTCTTCTATAATCTTTAAAATAGTAAACACTAACAATAATCTTTATAGTTTTAAAAATCATACTAATGTTATATATAATTCAATTTCTTTTACAGTTAAATCAAAAATCTAGCAAGATTGTATGCATAAAATTAGATCCAAAAGTTTTTCTCTTCTGAAATAAACCTATTTTTATATCCCAGAAGAGGAGACCCTATAGTAGTATATGTAGGACTACAACATCATAGTGAGTAAGTTCAAAATCCAGTTGTGCTATTACATTCACTTTTGAACTAATACTCTTGGGAAAGTTATAAACTCTCTTATCCCTACCCTCAGATATGGATTAAATAGTAACACTACAGTCCTTTTACAAAGATAGCTTTGGCTTTAAATAACCCATAAAAGTTTTTATGCAATTAAATACAGAAAATGAACTGAATCAATATCCAAGAAGAATCATGATTTAAGATTTTCTAAGTTTACAGTCTCAAATGAACATTCACAATACTAAAATTTAATTCTAGTTATACATCAATTATTCAAAAGAAAATGTCAACCAGAGCAAATAAATTAAACAGAATTCAAGAAGAATACTTCAAATCTGAAGTCAAAACTTAAAGTAAACAGTCATCACATTATAAAACTACAATGCACTGGTTCTCAATCAATTTTTTAAGCTGATAGCCCTTTCTAATTTGTAATTTGCTATATTGTTTTATTATATTAATAAAAAAACTTGAACTTTTGGCCATGCTAGCCTACAAAAATATTTTTTCAACATCCAATGACAAAGAGAAAACATTGAAACATTTATTTATACTTTGAAAATTACTGCAATATAATCAAAATCAATACAATATCATAAATAATCAATGTAGTCAAGACCTTGATGTAGCCAATTTACTTGGATATTCCAAATATATTAAAACTTCACTACTGATACACAATAACATTGATATAATAATAATTACTACACTTGGGAGGCATTATTTTATTATTTTTACTAATAGCCTTTGTTTAGATATAGGCTATGCAAGGACATTTTGGATATGGAAAGGTTAAGTCTAGAAACAAGGTAAGTTTTTACATTTCAAAAACATCTAGTGTAATGAACAACCCCTTGTGTTTTAGGGTGAAAAATTGGTTTTACACAAATATATATGTATTTACCAACCCCTCCATACAAGCAGGATGTGACACAAGGTCAATTTTTTTAAGCAGTGTTTAACATGTTTGAATTAAAAGTTTTCTTTTCTCCTAGACTAGTTGTCATACCAACATTGAAGAGTCCAGTCTGCCCAACTATTTACCCATAGCTAGAGAGAGAATAGTTAGATTCATACCTATCCTAAGTTAATAAGGAATATGTAAAATGCAAACAGCTTCATTGAGGATTTGAACTCGGGTTGCGATATCCATTTCCAACAATGACCTTCACCTTTTACACAATACAATATCTATGCAGACCTTTCAATAGATTTTATTCCACAGTTCACGAGTCAGTCAGGTGTTGAGTTGGCTCTCCCCACACCTAACTGACAACCTTTTTAAGTCAACTTATACCTGTCTGGACAGAAATAGTAAGCAAACCATATATACACACCACTGAAATTAACCCAGTGTAATATGAGAATTATGATAAGGTGATTTAATGTCTGATAGTTTAGACTCTGGTTGGGAACAAATGCTTTAAGGAACAATGATTTTATTAGAAAAAAATCAGTGTAATATGAAGTTTTAAAAGGCAAAGCAGACATCATTCTAAGTTCTTAGGTACAACAATAAGTCAGATCAAAGATTGTCTCTTGCTATTTATCATGTAAATCAGTACAATCTGTCACATTACTTGGAGAAGAGATGGGCACTGCCAAGTAATCTTCCCATTACCTGGAGAGATAACATGAAAGAACACTCATTATATTACCCTAAAAACCTAACAGGTTAAAGAAAACATTCATAGCACTAACTGAAATCAAGACTGCAAATAAGTAAAATTGCGTGAATAAATGTAATAAAAGTGAAGACATTGGAGAGAGAAAAGATTACATTAAACTAAATAAAAGAAAATTAAAACAAATACAAGCAACATTTTCTACAAACTAAAAGCACACAAATTTGTTAAGAAATACAAATGTAAAACATATCCAAGTATAAGATCATTCATACAACAGAACAAATACATTGTTGCTATTCAAAATTTGGTTAAAAAACTGAGAGCAACAAAAGCTATGGAAAGGATATGGATAAGAATGTTTTCAGAATGACATTTTTTAAATTGATAGACAAGAGTTATAAAAAGTATAACATTAAATTACAAGGGTGAGTCAAAAGTTTTGCAATATTCTAGGAGGAGTTAGTTTGTGGCACATATATCATGTGACTGAAGCAATTCAAACTATGGAAGGTACCCAGAGTGGTTGGTAGTATTGCGGTAGTTAGTGCACTAACAAGTTATGCATTGCTTCACTCCATATGTGATTTGAAAGGGTACAGATGAATATGCAACAGTCTAATTTGGGAATTTATGCTTTATGAGTCAAAACTGGGCAGTAACACAATGGAAACCAGAAACATTTGTTGTGTAAAAGGTGAAGATGCAATTGATCACAGTACAGTAACCAGATGATTGAAGAAATGTCATTCAGGTTGCAAGAATCTCAATGATCAGGCATGATCAGGTAGGCTTAAAACTATGCATTCTGAGGTCATGCTCCAAGCTATAAAGACAAATTTGGCAAGCTTGGTCTTTCACAGTCCAGTTTGGTTCATCACCTTCATGACCTTAGCAAAAGTATCTGGAGCTGCCAAATTGTACCTCATATTACCAAAATATTGCAAAACTTTTGACTCATCCTAGTATTAATAATCAGTTGATAAGTTTTACTTCTTACAATTAGAACTTACTAAATAATTTTCCTTCAATAATATCAATTTCCCATCAATGATATTCTTGCATTAAATAATTAAAAAATAACTTTATGCTACAACAGATTATTCAAAGTTGAACTCTGAGATCATTTAGGTTACTAAAGGTTGTCAAATAGCAAAATATGCCATTTCTTGATAGAGTCAAATGGAAACATTGATATGGAATACAAAAATATTTTTGACTTTATAATTGGTGGAACAAAATCTCAGAATTGATCATTAAAAATCACTGGAGTCATCAAATGTTAAAATGAGCTAATTTAAGTAAAATATGGTGATATAGAGGCATTATTTTAAAATACAAAAGAAATTATGGTTGGGTAACAAGTCTGTGACCAATCTATACAATATTGTATTGTGGCACCACCTCTTGATCAAATATAGCCACTGTGCAAAAAAAAAAAAATTATTTCCAGTCTTTCCACTCTGGATTATTCCCTAAGTAGCTTTAAAACAAAAAGCTTACTTCTATATACAGGGATGCCATCTATTGCACAATGACATCACTACTTGTTTGTACAGGTGGTGATATCATTGCAATACAGTAATGCAATATAATTCTGACTTTGTTAATAGATGATGCTATTCTGTAACATATATACTTGTGCATGATGCAACTTTCTGAAACTTTGAAACCCTTTATAACTGGGAATTGTACCAATTGACCTAGGCCTATTCTACGCCAACTATTTACACACACACACAATGGTGCAAGCCCCAATTATTAGGCTGAAATTTAGGTCTCAGAAAGTTGCATGATACACGAATATATATGGTAGCAGTAAACCACTTTATCAGCATAAATCAGTGGCACCAAAAATGTTCCATTTTGTTTATCAAAATGCACCAGATCATTCAAGAATATTCTTGATTATTCTTAGTTACTCCTGTAACTGCCACATTTCATTCAAATAAGTGTCAGTACAATTGTATAGCTGCACCACCTGGACTTTAATGAAACACTAGGAAAAAAAGCTAGATATGAAGTACACAAGGATCTTACATGTTTTATTCAACAAATCCTGGAAGTAACCCCACTACAAACACAAAACAGCAGCTGTATGGGCATTAGCCTCTCATCTCACAAACCATCCAAGTAAGATGAACAAAACATGCTGGGCACTGCTGGTTTGGTTTAATTTTATGTCATATCAACCGTTGTAGGTTATTTAATGCCAAATACTGTTTATACATATATTAAATATATGATTTGTAAAAAAATTTTGTTGATAACATCTTTAAACAAGCCTGAGTAACAATTTAACATCAATTATTTGTTCGTACACATTTAAATAGTTATACATGGTATGTAAGAGATCAATTTGTAGGTAACTTCACTTTTAAATGGGTTAGAACTAATTTGTTTGCACACTAGTATTGCTATTGTTTCTACACAGTTAAATGGTTCCAATTATTGCTATCTAACACTTATAATTCCATCCAATATTAATCCTTTGTTTGCAAGCAGTGAAATGGTTACAAGCTTTGCTATTAAATACTAATTATTCAACATTACTCATTTGTTTGCACACAGTTAAATGGTTCCAAGTATTGCTATGTATCACTAACAATTCAATCAAAGATCAGTCATTAGTTTACACAGTTAAATGACCAAACAGTTCGATTCCAAACAATTCAGTTAAACATAAGTACACAGTTTAAATGTTAAACAGTTCAATTTGACCCATAGATAGACCCTATCCAAGCCAGAGTGGATCAAGGAACGATAGAAATAAAGGGATACTCTGCATTCCTTAAAGCTCCAGCATCATTGGAATTTCACCATCAGATTGTTTAATGTCATATCAGGACACTCATTGAAGTAGTCTTACTCCTCAGCAGAGAAGCAGTCAGTGTATTCAATAGCCCCCTCTCCAGCTGACTGGGCTAGGGTACTGCTGAAGAAACAGACATGAAATAATAAATGACATTCTCATATAGACTAGTTTTTGCTGACCAACAAAGATTTATATTCATCAGCTCTGTGTGGACAGGGCATGCTTTCTAGAGAACTTGTCATAAGAGATAGTCAATAGGGACAAATGGTGAGAAAGAATCAAGGGAATCTCTGCGATCAGCAGTTTTTTGATAAGATATAAAAGCTGTCAACTAAAAACATTATCAGTTTCAAATGAACACACCAATCAAGAATAACCAAGAGCAACAAATTAATCAAACCCAAATGGTAGTAACTAGACAATCAGATAACAAACAATACAAGCCTAAATGACTGCTGCAACAGATACAAACCCTAGAGCAATGAAAGACGAGAAAACAAGGAAATTCTAACACACATAGATCAAAACTGACACAAAGAAAAAAAAAAGGATCAATATCATGCATGTCTTAGTCAATAGTCAAAAAATTGCAAGGGAGCAGCCAGGAACAGGTTAAAGCTACTTGATGCCAACACAACCCAACAATGGTGCTCTCTCAATCCTCCATTGATAAAAACAAGATGTAAAGTTACAGCTTTTAATTTGGTAACACAATAGGGTCTTATAGTTAAAATATCTTTATGTTGTTAACAAATTTAATCTATGATCAATTCAAGAACTTATTACTTCTCACAATCGATATCATACATTAAAATAGACACATTTTATTGATTCTGCAAGAGACTGAGAACAGAGATTTGAGGGAATAAAGTTTCAGACATCTAAGAGTGTTCTTAAATGTGTATTGGGCAACATGTCCCAATAATAATATAGAAGTACAGAATTTATAGTGAATCAAAATTGGATAAATTTTTTATGCTATTTTGTGTAGTTTTATTGCAAATATAATCTGGTTTCTACAATGCATATCATCATCATAGAAAAAAAAAATTGTGGTACCCCAAACAAGTATTTATTTTGCTTAATTGTTAATCTAAGCCCTAAGAGCAGCATTTATCTAAGAACTAACTATAATGAGTTAGGTATGATTTGTTCCATGTCAAGATTTTCTGAAAACTAATGAACAAAAATAGTTTGTGAGAGAACCTCCTTAGGTAGGCTTGACTTTGCCAATTTTATCTGGAACCAACACCTCCTCTTCAAGGACTTCTCTCAGGTACATCATCACAATCCAAGGATTTCTATGGCAATATAAGAAATTACAAACTACTATTTAAATGACACCTTTTATAACAATTGTGGTAGAACCTTTGTGGTCTACCTTCAAAATTCAAGGACAAGTCTGTCAACAAATTAGCACAATAGAACCATAGCAGGAAGGTCCAGAATTCTTCCATATGTATGCAATAATTTAAAGTGATTGACTTTACTTCTATCACTACAACCAAAAAAACTAAAATATGTAATTAACACTAATAGGAATGCACAAAATGTTGAACAGCTACTAATCTTACCCTCTTCACTCACTTGTGAAGCAAGGTATGTACAAGAGTTAATTCAGGATGCCATGAACAGAGCCTATAGCTGTCAAAATGTTTCTGTCATAGCAACATGCAAGTTAATGAACATTTTCTTTTTTTTCTAAAATCAACAGCCCCATTAGCACAATGATATGGTGGTATGAGTTTTCCAATAAAAACAAAAACTGCCAATGAAGCTAAAAAAAAATCTCTTTTAGTGAGGACAGATTTTTATGTACAACACTGAATGACAAATGTGGTTTGCCCAATGCTCACATCTAAATTTGGTTGCAAGAGAAAATTCGGACATCAAAGATTGACTGAACTTCTTGATGAAGATGATCCAAACCTTTTTCAAAGACACAAATGGTGCATAATCTATGTTAGAAATTCCCTGTGTGGAGTGCATGCCCTACTGGTGAGACTTGTTTAGAGAACAAGTTAATGGCCTTTTAAACTTCCTTCACATGAAGTGCAATAAAATTTTGAATATGTAAGAATTAAATACTGGGAAGGGGTCAGAATTTTAGAAATATCAAAGTGAGGCATGGCCCAAAATCAGTTGGTAACTACTAGTCTATGTGGAAGAATGAACCCATTCTCCCCTTACATAAAATAAGATAAGAGCATGAAGAGAACAGTGCCAAAATTGAAGATTTAGCCAAAGTCTTGCATTAGTTACGAGGCCAACTGATATCATAACAATGCCTCCAGACTTTTTTCTAATATCCTTTAACAGTAGACAAAATATAATTCATTCACAGACAATGTACATTTCATTACTGTGACACTAAGGACATTTGGTGTGTTAGTATACAAGATTAGATGTACATATGTGTATAGTTGTGGGTTGACCATAGGTATGGTTGTATGTGTGTATATATATATATATGGGCCTAGACATATCTACATGGGTGTGTGTAAGCATACATTGAATAGGTGCATTGTAGGTGTGGATGTGTTCATGAGCATACATATTTTGAGCCTGATTTGGGGTGAAAAAGGATCCTCAATCACTTCTTCCAGTCTAAGTGGAAATGGCCAGATAAAGTCAGGAAGGCTGCTCAGGCCACTACTTAAGAGATAAATTTTTATTGTCACACTTTTTAGGGTGTCCTGGAGACATACAGTCTGGCAAATCAACTGATTTCCCATACTAAAAAAGTGTTAATTTTCGTGCAAAAAAATTGGCTCAAGAAGCTATAATTTTTGTATCAGTATTTTCCCATGTATGTGCTAGTTTTTTAAATTTTTTTGAGATTTTGCAGACAACAATATTTGACTTGCCATGAAAAATTTGAAGGATCAAAACCCAAAGTAATTTTTAAAATCTTTTCCCTCCTTGATTGTTGAAAATACATTTCTTTAACATATTAGAATCATAGATAAATCATCAATCTTTTTTAATCTAATTTCAAAATCATTTCAATCTTATAAATAGCAAGAAATTAAATATTTTCTTCAGTAAGTATGGTTTTATTTTATACTTAAAAACTTTCAGTTTATTTCTTTTGAGTGAAAATCTACATTCTTTTCCCTTCAAGAATGCATCAATTTCAATACCATTTAATTGCTTTAAATTGAACAAATGTTATTGCTTACATAGATTTATTAATACTGCTACTACACCCCTAAGCTTGCTGATGAAAATTTCAGTTGCAGCCACATACATGTTTAACACAAATATACTTTTCTCTTTACATAGTGACATACTCATACAAAGATCTTTTACACACACAATGTCCCTTTAGATTTAGGCAAAGAATAATTGCTATATTTCATTTCTCTCTCAAAATATTTACACTAATATTATCTTTTTTTTTTTCATAAGAAAAGACTTTGTAACTTCTGTTTTTCAATAAACTTTTCACTCAATTTAAAGAAATAAAAATTTATCAATTTGTAGATTGTTGTTTTATTCACTCATTTACACCTTTGCTACATTCAGTCTTCTGGGTGGCTTGGGTCCAGAAAAGTAGGGAAAGATTTATCTTTGCATATATACCGATGAAGGCAATTGGTTGGTGGTGAACTGAGAGACAAATTGGATAGGGAAGTTTGTTACTGGTGATCAGACATAGCAGCAGTGGCCAGTTAGTTACACCATATGCCAGAGAGAGGGGAGAGCAGGCAGAGTTAGAAAAAGGTCCTGGAGTTTCACATCTATCCCCTCCATGACCAAGTCCAATCCTAAAAATCTTGTCTTTTCTTTTTCCTTGTGATAACCCTATCTCTTGGGTTTGTGTACAGTGGTGATATGCATCTGTAGAATGCAACAACATTGGGTCTGACATTGTGATGCAATAAAGGCACAATGCAATGAGAAATGTATAAGTGGCAGGTCAGGTGGCCCTATCACAGTTACTCTCTCTCTCACAAAAGTCTGAGCAAAAAAACTACTATCAATCACTTCTGTACACACTAATTTATGACTATGTATAAGCAAAGGCTATATTATGAACTTAACCATGTGTAGGTGCAGACATTAAATTGGAAATTGCTTCTTACACAACACACAAGAGAAGATGGATATCATCTAAATAAATTAAGAAAACCAAGAGAAGAAGGATTTGGTATTTCTGAGAACAAAACTATTGATGTAACCAATAGGTGGACTATCTGATCCTGTCAAAAATATTTAAGTCACAGATCAACATATCAATTTGACCAAGTCAATTAAGAATGTGAAAATATGTAGACAAAGGCTCAGTGTTGGTAATGTTTGGACTCCAAGAACAAGACAGAAATGATAAGATCAAGCTCTTTCAGAAGATATGTTACATCAGCAGCCAGCAATAAAACCATCTAGAGGATCCTTGATTTTGATATACAGGAAAATACACAACTGTGACACTTTTTGTGGTATATTTAGAAAATGGATAAAGTATTAGTATCATTGAAGCTACAGTCCAACAAAGAACTTCAAATCCTCCAAAACTTAATATTTTGACAGGCTTTTTACAGCTATGCCAATAAGATCCTTTTACAAGAACAAGTTCCTCAATGACATACAGCAATAAGTGGAACAGATTTAAGTATAGGGAAAAAAACATACAATTATCCTAATATTTAAAAATCTGATGCCTTTGGGTATGCCTATACTGTGCACATAAACAAATTCAAGTACTATTTTCTGTACCTATTTCGCCACATTGTTAAAAGACAAATGCCTCAAAGATATAAGGACTGTGGATGAACATGTTTGTGAAACTTTCAGAAAAGTATGTTATGGCCAAGGGGTTCTTGAAGAGAATACTCACAGGGATTCAATATTGAGGCTGCTATGTCAAGTTTTCCTGCAGATCAACTAAAAAGTCTCTTTGCAATTATCATTTCATCAGACTTTACCTTCCAGTTTAAAAGACTTTGGTTCCCTGTAAGGGTTAGCTTTGCTATATCCATGAACAAATTCAAGGCCAACCTCTCAAAGTTATAGAGCTGAATTAAAAATTTTTTCACATGGTCAGCTACATGTTGAATATTCACTGTAGTTTTAGGGGGCAAAACAATTTCTTTTTTGTTGACACACTGTTTGCTTTCCTTCCTTCCCTCTTTTTGACTGTTTTTGTGCTTTGTTTGTTCATTCTGTCTGTCCGTCAGTAAAATTGCTTAACATTTGACCAAGCATGATAACTAACTAAATTTCTCAATGATTCATGTGGCCACTTTTGCTAAACACAATTCGCTATTTTCTCACCATTCTTTATAATTATGGGTAAGGCAGGTAGCATACATTATTACCATAATTTTTTTTATATGCCCTCACTTAATCTCCAGAATAATTTCCTATTTCATAGTCAAGAACCCAACAAAGCAGCTAACACCCCCTTTGTGATCTTCACACTAGTTCATTGTTGACCTGGTACTCCAGTGGTTCAGAATAATTGGTATCAAATCCAAGATGTGTTGGGGTACATCATTCCCTGATATGTTATTCAATAACTACCCTCGTTATCATCCCTCTCCAGCACTGCATTGTACATCAGGTATCAGACAGCTTTATCCATACTTCTTCTTTAATTCTGATGGATACAGGGTCACATCTCTTGGTTATCTATACATATATTTAAATATAGCTTTCTGTGGCACTGTATCCTCTTTTTAACTAGACTGGAGTGAAATATTGCACCAAAACACTGCTTTAATAGCTGATATATCTCCCATTTCACCAATGGCCTTTACCATTCAGTGGTTTCTTTCTACAATCCTATTTCCACTGGGTCTGTAAGCAACCCTGAAATAGCACCTGACATTCTACCTATCACATATTGCTTA
The DNA here is from genome assembly GCA_963585895.1 of Sepioteuthis lessoniana. Lineage (NCBI taxonomy): Eukaryota > Metazoa > Mollusca > Cephalopoda > Myopsida > Loliginidae > Sepioteuthis > Sepioteuthis lessoniana. The sequence goes on along the minus strand of OY757917.1, from coordinate 42,321,930 downwards.
AATGCCACACTGTCATCCAGCAAGACTTCCTCCATTAGTCCAATAAAAAAAAAACTAATACAGCACTTCTGCAATGATGATTGGAGTTTTCATTCAGATCTTTTTCTAAATTACAATCCATCCAGATCTTTTTCTAAATCACAATCCATCCAGGACTGCAGTCAGCAACAGTCAAGTACAACTGTAGTGTATCACATCTGTAGCCAACTCATCCATTTAGGCCACCTGAATCTTCCTTGGCTCATGTGTGTTTGGTTAAGGGATGATCAATTGACACTAAGTGCAGAGCTTTATTACCCACTACAGAGCTTCTTTTGTAACATCTGAGTCAACCTTACAAACCAGATACAGTGTTCTATCAATCTAAACACTATGTGAACTTTTTCAGTACAGCAAGGTTGCACTCTCTTTGCCTTTCATCCAGTTTTTCTTTACTTGGGCCAAAGCATCAGTTTTGCTCCTCTCTGAAGGCACAAAAACTGCACATAAAATCAATCATTAGTTATTAGCTCTCTCAGTATTTTCAATCATCCTCAGATAATCCTTTTTGCAGCACCTTGTGTCTAGAACCTATTTTTCTGTAATCACTGAATCTATCCAACTTAGAACAGTAGCTAAATCGATCCTAATTTCAAAGTCTTTCAAGTCCAATTTTAAAGCGAGATTAATGCCCTTTATCATGGCACCCAATTGTCACTGTTATGATTGTAATCACTCTTTCTCAGTCAGGTTGCATCTTCAATCAGAATGACATCAATTTCTTCACTCACTCCTATATTAATACTGTTAGCATCACACCATAATATTCCCTTTGTTGACTTTGGGACACATCACTTCCCCCAATCTGGGTCTACAATTTCTCTCAACACAATAACTTTCTCATCATCCACTGTCTTCCCAGTTCACTCGAACAGCCCTCCTTTCCATAGAGCAGCATGTTGTCCAAAGCTAACTCTAACCCTAACCCAGCAATAGAGTAATAGCTAGTCAATTTTTCAGATAAAACTGCTTACATTTGCTTACACACTTTTCTGCCTCTGAACGCTCATTACCTCTTTTGAATGCCAATGTCATACCCTTATGTAATCAGAGGTCCAATGTTGCCTCACTCTCCAAAGATTCTGGGGGCTTTGTTATCAATCAAAACTTGCCAAGGTGTTCCATGACCCTTTGCACAGGCACTGCTGTCTTGTTCCCCAAAATGTCATAGACATATGAATCCACTGCATTTTTTGTGCTATCCATCTTCTCTAGCATGGTCTTAATATAATTGCTATGACTTTTGGTGCAACATTCAGTCCAAACCCAAAGTAGGTCAGATAATAAATCTTTCCCTTAATCTAGAACAACTGCTATTTCCACAATTTCCTAACCACATCTTGGCATCTCACTTCTCTCCCATCAACTGCCTTCATATTGCACCATTCCATCTAATCAACAAGATTGGAGAGTATTAGTCTCAAGGTACAACCTGTACCAACATGAACTTTTGCTCTTCTCCTTGCCACCAATATATCTATTGTTGCCTGTGATCCATGACACACTGCTGCTAGAATGAAGGTGTAATCACCAGCACAGTGGTTCCTCCCTTAGTCCAATTCCCAGTAGACAATACCTCACAATATGCCCTGTCTTGCCACATCCAAAACAGTTTTGTTTGAATCTTGATAGGTCTTTAAAGTCATGCAACATGAAGACCCTTGCATCTAAAATACTGGTCACTAAATGTTTTAAATGATTTTGCCCGTCCCTCAAACTTCCATGATTCCTCACTGTAAATAGCTTCACTCTGCCTTGTAATTGCTGTTGTCCCTAGCTTGTATTTCTTTTAGCCTTCAACAACTAAGCAGTAGGGATCAATTTACTAATATCTATTTCATATATCCCTAGCAACCACAGGAGGGCTACTGAGATGCTCTCTAGGAAACTATTGATAACTGCAATTTCACAATCAGATCCAGCCCTCTATAGACAAATCCCAACAATCCTGCCAACATCTGGAGGTTGGCGGTATACAGAACTTTTCACTAGTGATGATTGATAGGGACAAATGGTGAGAGCCAAGAAAAATAGAATCTTACTCGACATCAAGCTTAATGTGTGCAAAAAGCTTAATCAAGCTTAATGTGTGCAAAAAGTAAACTTTGAATAAAGAAAATATAAAATAAAGAATTCTTCTATCAGTTATGAGTGATTGTTTACACTCTTCTTTTTTTGTAGTCAATCAAATCTTAATGATATTCTATTATAGATTCTCAACCAAGAACTCAAAAGTTTACAATTGTGGCTCTGTAAGTCATTTTAAATACAATAGAAAGATTCCTAAACAAATCACTTTTACTCATGTACCATATATACTAGATATCATGCAACTTTCCAAGGTCTAAATTTTAGCTTAATATGAGGAAATCACATCATATTGCATAAATCTATAAGTTGAATAGATATTATCGTTTTGAAGTTTCTGCTTTTTTTGATTAGTCATTTAAAACATGAGTATCCTTTGATCTTGCATATTGTGCATCCCCTTAAATTTGATCTCCAAAAGATTTCATATATCCCATGTATCATGTTAGTTCCATTTTCAGTAAGCTAGGCTAAAGCTCATGTTTGTGGAAATATAATAGTTTACTTTTTTGCCATTAGATGGCTCACATATTAATCTCATTAGTTGTATTTATATTTAATGTGGTATTTTCATTAAAACCACTGAAAAATTATGGAAAACCAAGAAAGTTGAAGATAAAATATATTTCCACAAACATGAGCTTTAGCCTAGCTTACTGAAAATGGAACTAACATGATACATGGGATATATGAAATCTTTTGGAGATCAAATTTAAGGGGATGCACAATATGCAAGATCAGAGGATACTCATGTTTTAAATGACTAATAAAAAAAAAGCAGAAACTTCAAAACGATAATATCTATTCAACTTATAGATTTATGCAATATGATTTTTTAAATTTTCCCCACAGTAAATGATATTGAAAAAGTATACAAAAAAATCAGAAACAACTTTGAAATATGAAAAGATATTTATCTCAACCTTAATCCAGCAACTGTTTGCGATAATTCATATAGATTTTATAAACAATTTAATCAACTAAATCGATCTGATGCCACAAAAAAGTCACATTTAGCAACAGAAAACAAAAATTTCATCTTCTCATGCTATGACTAAAAAAGACTTAAATGATAAAAGCAGATGAGTAAAAAAATAGAAATACGTTAAGAATTAAAAATGTTTTAGTAAACATTTAAAGTCGAGTTGACACATTTCTTTATATTAATTATGATAAAATGTAATAAAAAATTCAAACAATACTAAAAAGGTTAGCTCATTACTTACCTTTTTATACAAATTAGAATGCATCACTATTTCACAAGAAAATTTTCTTTTGATTTTTTTTAACTAATGTTACTTTAATATCAATCACATATCAAACAATATATTAATTTCTTTATGTACAAACAATTCTGGACAACATACATGCAAAATAGGACACTAAGTTGAACATTTTCATAGTCACTGCTATCTTCCCTAAATCTGTGAGCTAACAAGCACTTTCAAAATTGTTTATACTAAAAGAAAATCATGCAAGAGATATTTATAGGAAAAAATACAAAAATATTTTAAATAAAGACCAACACTCAAAATTCAAGAGAAAAAAATATACTAAAAGTATTAGTTTCTTTCTAAAGACTATCATCATAGTAAACCTACCTTGAATTCCTAGAGCTCGTTTGACATTTTCACCTAAAGAAAAAAGGGGAGGAGATACTAAACCTTAATGAACAAAATAACAGAAATTATTATTTGGTTGAACAGAATGCTGTCATCATCTTCAAATGAAAATTGGATGAAAAATTAAATTACCCCCTCCCTTCTCAAAAATTAATGGTAGATATACTTTATTTTGAAAAATTCAATATCAAAAATGTCTAAAGGCTGAAACATTTAATTCCAATATATACAATATATGAGTTAGTTGAAACTAACAAAAATTGTGACAGATAACAAAGAATTCATAGAACCAAAGTACATTTACATTCTTGAAAGAAAATGCCAAACATATACATGTCCTTTACATAGAGATTGGATAAATTATCATAATAGTTGAGAATATAAAAAGTATAGCACCATTCAAAAACAATAGGTACTAAAGTATTTATCATTGCCAATTTGTATGAAGATCTTTAGACTGTATTTTCATGTTTGGTCTAATAAACCTAATATCATATTGTTATTACACTATCCAAATTTTTATTTTTATATGTGAAGTGCAATAACCTTTTACTAATTACATTTTTTCCTTTTACTGAAAAAAGAGGACAATTACAAAATATTATGAAATGCAAATTTCAGAAAATTCCAATTAAATAAAAACATAGTCGCAAAATAATATATACATAAGACAAACTTATGAATGTAGTTCAGGTTAAAAGGGTAAAGTTTTGGTAAAAGTTTTAGTAAACAGGCCAAGATAGCCAGTTAGCAAAAACTTTTCTCATTCCCCAAGGATACTTGCATAGGAAAAATAATGTCTAAAAAAAAGTTTAGCTCTTACCACATTTTTAACCTGAACTGATAATACTTCAGATATAACATACCAAAATTATTGTAATCATTTATAAGAGTTAACATATCAGAATTTGAGCAAAACTTGTATATCTCAGTTTCAAAATAAAGTTGATATATTCATAATTCTTTGTTAACAAGCAGATATAGATGTGCAGATTTTGAAATTCAGACAGATATTCAGAAATAGTGGTCCAAATTACTAATCTTTCAAAAATCTAAAATTTACCAATATGTTAATAATTTTTCAAGAAAATTTTCTACTTATTAAATACAATATAAATATATATCGAAAACATAGCCAGTTTCACAAGAAAGTAATGAGAAATCTCATTATGATAAAGAGTTATCAATTCTTCTGGTGAGGTAGAACTAGAATTTTATGTTAAATTTGATAAATAAAATTTCATAATTAATCAATGGTGAATAGAATGTTATTTTTCAATTTTGAGGAGGACATTTTTTTTCATCTGAGAAGTCAATAGATGTGTATATAATACAAGAAATGCAGTGATAAAGGAACTCTTAAATCATGATTGACTCAGTAAGTAAATGAATTTTCAAAATTAGATGCATTTATATTTATATGTTAAAATAGTTGGTATTTTCCAATTATTGACAGCCAAATATTGTTACAACATTTGATATTTACTAAAGAAATAACAACTAAAACTTTTATTTTAGGGTTAGGTTTTTTTTTAATATTTTAAACTAATCCTTTAGGAAAAAAAAAACTGGCAATAATAAGGAAAGTACTAATTAGTTTTCTTATGAATGTTTTTACTTATAGCAAGGAATAAATTGTCATCTTTACTTAATTTTACCTTTAGTTTAATATTAAAAAATATTGAATATTAAAGAAAATGGAGTGCAACAAAATTTTTGACATTTAATTAGTACAGTAAAATTGCAAAATTACTTAAATAATGCTGTCCTTTTTTGATGGTATGGATAAACTAGTTATCCTCATAAGAAGACTTAAAAAAAAAGAAGAAGAGAGAGAGAGAGAGAGAGATTCAAGTATAATTTGTATTTTAATATTTTATCAATTCAAAAACACTTAAGGATGAACCTTTAAGTGATATTCTTTTATGGACTCCTGCAGCTGACCAGCAAAGATTTATATTTATAAGCTCTCTCCAGACACTGGATGCCATGCAGAAGACTTACCAAGTGCTCCTAAATGATTAAGAACTTGCCAAAGCTTGATGGTTAGCAAGTTCATCTTAATATAGTGAGTGTAATCACAACCAAGTGCCTCACTAGTGTACCCTAAGTTTAATAAATAACTGATAAAAGGATGTATATCCTCACTTAGGATTGGACTAATTCTGTAAATTTCAGTTTTTCATATTTTCTTTACACTCACATAAAAATAAAATTTAATGCTATCAAACATGTTAGAAACCAATGTTTTTACAATATTCAACAAAACACTTTTTCAGTAAAGATGAATAAATTATAACAAGTGAAGACTGAATCTTCAAGCACACTGGACATTTCTACGGACAATTTTTTAATCTCTCAATAAAAGATTTAAATAGCTTTTACAACCCAGCTAACTGTAAGATAAAACAATTAAAATATATTCTGAATGAATACCTCCAAATGAACATTTAAAAACTGCATTGTATATTTTGAAAGAGAAGGCAATATACAGCATTGAAAAAATTCATGGCACTTGTAACAACCTTCAACATAAGACAAAATCAGTGATCATATTTTTTAGTGTCAAAAATAGGTAAAGCTCAAGTATCCCACACTGCAACTACAATATGAAAGAGATACACTAAGTGGAAAGTGGAAAATTATCTGACTCACCTGAGAAACCCCCCACCACTGCAAAAATTAGAAATAAGAATAAAGACAATTACTATGAATATATAGAAAATGAAAAATGTAGCTAAACATTACCTTAAAAATTAATGACCTGAACCCAAAAAAGAAAAAAAAAGTACTTGGCTTGCTGAATCGAGGCTTGGAACTGACAGACACATTAAGGCTAACAACAGATAAAATATTAAGTTCTCCTTATTTCATTTTTTCAAAAAAAAAAAAAAACAATGTCTTTGGTAATTAAAATTTTACACTAACCAGTTACCAACAGTAATTATTGTTAGTATAAAACAAATCTACCTAACAGAAAAAGATTTACTAATTATATTTATAACAAGGAATGCTCCAAAAGTAAAACCTCCTATTTGTTTCCACTAAAACTTAAAACTGATACAGAGAGCATAATAATTGTGTTATTGTGATCCCTGTATCTGCTGTAGTTTTCATATTAATAATAGGAGGCTTTATGGTTGGAGGATCCTTCAAACTTTATGAAGTTAAATATTGTTCTATGAAAAATGTAATGGAGTTTTTATAGAGAAAAAAATTCACTTTTACAGAGAAATATTTTTAATTCAAGTGAATGACACTTAAGAGATTTATTGATTTAAACATTTGTTTTTCATTCAAATTGTCAGTCCTAACTACATAACCATGCTATGTAATTATTTTACATTTCAAGCTTACAGAATCCACTTGCAAATCTAAATATATGAGAACTATTTTACTAAGACAAATTTCTTAATTTTTTCTTTTAAAGGTTTGGAAATCTAATTTCTACACAATTTACATCTTGCAGCAATATAGCTTCCCACAGATTATTTTGGGATATCCTTCTTCTTAATGTCAATCCCAATGAAAAACAAAACAAAATTATAATTTTTTCCTGGGCTCAATAATTTGGTAGCTCTACATCAAACTGTTTGATTATAAATGGAAGACAGACAAAAAAAAAAAACTCTTTATCAATATAGATGGTACAGATATCAGTTAATTGAGGAGAGTTATTCCTAGTTTTTTTTCTGATCCTATATAAAGCCACTCATCACATCTACCACTTACAAACTGACCTCTTGGTATTAAGATAAAAAAAAAGACAAGTGTTAGTTGTCTTTACTTGAGAGATAATACTGTTTCCACTAAAGGCAGCTAGTAGAAACTAACCACTGGAAACCAAACCTGACCACATATATAGCATTTTTGTCAGAGATGATTGGTCTATTAAACTTCTGCCACCCCATACACACGTTACAGCTTTGTATATACATCATTATACCATATCAACTATCACATTGAACCATATATTTAATAAAATCATCATCATATATGTTTGGATTAGGTATACATCAACAATTATGCTACAAACAGAATAAGCTTTTATCTTAGGGAACAGGAGTTCAAGAATAAAGAAAAAAATTAGATGATACTATTTGATTTAAACTCCAATACTTACTTGTTTTCAATCTGAATTTAACTATGTAACTAAAAACTACATGGAAGCTATATATAAATTTATTTTTCCATTCATCCCAATATGTCACATGAAAACAAACAGAAAAAGAGGAAGAGAGTACTTGAATATATACAGGCAACTGCAAAGCTTTATCTGTATGCTCATTGTTAATATTACTACTACTACTACTACTGTCTGAAAATTTTCAGGTTGGAGGGGTAACAGAAATGATGAGTCTTTGTTTAATTTACTTTAAGTTTACATTTTAATAGGAATACTTATTCATTGTATTAGTCACTTTTTTTCAATAGTATTTATCAAACAATTCCTAATTGTTTTTTTTTGTTTTTGTTTATTTTAATTAAAAATTATTATTCTTTTTGGTGACAAAAATTTGTGTGTTTCACTTGTTTTTTCTTCCACTGCAAAAGCAGATATGATTTTTTTTTTTAGTTTAACATTTTAACAGGAATACCAATTCATTGTATTGGTCACTTTTTGTTTTTCTTAGGTATAATTGTAATATCAAAATCTTCTAAATTACTGAGCATGGAATATTTGAATGAAAGTTGATTGGTTAGGAAAAAGAAGGTCAGTTAAAGAAACCGAGATAGAAAACAACTAACAGCAAGATTTAATTCAAGCTTTTTGAATCAACAGAAATACAAATGAAACAGAGGAAGGAGTTATCAGACAAAGAGGAATTACCTAACTTTGAACAGCATAAAAAAACAACAGCTAACACGAACAAATCAATGGCAGATTTGATTTGAACAGAAAAATTGCTGTAAGATGGCTACAAAAAATATAAGAAACAGCAACAAGACTTAAAACAAAGGTTAAGAATTACTTAAAGGTGACAAATTACAAAAAAACTCAGTCAGGTTCCAAATAGAAAGAAGCCAATCAAGTGAAGGAAAAATGTTAGCCGCAAGCAATCAATGTAAGTGTTTTATTAATGAGGAAAGTGGGGGAAATCATACCAAGATACTACAAAGAAAGAGTTATTATTCAAAATAGGAGATATGCAGTTGTTCAAAATAATAGTTAACAAGAATAACTTTTCTAAAGAAAATTTATTACCTCACTCATATGGGCCAATGAATATCATTTGCCAGTTATGCAATGTCATTTTTCATTAGGGCATCCATCAGATGGTAAATTCAATAATTGCTTGTGGTTTAAAATGGATAAACAAATACTGAGATGTTCTCACTCACTGCTTTCTTTCTTTTCTACCTTCATTTAATATGGTCGCTTGGCACTTGATAAAAAATATCCCCAACTAAACTAAAAACCAAGTAAGGCAGATACCATCCATTATAATACTAGCAAAGTAATTTTTGTTTCTTTCATTCAAACCATATGTTGTTACAAAAATAACATACTACTGCCTAACCAAAGACATCCACACAAATCCTCATGTTTTTATGAGTAATCTAAATTACAAACATTTCAATGTTTTACAAATCAGGAGTTTTCTTTCCTGCAATGGAAGTACAAATATGTTTCTGGCGCATCATCCCATTTTTTATGAGTTATATATATATATATATATATATATATATATATATATATATACATACACACACTTCCACTACCAAGTTAGATTGAAATTGTTTAGCAATAACTCTAAAATCTTTGTGCTCCTTTAACTCTCTCACTACCATGTTATTTTTAAATTTTGGATATGCAAAATTACACTCTGAGTACAATGTTTTAAGAGTTAAAATGAAAATGAAATTTGACTGGGAAACTGGTGCCCCAGTCAGTAGGAGTGAAAGGATTAAGCCCTAAATTATTCATACCTATACAAAATTTGTAATTTAAAAAAAATATTCTTGAAGGAATGCTTTTTTTCTAACTCAAATTAACAAAGAAAAGTAGAAAAGTGAAAAAACAATACATGAAGTATATAGGGAAAAACTATACTTCACTGAAGTGTCATTTGCAACTTGATCACAAGGATTAGGTAGTTTGTAAAATAAAATCAAAAGAAAGTTTCAAAATGAAGACTTAAAAGGAGATAGTACAAACAGAAAGTTTTCTTTTTTTTATAAAGTGGTATCTCTTGCAGAAACTATCAACTCATGTTAGCAGGTTAACATCAATGAGAAAACAATAAATGTGTTTTCTGGGTTTCATATGATTTTATGGTACCTTTCATTTTAAGGTAAACAGCTAATACTAATTTCTATTAAAATATGATCAACTCATCATGTATGAAATGTCACCTATACATTTAAATGCACATGAAATCAATTTTTTATCAGAAGGCTTCCTTCATCTTTTGAATACAATTATATTCAAGTTATACTTATAACCAGCTACATTTTAACATGAAATTTACTAAAAAAATAAATTATAATACATTGAATTTAAACAGATATAGAATAAAAACAAATTTTATATTTTCAAAAGATCTATATAATACACTGGCCCACCAAGATTTTCTATAAAATACTAAGGAGAAGTTAAGTTACTTTTTGCATTAAATGATATTATCTTTATATATACAAATATAAATATTTTGCAACAGTTATATAATTCTCCTTACATATACCATCAATTGAGTACCAAGTTTGACTGGTTTCTAACAATGCATACCAAACAAACTTATGATAAAAGAATAGATCTGTGCTACCACTTAAAGGCAGTTGCTATGTCAATACTACTGTATGGTTGCAGCACTTAGACTAACAAAACACCTGGGGAGAAAAACTAGATGGGACTTATACAAGGATGCTGCAAACTGTTTTGAACAAATCTTGAAGCAGCACCCAACAAAACAGCAATTGAATGGCCACTTACCTCTCATCTCACAAACCATCCAAGAATGATGAGTTAAGATATACTGGGTACTGCTGGAGAAGTAGAGAAACTTATAAGTAACATTCTATGGACTCTTACCCATGGACATACCAGTGTTTGCTAACTAGAAAAAAAACTTACATTCATCAGCTGTGCGTGGACACTGGATGTCAACTAAAGGATTTGCCAAGAGCAATGACATATAAGGACAGATGGCAAGATAGAGAATCAAAGGAATCTGAGCCATCAGCATGCCTTGATGAGGATGACCAAAATGTACTAATAGGTATTTTTGCAAAGATGCCTGTAAGTAAGTTTCATATAAACTAAGATATACTGGATTAAACAAATAAATTGTTACGGTGAAAATAGAGATTCATATTAAAATATAGGACTATTAAGTAAATATCGAATTGCAGTGATAAATTACTGAACTGATTCACATCATCTCATACAAGTTTATTAGGTACAGAAAGATAGTTTTCCATAGCAACAATGTCAGCTCAGATCTTTAAAAAAAATCACCAGTAGGTATAACACTTATTGCTGACTTTTGAACAATTAGGTGCTAGAGTATTTTGTAAGGTATCACACATACTGTGTAAATAATTTCTTATAACTATCTATAGAATACAGAGTGAATCATTAAAAATAAAACAAAAAAAAACAACAAAATTGAATAGCCCAAATTCAATAAATATGATTGCTTAATATTATTTATTTGTAATGCCTCTTTGGACATCTCCATTTCTTTTACTACCTTCTTACATCAACTTTAAAAAAAGGGAAAAAAAAGAAAAGAATCTTTGCAAAAAACATATACACTATTAATACAATATCTATACATAGATCCAATTCTTCAAAGTAATTCATCAGATAGTTTCGAAAAATGCCTTAAATTCTTTTTATTTTTCCTAAAATCTTGCAATTAATCTTGAAATTTTCAACACTATTGCTGTTTTTGATGAGACCATTTGTTTAAAAAATATTCCATATTCTTCTATTAGCAAATATTCCAATTGGTTTGTAGACTTAGTTTTTGAAATCTGTCTTGACAGTAAATTTAGAGTTGGAGAAGAAATATTGAAAACTGTCTTCCATAATTAGAAATTCCATTATTTTGAAAGTTTCAATTAGATCACCTCTCTTTCTTCTTTCTAGTAAAGTAGTTAATACTAATCTCTGTAATCTCTTCCTATAACTAATCTTATACTTTATTTCTAAATTTGAAAAGTCTTTACCATAACCAACACAAGTCATGATAGTATTTATACAAGGTATAAAAAAATATGTATTTTTAATATAGTAACTTACTGTAAAAGAAATGATACAAGAGCTCTACTTCAAAGTTAAAATGAGCAATGACTTATAATAAACACTAATCCTTTATAACATAAGAATAGTCTTATAAGATGTCAGGGATTTCTACAAGCTTTTAGTAATAACTTTCAGTAAGGTAACTTAACTTCACATCAGAAAATAGCAATAAGCTTAAGATAATCATAATTGGGTCAAAGATAATGTCCATTAAGAAAATGAAAGCTTATACCCGAATAAATAAGGAAATAAAGGACATTTTGAAATTAAGGTTGAGGAAATATTTGGGAATAGTACTTTGGGCCTAGTGCCAGTGACAATTTATCATATTTACCCAACCCCTCTGCTCAGGCAGGATATGACACAAGGTCAATTTTTTAAGCGGAGTTTTAACAGGTTTGAATTCAGAGTTTTCCTTCTCCTAGACTAGTTGCCTCACCAAGACTGAAGAACCTAGTCTGCCCTACTATTTACCCATAGCTGGAGGGAGAATAATTGGATTCATACCTTTCCCAAGGGTATTAGTGCTATGTGAAATGCAATCAGTCCAGGATTTGAACTTGTGTCGCCGTGTCCAATTCCTGCGACGATAACCATTACACCACGGGCACCAGTGATAATTTATGGCCTTTTCAATATAGGTTACATTTAAGTCCAACATCAAAAACAAATTTTCAGAAGAAATTAATCAGTCAGAACTAGGTGAAGAAGGTAAGAAGACATTGATTAGTTTGATCATGTATGGCGGGAAAAGGGAGATCATCAACCCTTGTTGAATGAAGTTAAAATAAGAGAGAGAAAAACACTAGTTCAGACAACTAAAGGAATCAGTACATATGCTAGGCTATAGCAACCTTCTAAGTAAACCAAGTGGAGAGCTGAATATGGGAACCATTAAGAGAGAGCATTACAGATTAGGGCTCAAGAAACAGTAATAAACGAGACAATATAAAAACATCATATATGTTCTGGTTGAAGAGGCAGATAAAAATGATATTAAGACTCTTGAAAATGATATCTGTTTTGTTCCACAGGACAATAACCTAGGGCAATGCTAGTCAAAGTGCAAGTATACAATCTTTAACTGCTGGTATGTGGCAATTTTCCACTTTCACATTATCATTATATATTTTCTGTATTGTTTAATATTATTCTTTTCATATGCTATTATACAACATATAGAAATACTTTGAACTTAATCATAAATCAAATCAGACACAAATATGGTACTATGCAATGGCACATTGGAAAAAGCATCTACCCAAAAGTTGTGTGTTCAATCCCTGGATCCAGGTTTAGCAGAAAGAAAGAAGCATTACAACGGTAAAATAACTAAGGCAAATTAACTGATACAAGATATTCCAAAACATAGACAAAGGAATGAAAACAATCTACACTCATGGACTGAATAAAGAGTTTGGTTCAAAATTCCCAGTCTCGAACGACACCTTAAGGCTAGAGGATACAGTGGCTGAAATATTGTGGACAATAGTCCAAGATATGTAAATAAAACATGTGACACTTTCCTTCTCTTATAGATTTAAGTTGTAACAAATTTCAACAATTTACTAGGAGTACATATAAGGAAAAATTACTAAAACTTTAATTTATAAAATTGTTGAAAAATATATAGATTTTTACTCAAAATAAATTCATTAATTTTTCTTATAAAATTCATAAACATCTACTTTTATTATAATTGTCTGAAATTATAAGTTTAAATCAAAGATTAAATGTAATTCAAACTTTAGATGCAAACAATTTTAAATTTGCATAAATTTTGTAGATAATACAGCTTATTACATTTTTACTGCTTCCTCAATCCTCTTTAAGAAAAGTTTAAATTTAATGAGGCTAGTATATTTTAAAATTCAGTGCTGTGTGTTTTTGTGAGAGTGTTTTATCTAATTTTTATGTTCATGCAAACTCAAAGAGTGAATAATGTCTGTATATATTATTTATCTTGACAAAATAAAATTATACTGACAATATTAGAATAATTATCAGAACAAACAATTAGGATAAGTACTGCCTGAAATCTTTCAACTAGATACTACCTCTGTCAAAAACTATGAAATGTTCACTTTGATTTTTTTTTTTTTAGCAGTAAAACCAATAACAGATAAGACAAAAAAATTAATAACTGAACATTCTGGTTTTATAAAATATTCCTAAAACAAACTATATTAAATCCTTCAAATTAATAGTGTCATTTTTTTCAAGCTATGAAGCTATTAATATTGAGCAAAAAAAAAATAAAAAATAAAAAAAAAATAAAGAATTCATTGACAAAAAATTAGAATTAATACTTAGTTACCTCTCCTTAACCGGCTCATTGGCCCAGTGGGTAGAGTGTTCACCAATGGTCCGGGAGACATGGGTTCAATCCCAGGTGGCGTCTTACCAAAGACTTTAAAAATGGTACTTGATATCTCCTTGCTTAACACTCAACAATATAAGGTACCTATCAAGGGTAAGATGGAGCAATCCAGGGGAAGGAGTAGCCTCAGTGTAGTAGCTATTGAAAAGGTAGCCTTGTGGTCGCCCTCGACTATGGTCGCCAACTTTTTTTTACTTACCTCTCCTTTATGACTATCTTTCCTTCAGACATGGATTTCACTAATTTAAAACAATATTCTTTATTTCAAGTGGTTCCAACTTTCCTGAATAAGAGTTGATAGATTTTTGGTAGATGGAGCCTTCTCATGGACCAGCATTTTTGTTTTTAAATTTCCAATATATATTTTCAATTGGATTTAAATCCAAGACTGTTCACTGGCCATATCACTAATTTCATATGCTTTTCCTGAAGAAAAGCTTTAATCCTATTTGCTCTATGACAAGATGCATTATCATCCTGAAAAATGACATCATCACCAAACCAATTTTCTATCAATTTTCTATAGAATAAGAAAATTATCCAGGATATTAATGTACACATGTACATTGATTGTTGCGGAAATGATTGCCATTTCCCCTGGTCCTTTAAACAACATGCAACCAAATATCATAAATTACTTGAAAAATTTACAGGTCTTCTTTAGGCAGTCATCTTTGTTTCATACCAGATAAAAGTTAAAGCATCATCACTTTGACTAATGCAGATTCTTGATTCATCCCTAAATATCACTTTCATCTATTTGTCCACACACCATGATTATTTCTCTTTAGCCCAGAGCACTTAGAGTAGTGTAATAGTTAGCAAGCTAGACTAGCAAACCTTTATGAGTGAGTTCAAGTCTCATTGGGTGCTCCATTCATACAGCCTTGTGCCATATCTAAGCAAAAAGCTTAGTAAATTACAAATCAATTCATCTTTAGCCCACTTTAACTTCATTTTCTTCTACTTGTGTATTAGTGCTGGTTTTCCTTTGGCTTTTCTCAATGAAAATTTTATTTCATTCAGCTAACTTGTTACAAACATTGACTCCTGTTTTAACCAATTTGTTTTCGATCTGTTCATTTTCTATTTCAAGGCATATTAATTTCAGTTGTCTATCCTGACACTTTGTCTTTCATGGTCGATCAGTATGTTTTCCTTTTTTAACTACCCATTTCTTTTATATTTGCACCAAAATTTAGACACTGCTGACTGGGAACAACTGTCTTTTGCTACACTCCATTGTGGATTGCCTTCTTGAATGAATTTTTACAACCCTTTCTATTTTTTCAATTGACAGTTCTTTTGTTGGAATCATGTTTCCTTTCAATTAAGTATGCCCAACCACTTGTTGAGGTCAGCAAGAACTATCTTAACTATTAACTGATTTGAATATCCAGGCTTCTGCTGGTATTTGTTTTAGGAATGCAAATTACAAGATTATTCCAACATTTTTTCCCTCAACTTTGTGTTACTCCGTATTTTTCTCTTGAAAATGGTTTTAAAAAAATTTATACCATTAATTTAATCTAGTTTGTACAAGGAATATTTTATGAAGACAGAATGTTCAACTATTAAAAGTTTTACATCCTATTTGTTATTAGTTTACTTACAGCTGAATAAAAAAAACCTAAGTGAATATCCTCTAAATGTACTAATTCCTTAATTTCTGAGGTAGTATAAAATTGGTAACTTTTTATTACTATATCAATCATGTCATTTCAAGAATAGACAACCATAAAATCATTAACAATAAAACTAATTTGACAAGAAAATAAGAAATAGATATTAACTAAAGTGAAAGGACATTATAAATTTGTAATAATTACCTGAAATAGTGGATACTGGCCGAGTAACCATAGAAACTGTAGTAGCAGTAGTGGTATTTGATACTCCACTCACAACTACAACTGGAGTTCCAGATGGTGTAGGCTTAGGTAAAATTTTACTGCCAGGTGTTGGTATGCTTTGTGTGATAATTTTCATACCTAAAATACATTAAAAAATGAAACAATATAATTACTTACAAACATTATGAACAAGAATTATTGTAACATTTTAGAATATCTCAAAAGCAAAATATTTAAAAATAGAAAATTGCTAGAAATGTGTTTACTTTATGGTACAAAGAATTGATTTACAGTGTAAATACAATATTAGACAAAAAAAATGAGCCATTTTTTTATTATTGCCACAGATTTTAATGAAATTTCATTGACTTAGACACTCATAGGAAGTTATTCTTTTTTATTATTGTTATCAATTTACTTTTTTCCTAACTCACACAACCACTTAATAGTCATTAGCAAAAGACTAATCACAAATTAGAATATCAAATAAAGGAAAAGAAAATTCTTAAAAAATTCCTATTGTCACGTGATAGCTCACGGAGACGAAGAGGTAAGAATGATACTATCCTCCCGTGTTGCTATTAGCACTATCTAGCAGTCAAAAAGTGACCGCTAAGAGAGAATGTGGGTCACAGAGGAGATAGACCAGATGTTCGCACTTAGTGACCTCAGGTCGCCGGACATCGGAAGGGGAAAGAGAGAGAAGCCAAATGATTGGCGGGGACCCCAAACGGAAGTGGGGTTCCCTTCCCCTCAGCGGAAGTAAAGGACAAAAAAGTCAGTTTTTGAGCAAGGCTCGTGGCAGACGGACCATAGCCATTTTACTCCGGGCTGAAGACAAAAAGATTAACTGAGACATGAGAGACCCGAGTCCCTCAAGCCAGTACTAAAAACAGAACCAAGTCTAGTAGCCCGTGAAAGAAGAAAATTCTCCAGTGGAACCCCGTCGAAAATAAGATAAGTAACTTTGGGGACATTTTTCCTTTACACCCAAATTTTGTTTACCACTCTCTCTCTCAATTTGAAGAAGGACAAAAGTCAGAAAAGACGTTTATATTCGTGGACTGTCCAATTATATGTTTTTGACACTCTGAACGTGTATATATAAGTAGTAAAGGATTTTATGTATTTTCATTTTACCATGTGGTCTATGTTGTTACTTCATGCTTTCTTTCCAGCTTCTATTCGCCTTATGTTATCTTGCTTAGAGTTGTCCTATTAATTCCTAAAGTATCACACGGGAAACCGGAGTTACCGACTACTACAATATTAATATTATTACAACTAAAACCTATAGGCCCGTATTCTTCTGTTATCTAAGGGAAAGAAGTTTAGCGGCCTGGTGGGTGTGTGATAGTGTGAAATTTTGGACCCCCTTTGCCAGCGGTGTTCAGTCTGGCCCTAAATTATTCCCTCACGTAATATGCCAGTTCTTACATGCCTGAGAGAAAAACTCTGAACAGGACTTATTTCTGTAGGGGATCAAGTGCCAACCCGCCCCGTCTTCACACGTGCGAAAATAAAGTCCCGTTTTGGGATTTTAGTCAATTTCGCGTCACACTATTTTCTGGTATTTCTGAGAATTTTCTTTTTAGAAAATAATTACTTTTTGCTACAACAAAGGGAACTTTAACAACAATAATCAAGGAAAATAATCATTTCCTAACATGTGCCTAAGCCATTGAAATTTCATAAAAATTTGTGGCATAAAAATGGTCCAGTTTTTCAGTCTTTTTTTTCATCCAATACATTAAATTAAACTCCTAGATAATGTTAGTTTAAATAAAAGGAGATAGTACACAGTGAGCAAAATAATTAGAATTCTCTCAAATGTTTTCATCATGTATTAATTGTCAATGGCTACTTTAAAAATATGATATACAATTACAATAATAAAGAATAAAAACTTTAAAAATGCATATACAATGAACTTCAATAAGATAAAATTACTGTTATTGTTGAGACAACATGCTTACCTCCTTCATGCTTGATCTGGATGGCTGACTTTGTAGCAGGCTTGATTTGAATGCCTTGTACAGACATATTTCCAGGTGTGGTATGAGAGGATTGAGCACCAACAGGAATCACAACCCCAGGTTTTTGTCCAATCTATATATGTAAAAAAATAAATATTAAGACATTTCATCAAATGATATTATTATTATTATTATTATAAAAAAAGAATACAAAAGAGTTATTCCTTTTATTGCTTCTGACATGCTGCAGCAGGAAAGTTGATAATTCTCCGACAGAATACAAACAAAAACAAAATGATTCATAAGCTAATAGTTTGTATGTGACATTTTTAAACAAGCCAGAGCTTATTTGTTTGCACACAGTTAAATGGTTTCAACCATTGTTATCAAACACTAATAACTCCACTAAATATTTTTCATTTGTTTGCACACAGTTGAATGGTTTCAATTACAGTAAATGATTAAATAATTCTATTTAACCCATAAATGAGTGCCTAATAGATACTAACACTCCAGGTCAGAGTGGACCTGAAAGCAATGGCAATGAAGGGGTGCTCCACATTCCCCAAAGCTCTAGGACTGGAACTTCACCCTCAGATCGTTTAGCATCATATCCAGGACACTCATTGGGTAAGGGGTCTTACTCTTCTATAGAGATGTACTCGGTGTATTCTTCAGCTTCAGTTGATGGCTGAAGAAAAAATTTAAATATTAAAGAATGAGTATGTGGGTTTTACATTCACAAGTCAATCAACAATGGATATAATTGGCTATTTTATTGTACTTTGTCATAACCTAACCAAATTTTATTCTTAGAAAGTAAAGTCAAAATTTATCATTAAATCTAACAAAGCTTAGAAATAATTGAAGTGAAATGCAGTTGTTATTTTCTCATGATCAATAAAGAATGCCAATGCAAGCTTCTTTTTACAGTAATTTTTACTTTTATTCATTTCTATTATCATTATTCTCTTTTGACCTTTTATGAATTTGACCTAATGCTTCTGTCATGGGCGAGATATAACACAAAGTCAATTTTTAAGCCGAGTACAACTGGTTTGAATTCAGTTTTCCTTCTCTTAGACTGATTGACTACTCAAAGTTAAAGAGCCCAGCCTTGATCTACTATCTAGCTGGAGGAGAACAGATGGATTCATGCCTTTACCAAGGGCCTCAGCATGAAGTGAAATATCATCATCATCATCATATCGCGCTGGTAGCACAGATATCCCTGACCCTCTCTCGCCACTCCTCCCTATCGCTCATCGCCCTAGGTAGGTCTTCAGGACAACATCCCGTATCCTCACATAGCTGCTGAATGTATGTTCGTGCTGGTCGTCCTGCTTTTGCACGGCCATGTGTGGGGGTCCATAAGAGTACATCACTTATGAGTTCGTCTCTGCTTCTCCAGTAGTGTCCTGCATGTCTGGCTCGTCTAACTTGAATAGTTTTCGTGATAGGAGGCAGGTGGCCGTACAGTTGGTGTCTTGTGGGGTGTTGCCGCCAGGACTTGTTTAAGATTGCACGTAGCATTCTTGTGTAATTGCCGTCTAGCTTCTTCTCCAGCCGTTTTGTTAGCATCCATGTAGTGCAGCCATATAGCAGTATCGATGTGACCGCTGCCTGGAAGAAACTGCGTTTCATTTTATCGGTTAGGTCTGATTTCCAAATAATCGATAACCTATTGATAGCTGTCCATGCTTTTGCTAACCTCGTTTCGATGTCCTTTTCGGTTGATTCAATGCTGCTTCCTACGTAAGTGAATTTGTCTACTAGTTTAAGAGGGGTTCTTTCTAGAGTGGAGATGTCCCCCTGTTTGGTTATAGCACATATATTCCGTTTTGTGTGCATTAACATGGAGGCCTATGCTTGCTGCTGCTCGTTCCAAACTATGCAGAAGTGTTTCGGCTTGGTCAGGTGTATTTGCCAGTATCGCTATGTCATCGGCGTAGTCGGCGTCGGTAATTGTTGTTGCGGGGTACCTTCTGCTTCTTTTCTTCGTCAGTTCGAAGCCATTCTCTTTGATTTTGTCAATCGATGTTCTAAGTACGTAGTCTAGACAAATGATAAAGAGGTACGGAGCCAGCGTGTTTCCTTGTAGTACTCCTGCTACAATGTCGAAGTATTCTGTGTCTCCATCTGGTGATCGTACTTTTACTTTAGTGTTTCTATGGAGAATCGTTATTGCCGCTACGGTTTCTTTAGGTATGCCGTACGCTAGTAGGATTTGTTCCATCTTTCCTCTGTGAATGGAATCGAAAGCCTTGGTAAAGTCAACAAAAATTAATGTCGCTTGTAGGTTTTTTGCCCGTACACCTTCAAGGATTCTACGGATGGTTAATATTTGTGAGGTCGTGGATCTATTTCTTCGGAAGCCATTTTGGTTTTTTCTAAGTATGTTGTCGATTTCGGGTTCTATGCGGTTTCGTAGTAGGGCATTGTAGATTTTGGCTGCTATGGATGTAAGTGTTATGCCGCGGTAGTTTTGGCTAATCCGAGGTCCCCTTTTTAGGGAAGGGGAGTATGCATCCTTTCATCCATCTATCTATCGGATTTTGATTGTATACTGCGTTGCAGTGTCGGAGCAGTATGTCGTCGAATTGTCTGGTCTTCCATACTTCCGGGGGAATTTCGTCCAGCCCCGCTGCTTTCCTATTTTTAATTTTTCTGAGAACCGAGTCGAGTTCTTCTTATGTGAACGGTCCTAGTTTAATGTCTAATTGTTTGCTAATTATTCTGGTGATTGGTTCATGTGTTATTTTCGGTGGGTTTCCTAGTAAGTTTTCGAAGTGCTGTTTCCACAGTTTTATTCTTTCTTGTTGGTTTGCTGCTTTCAGTTTTGCTTTGGCTGTGTTCTTTCTTCTACTCACTTCGTTTATTGTTTGCCAGGCTATCCTAGATTGTCTATCTTCCACCGAGTCTCTAATCTTATCTGGGCGACCCAACTCAATACCTAAACGGGTCCTGGACGTGAGTTTGACGACTTTACACTCAGGATCATTAGTTCGATCGGGGAACTACTGCTGCTCCTCTATAAGAGTGGCTTCTATAGAAGAGAATAAAACAGCCATCGAAAGATAACCATGACCCACACTCAAACCACATACACAAACCGCATCGCTCTTCGCGCGGGTAAAAAAGGGGCGCGTCCTGCTGAGGTTGGAGCCCTGGCCTCAGTGTTCGAAAAATCAGCTACAGAGCTCAAACAATCAAAACTACTAAAATGCAAGCAAACACTACAAATAGCCACACTTAACGTAAGAACCTTAAATAGAATAGGACAACTACCAGAGCTAATCGCATCGGCCGAAGAACATAAGATTGACATAATATGCATACAAGAACACAGATACACGCACACCGAAGATATCAAATATCACGAAACTGGCAATGGATGGTCGCTCGTCACCGTATCCGCATGGAAAAACTATGTCAACGCTGCAGTAGGAGGGGTAGGATTACTTATAGGATCAAGAGCATTAAAAACGATAAATAGCGTTGAGAAAATACAACCTAGAATGATGGCAGCTACTTTTAACGGCAACCCCAGAGCAACAATCATCTCATGCTACAGCCCCACCAATGTTAGTGAAGAAACTGAACTAGTCACCTTCTACGACGAGTTATCCTCATTAGTGCGTAGCATCCCGAAACACAACATGTTGGTCATTGGCGGAGACATGAATGCCCAAATCGGGAAAAACGGAAACAACAAATACAGCCTCCACAACACGTCAAATAGGAATGGGTAACATCTAACAGATTTCATGATAGAAAATAGATTAGCATGCCTCAATACAAACTACCAAAAAAGGGAGGGAAAACTATGGACATACACATACGCAAACAATACTAAAGCTCAGATAGACTACGTCCTTATAAACAAGAAATGGAAAAATAGTGCAATGAATTGCGAGGCATACTCCTCTTTTGAGGGTGTGTCCACCGATCACCGAATAGTCATGGCGAAAATACGGTTAAGCCTACGAAAAAACGCCAAATGAACAGCGACCACCAAACACTATGACTGGGCCCTATTGAACAACAGAGATATAAGAGATAAATACGTATTAGAATTAAGAAACAGATTCGAAACACTACAAGAAAAGACGGAAAAAAGTACACCAAACGACGAATATGAAAATTTCGTCAATGCACACCTCGAGGCAGCAGCGAAATGCATTCCAACAAAACTCAAAACTAAAAATGGCACAATATCAATTAGCAGGCGTATATATAAAGGAACAGACAGAATACATTCAAGTGAAATATAAACAGCCTTATCCAGGAGTTTGAACTCTGATTGCTAATTCCATTTCCTACAACAATAACCATTATACTCTAAACTCACCTTTTACCTGACCATTTTCTATTTAAATGAAAATGCTTTATAGACACTGGAATTAGCCCCAAAACTTAACTCCAAGTTAAAAGAAATCTTCCTACTGTATTAAAAACCTATGCATTACTGCATAAAGGTTATAGTACTGTTAAAAAAAAACTCATTTTATTGTCTAAATTAGAACCACATTGTTTTTAATGAGATTTATTTTAGCAAAAAGACAATTTCCAATAATATGTAGGTTTGTAGTAATCACATAAACTTATGTTTTCAAAATTCCAACAGAGAAAAATTTTCATTTAAAATGTGCTGAAAAAACAAAGATACAAAAAAAAACTGCTTTTAAAATTTTGATAGTGAACAATGTCAAGCAGAGGTGGCTTTCATTTTCCTCTCACCAACAAAGTCTAATGGTACTCATTTTCCTTCTTTCTCTCCCAAAGTTCCACTCTTTATGCTCAAATCAAGTGTTACTCTCATCCTGGTTCTCTCAACAGTCATTTATAAATGCTTAGCTGTCACTTTGGATGAGTTTTATGTACACCATAACATGCATATCTAATAGCAATAGCAGTATTAAGGAATTTAGCCTACACATGTGCATCAATTACATTACAAATAGCCACTTATACAAAAGATATGTGGAGTAGCATGTTCTTTTTGCTTTGGGTAAATGAAAGTCATCACACTCCTCCTGATCTTATGATCACCAAGTTGACAGCCAGGAGCTGAACATTTTATTCTGATACTCCTCTGTAGTTGGGTGGCCACAACCTCTTTTCTGGTTGATTTGGTTTGGTTTGGTTTGGTTTGGTTTCTTTGCTTAATGGCATATCAACATTCGTGGATTATTTAATGCCAAAGCCATCCTTTGAGAAGAACAAGAGTGCTACTATTTAACCGATAGCTAGGAAGGTAAGGGGGTTCATACCTTTCCCAAGGTATTTGTTCGAAAGTGAACATAAAAGCATGACTGGAGTTCGAACTCACTTACTATGATTCCGCAATCCAACATTTTAACCATTACACCATGAAGACACAAACCCCCACCTTTTATGGTTGAGTTGTCTGAAGAGTTGTTGAAGGTTCTCATGTCAGGTTCTGAGTTGTCAACCTCAGATGTGTAAACAGGCACACTGGAATTCAGCTTGATCATTCTTTCACTGTCTGATGTGCTGGCACCACTGCTGACCACTGCATCTAATCTTATCTATGGAAGCAGATCTTTCATCAACCAAAACATGAAGGGGTCTATTCCAAATGCAGTGTACATTCTTGAGTTGCATCAATTTCTCCTCTGACAGACTGTAAATGCTTCAATCAGAAAAGAAGAACTTGTTAGATTTGCTTCACTCAATGGAGGCTGTATGTTAGTTCTACCTTCTCGATCCAGTTGACCATAGATGCTGAGCAATCAAATTTCAGCATTAACTGGAGGTCAAACTTGCTGTGAGACAATTTTCCAAAATAGTTTATACAAAGAATCCTGGGAGACATGTTTTTCATATCCTCTGATAAAGACTCCCTCTCTCACAAAGCTCTGCTCAATATGCTCTAACCAAGTGTCATTCTAATTCTGGTTTCCTTCCAATGGCCATTGACTGAAGACTGTTGCTTTGGACAAGTCTTTAGGTACATGACAATTCATGCATATTCATAAGCGATAGTAACATAACAACTCAAACCTGTGCATGTGTACAACTTGTATTACAAATGGCCACTTACACACAAAACATTTTAAGCAATGTATTCTTTTTACATCAGGTAAGATTCATATCTTTTTTTTTTTTGACACCAAGATTAAATTTAAAACCCACAACTTGAGAAACTAACATATCAATTGTTGCTTGAAGGTAGCCACTTCTAGTCTATAATTATCTATTTCTAATGTTACAAAGTATCAGAAAAAAAATAGTTTTTAATATTTAATCTATTTTTTACCCGGATTAAGGATAATTAACTTATTATGAACAGCCCATTAGCATGATGGTTAGAGTGTTCTCCAATGAGACCAGGGTTCAATCCCAGGTCGAGTCATACCAAAGACTAAAAAAAATAGTACTTGATGCCTCCTTGCTTAACACTCAGCATTATAAGGTTTGGATCAAGGGCAAATGGAGCAATTCAGGGAAACGGGTAACACCCTCCCATACACCTTGGTGTAGTCACTATTAAAAAGGGAGCTTTTGTGTCACTCTCAACTACGGTCGGCCAACTTATTTATTTTTGAGACATGAGTAATCGATTATTCATAAGAGAATGATGATTATTTTCCATCACCAAATAGAGATAACTTTACTCACTTCATTCAGGTCTGGGCATTTACACATCCAGTGTTGGTTGGCCTTTGTTCAATATTGTCAACCGCATGTTGCCCCACTGTTGACAGTTTATTGTAATTATTATTATTAGCAAGAAGTTTGTGCTTCTCTATGTTTGTTTTGTTGTTAAGGACAAGCAGTTGTTCAGCATGGTTCACTCTTGGCTCCAACACAGTAAAAACCTTTGGGATCATTAGAGTCTGCAAGTGTCTAGAGTTCAGCCACTTTAGTCTGCTACCATTTTTTTTTTAGTTTTCTGTATCTCTGTCAGAGAAGTTAACAGCATGTTCTATATCTGGCCTTAGACTTTCACGTCATTTTTGGCCAGGATCCTGTTGTTAATAAGCTCTTTCAACACCATGTTGTTTCCGTCAAACCAGTCTTCATGCTTTCCAACTGCAGTTGTGAGTTGTTCTTTGGATACCTTGTACACAATTGATTTGAAGGATTTCTATTTTTCTACAGTACCAGCTGGAATTTCATCTAGTCTATTATAAGTGAGGCCTGCAGGTCATCTCTAACTCAGTCTATCTCAATCATACAGGTTGCAAACATTGACTGGAATTTTGTCTTTCCTTATTGTGTCTCACTCATAGTTTGGTAGTGGACTTGATCATAACATAGTACTACAGTTGGCTTGCCCAGTCGGCTGGGGCTGTAGAATACATTGACTGCACTTCTGCAGAAGGGTAAGACCCCCCCCCAATGAGTGCCCTGGATATGACACTAAACAATCTGATGGTGAGGTTCCAGTGATGCTGGAGCTTTGGGGAATGTGGAGCACCCCTTCACTGCCATTGTTCCCGGGTCCACTCTGGCCCAGAATGGTAGCACCTGATAGGGCCCTATCTATGGGTTAAATAGAACTAAACTGCATACTTAGGCTGAACTGAATTGTTTAAATTAGAACTGTTTGATAAAACTGAATAGCTTGAAATAGAAATGTTTTTCACAATTAAACTATGTACTTATGCTAAACTGAATTATTTGAAATGGAACTGTTTTTGTCATTGAAACTGTACTTACACTAAACTAAATTGTTTAATAGAGAACTGCTTTGACATTTAACTATGTGTAAACAAAATCTATACTTATACTAAACTGAATTATCTGAATTAGAGCTGTTTGAATAAACTGAATAGCTTGAAACAGAAATATTTGGACAACTGTGTACTCATGCTAAACTGAATTGTTTGAAATAGAACTGACTTTTTGCATAAAAATGGATTTGGCATTAAATGGCCAACAAGGGTTGATATGCCCTAAAACTTAACCAACCAACCAACCAAATACAGTTGGCTCCTTTCATTGCTCTTGTATTCAGAAAGTCTGGCAGATCATGCTGTCACATAATGATGGAGTTGATGAAGAGCCAATGTTTTGATCTTGGGTGCATCAAGCAGTTCTTGTAGATTTGCTTGTGTTTGAAGTAGATGTTGGAAATGACCTGCTGGTGTTCTGTGCAGATAAATAATAGCAGATTGCCATTGGTATTAGTCTTACCAGTTACAAACTTACCAAGAACCTTCATCTAGGTATAATATGATTAGCCAACTCAAGCATTAAAGTCTCCAAGAAGGACGATTTTGTCTGCTTTCAGGATAGCACAAAGTATCTGATTAAGCTGGTCAAAGAAACTGCTTCTTTTTTCTGGGCTGTTTGGTCATAGTTGGAGCATAAGCAGTGATCAAAGTACAATATCTACTGTTGATTAATGGAAACCTCAACATAAGTATCACTTACTAATTTGGTATACTCAGACATATTTGGCAGAAGACCACACCAGACCAAAAAAGCCACACCAGATTCATTTCTGTCTTTTGAAGTTTTCCCACTCCAGTAGATGTAGCTCATCTCTTCTTTGATGCTACTACTTTCAGCAAATCTAACTTCACTCAGAACTGAATTGTCAATGTTATAATTTTTTGGAGCTTCTTCAGGTCTGTTAGAGTTGGGTTTATCCAGCACTGTTCTTATATTCCATGTTGCTAGGTTGAAGTAGTATGTTTGTTGGACCTTTTTATCCTGGGCAATGTCCTACCAGTATGGGTATTTTTCTTTGTACATGTTTGGCAGGAGAAGTGGACAAGGTTTTGTTAGAATGCACAAGGGTTTGCTACATAGCAGAGGCCCAAAGACTTCACATTGATATGATACATCCCTTGCAGAAAATACTAAAATGTTAAGTGGTGGCAGCATATTCCAAATAAATTCATCCTGAAAACATCTAAACTCCCTGGTATGCATGATATACAAAACAAATGCAACCTAAGATGGACTGGCCACTTGGACAAATTTGAGGACAGCAGACTGCCAAAAACAGATACTATATTCTCAAGGGACATATAAAATAAGTAGACCAAAACTCAGGCATAAGGACATCATCAAAAGAAACCTGAGAGTCATAAAGAAGATAACAGGCAATAATGAAAGAAATGGAGGACAAAAATCAGCAGGACATCATTATCAGATATGACGGACAGCTATTAATAGTATTAATGATTAATTTGCTATCAATTGAAATATTTTACCTGAGGAACTTTTTGTTTTGGAACTGATTTTGGTCTGTTTTTCGGAATGTTCAGAGAAGATGGCAAGAATGCAGTAGAAGAAGTTCCAAGAACAGCTGTCGTGTTAGTTGCTGAAAGAAAACAAATAAAATAAATTAAGGAATTGATTTTAAATACTTGATAGTATAATGAAAATTCAAATTCATTTAAAAGTTGAATGAATTAGACTAATTTTTCTTTCAATCTTTTGGTGCAGTGCATTTGGCAACCAATTTAATGGCTGGAATGCACTTTTGGTCACAAAATAAAAGAACTCGGAAATAAAAAAAATTTACAAGAGTTTCATAATTACAATACAACAATACACTATTAGTATCAATGGGTATATTGTACAAGTGTGTTCATAAGAGAAATTTTTTTATTCGCTAATACTTCTAAAATGACTGTTTTACTAAAGTTTTAGAAGTAATGAAGTATTGTTTTATTTTTAAATTCTAGGGTTGAGGTATATCCAAACAAAGCGTTTTCCACAAAATACAAAATCTTTAATTAATGTGGACTAAAGCTGCATATTGTCCTCACACTTTCAGTATATTTGGAAGACTAGAGTTGCTCTTGGCACTAAAAGGCTTAAAATCCATCAGCACTTTGCAGAAACTGCAAAGAGTTAATAGGTTTACATTCATTATTTACAAGCTCCAGGTTTCTTTGTAGAACTTCAAGAGTTAAACAATTAAAAAAAATTGTTTCTATTATCATATTTGGTTTATATACAGGGCTTAAGCTTTATTTCTAAAGAACTATAGAACCCAAACAGAACTTTTATTTTAGTCTGGGGATTCAATTAGCATCCATTATACATTGTAAGTCAAACCTTCACTTTAGAGCTTTTCACTTAAACTTAACTTTTCTTGAAAATGAAATATTTCCTAATGAAATGGTCATTTCCATACAAAAATAAACACCTTAGTAACTCTATAAAAACTGACTTTTGAAAAAAAATTTTATATCTGATAAAAAATATCCAGAAACATGCCTGAATTTAAATTTCATCATTAAATTCTTTGTGTCATTAGCAAGAACAACTATTAATTTCTAATGTAAAAGTTATTTTGAAGAACCGAAAATATTTTCATTAGAAGATTTGTTTAGATGTGAAAAAAATGCAATCTTAAGATTTGTGTAAATTCTATGATATTTTGGATTAATAAACAGGTTGTAAAATAAATGCAGAGAAATTTTCTATCAAGTTAAAAACAGTTTAGGGTAATGAACTTACACAGACTAAAATAAAAGTTTGGTTTGGTTTCTTTGATAACATATCAATCTTTGAGGGTTATCTAATGCCAAAGATATCCTTGTAGAAGAACAGCAGTGGTGCTATTTAACACACAGTTGAGGGTATACAGGAGTTCATATCTTTCCCAGGGGTATTAGTCCAAAAGTGACTATAATAGAATGATTGGAGTTTGAAATTGCTTACTACAATCCAGCACATTAGCCACTACATCCCAGAGACTCCCGCAAAAATAAAATTGAAAAAGACACAAAAATAACTGCATTAAATCATTTTCATCTGATGCTTACTTGGTTTTTGGTAGATATGCCAATAAAAGTAAACACAGACTTAAAAAAAACATTCCATTCTTTTTTATATAATTTGGACTAGTTAAATCAAGAAAAAATTTAATGACATTTTAAAAATATTAATTCAGTCTTTAAGATAAGGTGTTGAAAAAATTTAGTGTTCATATACCACTAGGGTGAGTCAAAAGTTTAACTATATTTCAAGCTATTTCATATTTCAGCCTCTGTTCACAAAGCCAAGCTAATGGAAATGTCAATGGGTGTTGCTTTGTGAAGGACCAAAGTTCTGCCAACAATGTATGAATGCTTGAGCTTGGCTTTTATTTAATCATTTCAAAAAAGGCCACATCTTGCACAGCACAAGTGTAATATTTTGACCTTCGACCCGGCCCAAAAATACTATTCCAAGGTGATACACCGGAAGGAAGTGACACATTCCAATGGCCAGTAATCGAAAGAGATCGCGTGGGCGGATTAAGGCTTATGATATGGGACAAGGTGAAGGTCCCATTGTGCCACTAACAGTGATGCACCGGAAGAGAGTAACCTCTGAACTGCATGACAGTTATTTCCGCTTGATGACGATTAAACATCCGATTTCAAAGATCCAGTAGGCGATCGTGTGGGCGTTGAATTATTATTTAACTCAGTTGAGTTTGGGGTGCCAAAGCAGTGGCCAGCAGACTTCCAGAGAGTAGAGACCAGATGTGGTAGGGAAAGCCACACCCGACCGAGGGGGCCCTCGGAAAGCCCCAATGGAGTGGACCCCAGAATCAGGAGAACAAGAAAGACACAACGTGACGGTCATAACAGTGGGGTCAAAATATGAAGTTTATGTTCGGTCTCCAGCACCCTCTCACATGCAAACCTTGAACAACCCTTTCGAACCCTTGCAATAAAGTGAGAGGTGAATATTTTTCTAAAGAAGTCTTCCTGTGTCTTCCTTCATGCGTCCTTTCTTCTTGTGTCTTTGTCCTTGCGTCTGTTTAATTATTGTGTCGTTGTGATGCTGTAGATGACTATATAACACAAGGTCTCCTTGACCTTGGTCTATCTTTGAGTCTCGTATCACTTTCCTTGAAACATCTAAGTTTTGTGCCACATGTTTGTTGACAATTCCTGGGTTTTCCACATCATTAATTTCTTTTGCTGCTGCCCTTACATATTCATTCTTTTTTTCATAGGTAGCATAAAAAGGTTCCAATGGCAATTTTTTCACCATTCATTATCAAAGGTGTAAAATAAAGAATAAACAATTCATGTTTATATGTTATATATGAAAATAAAGAATAAACAATTCAGCAATGATAGGACAAGAAATATCAAATTAATGATATAACAAGGTACCAAAATCATTGAAAATCTGCGAAAAATTTTTCACTCAACTTGGTAATTTGAAATATAGCAAAACTTTTGACTACCCTAGTAAACCTGTTTTTGTGTATGGGTTCAGATTTTCCCTCCAAAATAATAAATACCATGTATGTTACATCACCACCTTGAAAATCTTTCATAGGCTTTTCAAGCTAATGAGTAATCTTTAATTAAATGTGAATAATATGTTAATACAGGGTGGTACGATAAAATTGTTGCCCTAGAAAAGACGACATGATTCCATTTCTATTTAATGAAAACCGGTTTTCTTTTTTTGTTACAGACCATCTACTAGCTGGCCAGTTGTGTACAAATCCCAAGAGCAATAGGAGCCTTCTATCATGTCTGAAAGTGACACAATGTTCAACGAGCGAGATCGGAGATGTGCCGTTATACAACTCATGCTCTCTACCGATCCAAGTTATGACAACAGGACCATTGCCAGCACCCTCAAAATGTAAATCTGGATTGCCACGAATAACAGGGACGTGCCAAAGGGTGATGAAAACAGAGTTTCCAGGTATGGTTATGGTCTTTGGTGTGGTTTCAAGTGAGGGCCACATCATGCCACCTCACATCTTTGAAGTCAGCTTGAAAGTCAACACCAAAGTGTACCTGGATGTACTGAAGAGTGTGGTGATCCCCTGGTGCAATCAGGTGGCTGGTGCCAGACCCTGGGTGTGGCAGCAGGACTCTGTGTCGGCCCACAAGTCCAAAGAGACCCAGGCTTGGATTCAGAAGGACTGCTACGACTTTGTACCCTTCTCTCACTGGCTCCCCTCCTCCTCCGACCTAAACCCGCTGGACTACTTCGTTTGGTCATATGTCGAGAACATCACCAACATGACCTCCCACAACACCAAAGCCAGCCTGATTGCCGCTATCCACCGAGCTCCCGCAGGCACTTGTGGAAAAGGCATGCTCCGTATTGAGGCTGAAGGCGGCTACATTGAATAGATGTCAGCTCTACTACATAATCATTTTACCTGAATTGATTTTTTCAATAAAAGTTTTAAAATAAAGCCGTAGCATTGTTTTCTTTAGGACAATAATTTTATCGTCCCACCCTATAAAATAACCCAAAAGTATTTTTCTTTAGAAGTTTTGTTTTTTGTCAAAATTTATGCTGAACTTATAAAAATGCTAATTATAATAAAAATATAAATTTACATAAAGATTTACTAATTATATCTTAAGTTAATATTCTTTGGTGAAAAATTTCTGAGGAGTTTTTTATTTGAGTACAACAGATATGTTTATATTTTTGTTTTAGTCCAAATTGCTCATCATAAGTTATATTGAAAAATATTTAATTGAATAGATTTAAATGAATATTTATTAATGGCCATGAAAGTAGTTGGTAGAGAGGTTTCTTGACCATTGTTGAACATTCTAGAAACTCCATGTTCTAGATTCATTTTATATGATTGAATACATTCTTTTTTTCATCAGTGTCAAAATGTTGCACTTATTCAGTTTTAGGGGGAGTTTTTTGCAAGAAAACTTATTACTGGTTTCACATGTATTGATTACTGATATTTTAATGGATTAAAATGCTATGACCCATGATTTTTGTTTTTTTAATCATGAAATTTTTGGCACGATAATACAGGGCCAGCCTTAGGAGGTGTGTGACCTAATTGAGAATATATATTGCAATATGTTGTTGTTTGTACTTGACAAGCCAAGAGTAGATTACACTCTAGCGTGGGGCCCATTTTAGAGCAATTGGTCCAATTGGCTTAAGACCAGCCCTGAAGAAAGAATTTTCCAAAGTGTGAACTGTGATTCATGAATGATTAACAAAAAAGCTTAAGAAACAATGCTTCAATCAAAGAATATTTGGAACAATTTAACTGTATGCAAACAAATTAGCTCTGACTCATTTACAGACAAGATTACCAACAAACTATTGAGTTACAAATCATATGTATAATCATTTAACAGTATGAAAACAAATGATGTCTGGCTCATTTTAAAATGTTATCTACAAACTATGCGTTTATAAATGATATGTATAAAGAGGATTTGGCATTAAATAACCAACAATGGTTGATATGCCATAAAACCCAATCAAACAAAACCCATATCTCATCAGATGTGATGACAAGAGGAAGTATACAAACAGCAGGAGCAACACATGCCAAGATGAAGTACTGACAGAACAAATACATCATAAGCAATGTTGTCTATCAAGACGTGGTTCTTTCATAATGAAAATGTTTAGATTTTGAAAACGGGATGCACATTAGACAGAAATAAATAAAAGATTTTAATATAAGTACTTTATTAACATCAATGACCATCTTAAAACCAATACATAAAGCAAGTAAGTAGTGCTAGTTCAAAATAATTCAATATTTATGGCAGTCATTATCAATGTTAAAGCGGAAGAGCTTTAAGATTTATAATACACAAAAATGGAGAACATAAACAGAAACATCCAATTTTCTATCAGGAAACTAACTGATTAACTTTTGACTACTTTTCCTTTTATAACATTATAAAAGTTACAGTATTGGACAAAAAGCAAAACAAAAGAGTGAAAAAAATGAACCATTTTTAATTGCCACAAATTTGAATAAAACTTCAATAGCTTAGACATGCATAAATGATTATTTTTGCTTGATAATTTTTGTCAAAAGTTTATGCTGCTATGAATTAAAAAAAAATTCTCAGAAATACCAAAAAATAAAATCTTATTTATAATTTTCTTTTTCTTAAATTGATATCCTAATTTGTGATTAGTCCTTTGGTAATGGCTAATAACCAGTTTGAATTTGCAAAAGGTCAAATTGACAAGAATAACCAAGGGAAATAATCACTTCCTATTAATGAAATTTCAATGGTTTAGACACATGTCTAAATAAGTAAAGTTGGCAACCTAAGTCGAGGGTGAATCGAAGGCTCCCTTTTTGATAGTTACTACACCAAGGTGTAGAGGAGGGCACTGCTCCTTTCCACTTTACCCTCAATCCCTATCTTATAATACTAAGTATTAAGCAAGGAGGCATTAAGTACCATTTTTTGAGTCTTTAGTATGACTCGACCTGAGATTGAACCCAGGTCTCCCGGACCAGTGGCGAACACTAACCATCATGCCAATGTCTAAGTCATTGAAATTTCAGTAAAATTTGTAACAATGAAAAATAGTTCATTTTTTTTTTGTCCAATACTGAAACTGACACTTCAACAGTTAAAGTAGACAGTGTGAAATTGGAAGTTGCTTCTAACAAGACTAATTAATTTCTCATATCTCAGTCTTAAATACATGGCACCTCAACTAATTTGGATATAGAATCTTATTGGTAGGACAGGACTTTTCTTATAATCATTCTTGTTGGTTAGGGTATGTGTGTGTGTGTATATATTGTAGCGAGAGAAGAAACTTACCTCCTAGATCAAAGCGCGTAAGACTATGCCTTGCGTGTCAAGCAGTAGAAAATATGTTCACTTCTGGAGGCAGAAGTTATAGTGGGCCGATCTCGTCTCTCACAAGAAATCTACCACGCATGTAAATTTCTATATGCCAGAACTTGCATAAAAGAGCAGGCCAGCAGCAGGAGCGCATTGTTGTTGTTATTTTTATTTAATTGTCTGAGGACTGGGCTACTGCTCTTGTTTGGACTAGTTCTACAACATTATATATATATGCAAGCACAACAGCAATATTAACAGCAAAGTTCAAAGGGTCTAAAAATTTATGGTTTATACTAGCATAACATCTACACTGATAAACCAACCAAGAAGAAATATACAGAGCTTAGAATTCTAAGGTAGAACTCACTCCCAACAGAGATGCCAAGCTATCTTAAAGCTAATTGCCTATTACATGTATATGCTAGGTATATGTTACATTGTATGCAAATCTAACAATTGATACTTCTTCCCTCCATTTTGTTCTGAGTCATTTTCTTGTACTGAAACCAATTTCATACTAGTACCTACTACTTAATAGATTATTTACATAGATAAAAGTTAACCTTTTAAATAACCAGTAAAATTCATGTTATTTTTCCAAAAAGAACTGATAAATGATGCATAATACTATAGCCCAATATCTCTGCTGCTATCTAGCTAACAATCTAAATTTGTACTTTTCATCAATTAAATTTTATATGGCAACATATTATGAATATATAAGTCAATACAAAGTATTAATTGGATGTAAATATTTAAATACACTTAATAGTTAAAAGTAATGATAGAATAATAGTGCATAGAAAAGTTATTTTAAAGTATGAAGAATTTGAAATAAAATGCAATTTATTAAGGAAAAATATGCAATATTTTTAAATATCAGTTCTAATAGTTTGAATGAATACCTAGTATATTTTTATACCATTCTAAACCCTGTCAACTGCTTAAGTACTCAGATTGAAAGTATAAATATATTTACATTATTTCATTAAAAAAACAAGGGTAGGAATGAACTTTTTGATATGTCTATATGTGTATATAGTCAGGTATGTAGCAGGATTGTTCTACATATAGTTAAGACAAACATAGCTTGAAAAATAGAAGAGCACTTAAAGACAATTAAACTGAGTTGATGTACAATTACACATAAATCAAGAAATAAATCATCTTTGTCAAAATGTTCATTGTTATATCTTGTAAATTATTAATAACATAACAAAACAATAATAAAAATGTTCTTCAAGTTAGCTGTCTACAAATGTTCTAACAATTCAAGATAGAATCTAATGTATTGTTTTTCACACACATTTGATCTGAGTAAACTTACCAATAATAGTAAATTATGTAAGTTGATCTGTCACTTCAACTGACTATCCACAACACCAGTGAGGCCTATTTTCTGTTTTACTCAGTAGTTTTTACAGCTAGTTTAAACCCATTAAATCATGGTATAGAGTTTGTTGAAATCTTTCTTTTGCACATGAAAATAAAACTATAGTTTATTCTACTTGTCAAAGCTATATTTATTTCCTAATAACAACAAAGCGTTGTGTTAAAAAATGACCTCAATGATGTCAAGAACTGCAAGTAATTTTAGCAATATAAAACAAGTTTTGATATTCTAAAAATCTTCTGCTGCATTCATTAATTTGTTTTCAATAAATAAAAATAATTTAGATCATTCTATAAAAATACATACTAATAATGAATGAACTATAAAAAAACTAATTTTTAGAATAAAAACTGATGGAATTAAATTTATAAGATAAAATTTAACTTACAGGTAGATCTCAAAGATGTACTTGAGGTTGTCACTACAGTGATAATGTTGCCAAGATTTCCATTTGAGATAGTAATGCCTGTGGGTGTTGAATTTGTATTTGGCATAACAATAGACATTTTAGGATGACCAGTGCCAGTGCCACTCACTGAAGTTGTAGGTATGGCTTTGACCAAGGGTAAAGATATAGATTTTGGTAACACATTAGCACCACCATTAGCTCCAGGTCCAGAAGTAGAAACCAAAATAACCTTTAATAGAAAAAAAACACTTTAATAAATATTTCAAATATCAATCAACTTTTTGAAACAATATTTTATTCAAAATATAAACTTAATATTCAATGTAGATACTATATTTTTTCAACTCAAAAATATTCAATCTGATCAGTAAAATTTTCTAATTTTGTATACAGCCAGTTCTGCAGAATCCAAGTAAAAAAAAAAAAATCAGGAAAAAACCCAATCTTAAACCAAAAATATTTACTCAATAAATCTCTTACATTTCACTCAAATTAAAAACATTTGTCTCTAAATTTAATCCGAACTCTAACCGACCACCATAAATTATGACTTTTTGCCTGTGACTGACTATGGTTCTGTATATAGCAGAAATGCTGGCATAACAATTGACATTTTAGGATGATGTTGATGTAAATATATTTAGCTATTATTTTAATCTCTGAGCAATCTTAATAGTTAAACATTTCCAAATGAAACATGATGCCTTAGCTGAGAGACAAAT
This sequence comes from Sepioteuthis lessoniana, assembly GCA_963585895.1. Classification (NCBI taxonomy): domain Eukaryota; kingdom Metazoa; phylum Mollusca; class Cephalopoda; order Myopsida; family Loliginidae; genus Sepioteuthis; species Sepioteuthis lessoniana. Next base: position 42,285,646 of record OY757917.1, on the reverse strand, counting down.
TTATAAACTCTGCGGGTAATATTGTGTGTGTGATTTTTCAGACTGTTGTCTTCATCTTTATTGTTGTTAGTTGTAACACAACACTTCAGCCGCTGTATCCTCCAGCACTCCTCAGGTGTCCCTTGTTTATCTGGACATAAAAATGATTTAACCTGGGAAATCATTTTTAAATTTTGGTGATCAAACAAGGCATTCAAGAAATATGAAGATGTTATTCAAATAATGAGGACAACAGTCCGAAAAAAAATCACACACAAAATATTGCCCGTTAAGCCTCATCTCAAAAATCCAGATAAGTAATATCAAATTTGCAGGTAATATTTTTAATCAAAATTGGTTAACAAAAAAAATGGAAAAAATAACAGACATACAAAAATGAATGATAAAAGTATGTAGCCCATAGGTTAGTTAAATTTTTAGTTTGTTTTGATCTAAAATTTCCACTGTATAATGTTTGGCCAATATGATTCATATTTACTATAGAATTAAGTGCATGCCAAATTAAAGGAGATGTTGATAAGTAAATATTGGTTGTGAAAAATAATTACAGTTGTATAGCGACATACATATACAAATATAAGCGGAAACATAATCCAACATTATTTACGAACTTCAATGAACGAACAAAACACTTCTTTATAAAAATATCTCTCATTTTATTCTCTTAAGGGCCCACAGCTTGTTGTTAGTTGAGAGATATATAGAGAGACATATCTCAAAGAGAGGACTTCTTCCCATATCTTCACCTGGGAGCCAAGGGGGTGCCAACGCTTGCACCCCCTTGCAAGCTCGTCAGAGATGCCTCTGATCGGCTGCATGTCCCTCGCTTGACTGCGATTTTCTGCACTCTGTCTAAAACTGACTGCGTGGTTCTCATCACGTGATCCCCTTCCGGTTACACACCTATTCGACTTGAGTGCCCTGACGCGCCACATCTTACTAATCAAAATGTGACAGCTTACCAACGCACACGGGGGTCACTAGGAACGAACCGAAAATCCATGTCATATGTTATATAACATTACTTTATTCATCAATAGACTGCAGACTTATTGATATACTTACATATACACATACATTAATTTACAATGTCTGTATAGTATAATTCACACATCATTGTTTAGAATAAATAAAAGTCAATGCTTTGTACAATAGACATTACATTTAGATGAAAAACTTTTTCAAATAAATTCACTGGTTAGCAAAACAGCACTCAACTCCAGAAAGAGAATAGACTAAGTTGTTTAACAATATAAAGCTAAAATCTAACGTAATCAAAGAAAAACTTTATATAATTCATATTGATTTAAGCAAAATATAATAAAATCTCAAATCATCAAAATCCAAAAGAAAATTTCCAAAGTTAAGCACAATTACTTTCTGTGTTTGCGTAGCCACTGCATTTGTGTTCTGGTTTCTAGTTTGTGAATTCTTGCTAATTGTGATTTTCACAGGAGAAATACCCTGAAGATTGTTTGATGAGGATGTTGTAGCAGCACGAGAAGTTTGAGTCCCAGCAGACACAGAGCTAATGCTGTCAGCAGTCGTATAACGTCTTTTCTTTATGAAGCTTTCTTCATCTTCCTCCGGAATAATACCCCCTGAAAAATATTTTTTAAATAAAGAGATCTACATAAGTGTCAATTAGCAAAAATGAAAGAATACAAAAACATCCATAAAAATGTGTTATTTTAATAAATAATGTAAAATATGTACAGCAAAATTGTAACAGACAAAGCTTCATAATAATTAAAGATAATGTATTGCAATATGTTTGACAAAAAAATTTTAACATTGAAGAAAATTCAATTTTGCATGACAGACATTGCTATAAACATTTCCAGTTTTACTAAAGCTTCTTTATTTTTTTTTTATATACTTGAAAAATTTGGAAAAAAAAACAAAATTAAGGAAATATCAGAGTCAGATTAAGTTCTGTAAAGACCCTAAACATTTAGAAAATTATAATGACCTCTACATATAAAGTCTGCAAATTTCTTTTTTTAAACAAACATTAAATTTGAATAAAATCAATTAGACAAAAAAAAAATCATTTACTTGAAATATTCGTCTGATAATTTATTATTTATAAAAATAATGATTTATATATATATATATATATATATATATATATATATATATACACATATTTTGTTGGCACCCTTTTGTAGAACTTGGTTCAGCTGCATTATATGCTCCACAGTAAATCCAATGAAAAATTTCAGTAGTGACCCCTTTTTCCTTGATGCACTAAGCACTTGATTAATTTGCTTAATGGTTAATTCAGCTCTAAGTAATATAGATTAAAGTACATTTTTCATAAAATCTACTTTCTTGTATTGCATAATAAAAACATTTAGAATCTATTTCTTAAATATTTGTAGGCAAGGAAATTAGGAAATTTTTAACTCAATCTTTTAAATTGAAGAGTATTTTTTTTAGATTTTAACATAAGAGTTTTCAGACTGAAAATTTGTTTAGAACTATTGACAAATCATGTTTGTATAAGAAAAAAAAAAGGAAACTGAACGATGATAAAATGAACTTACAATCTTTGTTTCCAGTTTGAGCTGGATTGGGCAGAGCAGCATTTTTTTCAACTTGTAAATTGACAGCTTGATTTGCAGTGACTGTAAAGGCTGTTTGAGGTACAAGTCGAGGCATCAATGGGATCAAACGCCTCCCCTCAATCAACCAGTCTGCATCTGTGCTTGGGCCACACATACTATAAATTAAAAAAAAAAAAAAAAGGATACAAAAACTAATCGCTGAAAGCATGAATTCAACACCTACATCACACATCATTATCAAATAAGATTTTTTAAATCCATCATTAAACATACAAATTTAGGAGATTCTTCTCAATTAATGCTATTTCTATGAGTTTTTAAAAGGAGAATTAAAAGAACTATTTCACTATTCAAAAAAATGTCAGTGAAAAAACTAAATCATTCTTTATTGCCACAAATTTTAATTGAAATTTCAATGATTTAGACACATAAAGGATTACTTTCCTTGATTCCTGTTGTCAATGTTTCCTTAATTATCATGAAAAGTCAGTTTTCTAAAAAGAAAATCCTCAGAAACACCAAAAATAGGAAATTTCTTAGAATTTTCTTTTCCTTGATTTGATGTCCTTATTTGTGATTAGTCCTTTTTTAATGGCTAATACACAGTTATCTGAGTTTGAAAAAGATCAAAATAATCACTTCCTGTGTGTGTCTAAGCCATTGAAGTTTCATTAAAATTTGTAGCAATAATAAAAAAAGCTATTTTTTCAGTTTTGCTTCCTCAAATACTTTAAGTAAACTGTAACTATTCAATAAATTTCTATATTTCAATTGGGTTAACCAAAAAGTTGGTTTCCTTCTAAAAAGAAAAAGAAAAGAAAATAAATTAGATAAAATAAAATAAATATTTAATTTGATGAAGTTAATACTGAAATTTTCTATAGATTATCTTTTATTTACATCTAATTAACTGGATGAATTTTTGGGATATCTACTATATTTTTCAATGGACAAAATAGTTAAAAATAGAAAAACACTGTATTAATCACATTAAAAATAGAAATTCATTTTTCCACACAATGTATTTTCCTTCCAAATTTTTAACAAAAATTTATATTTCAAGTTGGATTCCAAAATATTTTAAAATACTATCATAAAAAATAATATATTTCTTTAAATTGGAAAAATTCTTATTTACAGAAAAAATATACTGAGAAATGATTTTTTGATGACTGGAGAAAAAAAACATTTTGCTACCATTTTCTAGTTTTGTACAATCAAGAAAAAATCCATTCTCTTTTTCTATGAATAGCAGAAAATTGATTGTCTGAAACTTGGTAACAAAAGTAAAAAGAAAAAAAAATTAGTTCCATAGTCAAAACAACATCTAAAATGATAAAGTATCTTACAGAAGGTAATACATATTTTTCCATTAGAATATATGAAATTATTCTGAGATACTGATATGAAAATAAATGATCATTATAATTACTACTACTAGTTTTACTCCATCTTATTATAGTTGCTTTATTTCAGAACACTTTGGGTTGACATGCTCTTTGGCTGCAACAGCAAGTCTTAATATATTTTATCAAATATCATTTTTGTCTATCATTACATAACTCTAGAGCACCTAAAGCTAGACCAAATTTTCTGCAATCACTAATAGAGCCATGGAGCATGTTTTTAGCACGTTAGATTTTGTAAATTTCAGAATTTAACATTTTATCAAGGGATTTGATTTGCAATGTAAATATGATAAATTAGAACTTTACTTTGGGTCAGCTAAGCTAAACTAAACTTTTTGTTTAATTGTATAAAGTAGACATTTAGCTGAAAAATTCTTAGCCAGAAAACATAGTTAAGACCTTTTTTCCTTAATCACCAGAAAATGAAGACTTAAAAAAAATCATGTGCTTACATTTGTAATATCAGCAATAGCCACCAGGGGCACATACACCTTAACTTCTTGACAATATTAATTTATAAGTCTTCACAATAACAGTTTAGTATTATGTCTGTGTTTATTGTTGTAATAAAAAGTGGGATAGATAAATTGTTTTTTTTTTAATAGCATATCAATCTGTGGGTCATTTAATGCCAAAAAGGATTAAATTTGTTTAGTCTTCTATGTGGGTTTTAGGGTTTAAGGTGTGGATAGATAACTCTATGATCAGTTTATGTAACTCAAAATCTTCAAATAATAACTAGTTTATTTTGTATCTGTCAGGTTAGCAACACTGAGTTGTACTGAGTTTAACTGTATAAATTAGACATCTAGCTGAAAATTTCTGAGCCAGAAATTAGAATTATGACTTTATTGGTTAAAAAAAAAAAAAAAAAAAAATTTTTTTAAATTGAGTTAGGTTTAAACTTATAGTACAAACAATGACCAACAGGTGACTACAGATTTTAACCTTATGCTTATAAGTCATTAAAAATAAAATAGTTCAGTATTATACTTGTGTTTATTGCGGCAATAAAAAAGTAGTTTATGACAAAACTTAAACTTATTGCTGATATTATTTTCTCTAATGATCAAAGAGTATATCAACTCAGTGTTGTAATAAAAAGCAACTATAATGAAATGGAATAAAATTCATGATCAAATAATAGTGAAAATACTTCATCTAAAATCTTTCAAATATATTGTCAAAGTAGGATCTTAATTCAATTATTTAGTCCCAGAATAAATAAATTTATTAAATTAAAAACTATTAGAGATACCAACTTGTCAGCAATGGTTGATAGCTGTTCATCATTAACAGCTCTTCGCACCTCTGCTCGGTGCCGCTCAGTGGATATGCTGAAAAAATAATTAAATTCTTATTGCATAACCCACTATGTAAATTGAAATTTACATCTTCAAAGTTGACTATGTAAATTTCAAATCAGACGAATATAACATTAATTCTTTTTTAAATTCATTTATAAATACAAACATAAACCAATAGAAGATAATCCAAGATAAACTATAACTTCAGGTAAATCATTAAGTAACAATATAATCCATATTGCAAAGTGAAAGTAGTACAAATTCCAAATCCAAGCAAACATAATTTAAGCCTATAATACTGATTAATCACAGAAAATTTGATATGAAAATTCATATTAAATTTAGAAAAAATGATTAGTATACGACTTATCCTGTAATTTGGTTTGGTTGTGGGAGGGCTACTCATCAAACATGTCTTGAGCAGGAATAGCCTGGCAGAGCCCATCCTCACCAGATCTGATTCGAGTCCAGAGTTTTCCTTCTCCTAGACTGGTTGCCTTGTCAAAGCTGTCCTACTATCTACCCATAGCTGAAGGAAGAATAGTTGGATTCATACTTTTCCCGGAGTATTAACACTATGAGAAATGCTAACAGCATCGTTTAGGATTTGAATTTAAGTAACAGAACTCACTTCCTACAACAATAACTATTACACCACAAGTGCCTCCTGTATGTGGTTATTGATTTGTAAACCAAGTAAAATATTTTCATTGAGTATTATACTCAATCAAATGGAATGGAAATTTTTTTTTCTTTCATGAATATATAAAAAATATATTTCCCATTCAGAAATGACAAGATTATTTTATTATTATGTACAGATTGGCATTTGCGCCCAGAATCAGAGTGAAATATATTTGCACTCTACCTAGGATCAAAGTGTTACTCCCTGGCATATCTGTGTATGATGGCAAGGATCAAGGTATTACTCCCAGGAATATCTGTGTATGTAGCCTAGGATTAAAGTATTACTCCCTGGCATATCTGTGTATGCTGTCTAGGATCAAAGTATTACTCCCTGGCATATCTGTATACTCAACCTAGGATCAAAGTATTACTCCCTGGCATATCTGTGTACTCTGCCTAGGATCAATGTAGTATCTCTACCTATAAAAATCTCATGATTATTTTAAAAACTATAAGATATAAAATTAAAAATTTTTCCTTATAAAGTATTCTTGTAAATACATTGCAAACAGTGTATGTGAGTGCGTGCTTAGAAAAACTGACATGCACAAGGCTGATGTTTCATGTTATAACAGAACTACTCATTATTCTGTGGTGAAACCAGAATTTGTGAATGATAAGTAAATATATAAAGTCACATGCTTTATATAGGAGTAGGTTAATATTTACCTCAAGGCATGTTGTAACTCCTGAAGTAGCTTTTTCTTGTATTTGGTTAAAATACCTTGCGCTCTGAATGCAGATATCAGAGAAGAATATGCTTCTAACTCTAAACGGCGCAAAATTCGCTTGGATTCATCACGAGACAAATCAAGCAACAATGGCCACATACTGTTACTAGATGCAGCCACTCGTTGCAGATCACTGAAAAAACAAAAAAAGGTAATGCAAAGAAAAACAGGGAAAATGATTAAAGCTGTAACAGAATATAAAAGAAAATAGAACGTTATTCAAATAGCAAAAATAGAGATAAAATCTATGATAGCTAATAAAGATTTCAGTATTAAATATATTCCAAATAAGACTTTAGTTCTCTCATAACTTATACAAATTCTACAGCTGGCAATCTTCAGGTACCTGGTAAATTAAGAAATTTGATCTGACTTTTATTCAATCCAGAAATAGAATGTTCTCATTTTGCTATCCAAGTTAGAAGATATTTCTTGTCTTCTCACTTAATTCATTCCTGTGTTACTACTTTGGTTTTTTTTATTTAACTGTTTCTCTCCTACTGGGACATTGGCATCTCAGTGGAATTTCATTTTAACCTCTAAAATGTCATACCCAAAGCATAATTTTAAGAATCCAAAACTTAAAAACAAACTTGGTAATGAAAGGGCGAAAGATAAAATATAATTTAAAGCATATTCATTATAATTTCATAAATATTTAAGGTTTTTATTTGATTTGAGTTAGAAATAAATTTCTTACATTTTACACAATATCTCACATCTTTAGAATTACTTACAATATAATTCATATACCATTTAGTTTACTGCTTTAATTTTAGGCCACAGTAGAAATGGGTCTCACAAATGTAACTACAAATTAAATGTACATTCACCAATTTTTCAGTCAGAATTATTTCAGTTTATATTACTATATTCATTATCATTATATGGATTATTTTTCTTTCTCAAGACAATAATTCAATCAACCTTTTACACTATACCTACACTTCAGTTTTGAAATAGGTGACAACCACCAATATTAACAGCTCTTAACAAATTGAAGGTTTCTATCTCAAAATTACTGAATGCAATGTCAACATTCATTTTCTAATTTATTTTTAAATAAGAAAACGAGGGAAGTATTAAGTTTTGTATATGTATTGAATAGTGAGAGATGGAGACTTACAAATCATTGTTCATTATTTGCCCTCTTATCTTTCGATGATGACTGTTCAAATTGACAAAAATGCAAGAAGAATTTGACTATCTTTGGTATAATTGATTCCCTCTAAATTCATTTCCACATTCGAATAGTGTCATCATTAAGATCTTTTTTTTATTCTAATTTTTTAATAAGAAAATATATTCACAATAAATGACCAAAACTTAATCAACCTGTGAAAAAATTACTAGGTTAAAGGACTTTGTTCAGTAAAATTATATTAATGACAGTTTTATTTACATATGACTAAATATTGCAAGTCCTTGACATGACACTAAACTGCATCTAGTGGTCAGGTTCCATTTTTGGAGCTGGCCGGGGGGAAGTACCCCTTCATTGCCATTACTACCAGGTCAACTGGAGTGGTAGTACTTGTTAGGGTATGATTATTATTGAATAAAAACAATTAATTGGAACCATATGATTTTGTATAAATTATTAATATTTGGTAGGAATACTTGATATTATAACTGTGTGCAAATAAATGATTATAGACATAAAAAGATAACCGATAAGGAGTTGATATGTCGTTAAACAAATAAACTAAACACTACAGATAAATCAAAATGTCATAATATACACATCTCTACTGTATCTAATACAAATTTTGTGGCTTCCTTTTTTAATGAACAAAAAACTCAAACTTCAAACTACAATATTCAATCTCACCTTCTCTTAATTTCTTTTCTACGCTTCTTATATAAGGAAAATTACAGGCGAAATTTTGAAATACAAATTTTTGAAGCACTAATATTGAAACACTTAGTCACAAATAATTTTTGAGGCCATAACCAATAGACCTCAACTAAGCGTTCAAAATCTAATGAGCACTCAATGAACTTTTTTTAAACTTTCAGTTAATAGAAAAAATGAAAATATTCTAAATTAAACATGATACACTTACATTTGTTTTACTTGTATAAAAAAAAAAGTCTATTGCAAATAAATGAAAAATAATTATCCTCGTTTTATTTCTCTCTAAAACAAATTAGTTATTAAACTAACCTTTTATTTTCTTCTTCGCATGTTCTGGGGGCTTGCTTTTTCAACACTTCCTACTACTACTTGAATCGCGAACTCTACAAAATTGTTTTTAGACTAAAAATTTAGAAACAACTTTTTCTTTTTTTTAAATTTCGAAACAAATGGTTCAAGAATTAAGACAAACAAAACATTTTAAATCCTCATAACTAATGGATTCGATGATAAACACATAGAAATCTGATTAACATGAGATTTCCCTTAAACATTTTTGTCTGTTTGTTTTGCTTTTTTTTTAAATTTTCACAATGAAATCTGAACGAAAACGCACCAAATCGACAATAAACTCCAAAACCTACGAACATCTACCCAACCTAAGGTTAAAGAAAAGGAAAGATAATGATATGAACAAAAAATATCAAAGAATTTCTTTTGTGTAACTTGCAAAAAAGTTTTAATCGGTGGTTTTGTTTGCTTATGTTTTTGACAAGTTTTCATATTGTATTTTTGGTTAAATATAGGACTATGGTTCAGCATTGCAAAATACATCAAACACTCGAAAGCCAGAGGATACATCAAAGGTAATATTGTAAAAAAACATTGAGAGACGAGGAAATCGGTCCGAATCATAACCAAAAATGGTTTGTTTGTTAATGTTTTAAAAAAATAAAAATAAAAAAAGCGAAATGTTTTTGTTAAATTCTCATTTTTTTTATCTTAAAAATGTTTTTTTCAATATTTAAGTCTATTTCTCATATAACGAAACTGATTAAATCCTAATTTAATACATAAACTGGTATTTTTGAGTTAGTAAAATCTGAATTTATTAGTAACGAGGATTTTTTTAAACCAAAGAAAAATAATCTAACTAACCCGGCGATGAAGACATATGATAAAGGGAAGATAACTCCGAGTTAAAGAAATCACACAAAAAGATGACAAGTAACAAAAACAAATCAGACACATTTTAAGATGCTTACAATTAATATTAAATCAAAAAATAATATATCAAGTTAAAAAAATTACTAATTGTGACGATCCACATTCCTTAAGCTACTTTATTATGGGTAATGAATTAGCTTGATGTTTTCAAAGCAAAATCAAATTACAGAGATTAGTGTGTCTTTAGTTTTAACATTTTGAATTAGATCACATCATCTAATTTAAATAAGTAAATATAATTCAAGATTTTACAGAACAATTTCATTTAATAAAAATTTTAACTCAAATTCATAAAGAACTTTTACAATTCTTTACTCTCGCTAGCAGACATCCATTATTCCATTATTTCTGTTTTGCTAATAAAGACGTAAAAACACACACGATCGTATGATAAAAGAAAAGATGTTATTAACTGATGTAGTAACAAAAAAGAACTAATATATATATACAATAAATGGGAAATTATTGATTATTTTTAATTTTTACAATCATTTCAAACTACAAAACTCCAAAGTTATGATATATATTTTGAACATTTACAGAAACGTTGACGTTCCTGTGACAAAAATAAGAAAAACAATAATCCATTTACATTGCATACTGAAGCGTAAGATAAATAAAGTTAATACGAATAGGGAAGTATCGATTCTGTACCTTATTATAGGGTGAATCGCAAAAAGCGTAAAATAAAAGATAATCTTTCCAACTTGCAGAGACAAAACGTAATCACTCTACCGCCATAACAACATCAGGCGGGTTTGAGTACGCATGGCAGAAAACAGACGATACTAATTGATCATATTTAAAGAATATTATAAAAACTCGCTTATTCCTTGGATATAGAACATTCAAGCAAAATCTTTAAAAGTGAACTAAGAACTTTTCATAAAGAATGATATATCGATGAGAAAGTTGCTTGATAAGAAAATATAATTCTTGAGGGATTAGTTACGTCTAACCACTGTCCTTCACCTTTTTATTGCGCAAGCGTATTGCTGACGGTGTTTATTTTGTGAAGCCAATGTTGTAAGTAAACCAAACCCAACTGCAATAACTTATTGCCACTAAGTCAACAACCGTCTTCAACTCGATGTCCTTCTCATTACATTTACACTAGTTAGATCTAACGAATATCTGTATTATAGATTATTCGGATTTTTCTAAGGCTTAATATCATTTAAACTTATAACGAGGCTAAAAGGACCTTTTTTTTTTCATTCAATTGCTTCAAACGGAATTCATTTTCTTAGCAATTTTGTTTTAAGTATCTTAACATAAAAAAATGAACTTTTTTTTTTTTTCATTAATGCTAATTATTTACTTAGAGTCTTCATCATCAAAACATTGACCGTGACAAGTTGTCTAGCTGTAGAAACAAATTTAATCACAAAGACTTTAATGTTAAGTGATCATGAAGATTATTTTCCTACATAACATAACACTCATTAGATTTTCAGTAGTTATTTTTTTTGATACTTATTAAAATTGCTTACCCATTAATTCATTGTTTTTATAATACAAACGCTAATTCTTCCTCATTTAATAATAATGAAACCGCATACACACAAATTTGTATTACAAGTCTGCCATTATTTTTGTCTCCCCACCGACTTTCAAAACTTTTTTAAATGTAATTTTTGGTATGACCCAGATACTAAAGTTACTCCTATCAGGAATTTTCTGTATGAAGATTTTTTTCCTTTCCTCACTATTCTCTAGTATACAGTGTAACTTTATTGAATAGCATATTAAAACTTATGTTTTTAGATGATTAGCTTAGATTTTTTATTTGCATAAAAGGATTTATCTTGATTTCTGAAAAAGATATTTTTGGTTTAATTCATTCAGTTATTATAATTTCATATATTTGAATTCGTTTATATGTCTATGTCATTTTATTTTTCTAATTAAAGCAAGAAAACAGTTTAATAATTTCTAAGCAGTTTTGGATAAATATATACTTGCTTTTTTCAGGAAATGGATTCAACAAATATAACCTGTAAGAAATGTGGAATTCGAATTCACCCACCTGCACTTATTCTTACCTATTCTTTGAATCCAAGTGCAAAGACAAGGCGACGAACAATGCCTCTACGGTGCTTTAATAATAAATCCAAAATAAACACAATTGCTGAAGAATTGAGAAACAACCCAAGACATCAAAAATATATTAATTGCATCCCACGTTATCAACTAGAGCATTTGCTTACCATTCTAAAAGATACTCTACTTGGCTACACTGTTGAAGAAAGTCTTCAAAGAATTAAGCAAAAAAATATTACTCATTCTCAAGAAGATTTGAATAAACTGGATGATGTGAGTTTGTCCAAAAAAAAAGCTGTCATGGAACAGTCCTTTTTAAAAAATCAAAAAAAATCAACTGATCCTGATTTTATTTATGATTTTCAAGTTGATTTTAATGAATCTTCAAATGAAAAATGTGAATGGGATTCTGATGTTGATCTGGAACTATGATTTAAGTTAAGAACTTTAGTAGTCTTTATCAATTATATTTCAACAAACCACAATCTTTTGAATAAAATGTTTTATATTTTGAATTTTATAAAAGTTGGCAGTTTTTAAAGAAACTAATTATACAAGAAAAGCTTTTAAAAATGTATATTTATTTAATCCAGAATTTAATATTTTATTTTGACCAATATAACAAAAGTATCCAAAAACAAGTCTACTTTATTGGATCATTTTATCCATGTAAACATTAAATAATTCAAAGATTGATTCTATGCTACTTGTCATTTTTTCCTCTTCAAGTATTTAATTTTGTTATGAGTTTTCTTTAATATTTGCTTTTACACTGTGAAAGTTTAAAGACTTTTTCTTTATAAATGCCTAAAGATTTATTAATATCTTAACTAAAATAATTTCTAGATCAGGAACAATCTTCTGTATCAGTAAATTATTTTTTAAATCTCTTAATATGTAATGCAAATTGATTTTTCTATCAAACACAAGAAAAGCTTTTCAGCACTATCTTAACCCTTTCACTGCATTTTTTTTTTAAATTTTGGATTTGCAAAATTATGTTTTGAGTACATTTTAAAGGTTAAAATGAAATTTGACTGGGACACAAATGTCCTATTGGGAGTGAAAGGCTTAAGGTAATAGTTTTTCATCTTCGGCACAAATGTTGGTTGCTTCCACAGCTTTATGGCTCAGTTCAAATTAGACTATGTTGCATGTTCATCTGTACAGCTTTCAAATCACACATGCAGAGAACCAATGCACAATGCATAAATGCACTAAAAATACTATGATAATACCAAGCACAGCAGGTTACCTATCACCATGACTTGAACTCCTTCAGTGATGTGAGGTGATGGGCTGCAAACTAGCACATATCAAAATATTGAAAAACTTTTGACTTGCCTTAGTATATAAATTTACTTTAGACAGAATATATATATATATATATATATATATATATATATATATATATATATATATATATATAATCACTACATATGAGTAATATCAAAATAGAGATTAATAGAAAATTATTTGTGTCCAAACATATTTTTGAATGTAGTCATGGATTATTAAAAAAAAGCCAATATTTCAAACAGACAATTACAATTTACTACAAATCAAAAGAAAAAGATTTTATTGAAAAATACAAACCCACATTAAATAAAACTTAACACAAAAATAAGTAACTTAATAAATGAACATACACATACGAATGAAGGCGTAAACAAAAACAAAAGCCCATGAAAAATTGAAACGACAAACAAAAGCATGTGAAACAAGACGAAAAACACCAGTACTAACACATTTTCAAAGAAAAAAAAATTAAAACGTAAAACGAAAGTTACGTTGAAGGATGTAAAACTTTTTTTGGAAAAAAGTGCCTAGAAAACTTATTTCCTTCTCTGAAGAGAACTGAAACACGTTAGAAGGAAATATAATAAAATAAGATAATGTAATAAACGTTATGAAATAAACATTTTTTTTTTTTTTTAAATGGTCTCATTGTGGACCAATTTAACTTTAAAAATATATATATAGTCATTCAAGGTCTAAATCAGTGCTTCTTAAACTGGGGAATCACCTAAGGGTGACTGATATGTGAATGACTGTCTTAATTTAACTTTTATTGCTTTTTAAATGCAATGAAACTGGAAATTTGATGTTTTACTATGGTTTTTAATATCAGAGTATCAGGATGTTTTCTGAATTGACTGTAATATAATCTTTTAAAAACCAGATGTGGTCATGATACAAAATAAATTATATACATATATATAACTAATTTACCTGTGCCATCAAACATTCACAGTATGTATAAGTAATTTTAAAATTATATTGCACTTTTAAAATATCAAATACTTTATTTTGCTCTCTATTTTCTTGTTTATATTCAATATTTCATGAATATCAGACCAAATTAAAAGTTAACTTAAGATAACAATCTTATGTCTTCTCCCCTTGCTATAAACAAAAAACAATTATAATAAAAGTAATTTTTTATATATAGATATATTTAAGCATATCTTACTTTAAACAATAATTTAAGTGTTCCTTTAACAATATTTCTAGTATACATATGTATGCATTGCTTCTCAAATAGAAAATTTCTGCCCCCCCCCCCCCAATTAACCAATAGCATACTATTTACTATTGAACAGTTCTGGAATTTTATTTACAAATTTAGCATAAAATTCATCCCCAAAATAGTCTTACTCTGTGTTGGTATAACCAAAATTTCTTATTACTTCATTGTCTGACTAGGTAACTAGATTTATTTAAAAAAAAAAAAACAGCTTTGGGTCAAGACTAGGTAACTAAATAACTTGTAACTTTGCACTCACCAAAAAGCTTAATGTGGAGGAAGAAGTGGGGGAATTCAAACTGCTGTGTAGTGGTTAGTCAAAGCAAAAGACAGGTAGTGATTTACTGAAATTTTGCTCAGATGTGACACAAGGCCATATGAATCGGGCACCCAATAAGACTTGAATTTACTCGTGAAGGTTTGCTAGTCTAGCTTGCTAACCATCACACCACCTGAGGTGCCCAAAAACAAAAGACAGGTGATGTAATTAGTTGACCAAGATTACTGCTTTGCCCTGTCGGCTGGGGCTGTAGAATATACCGGCTGCTTCTCTGCAGAGGGGTAAGACCCCCACCCAATGAGTGTCCTGGATATGACATTAAACAATCTGATGGTAAGGTTTCAGTGATGCTGGAGCTCTGGGGAATTCGAAGTACCTCTTTATTGCCATTGCTTCCAGGTCCACTCTGGCCTGGAGTGGTAGCACCTGATAAGGGTCCTATCTATGGATTAAATAGAACTAAACCGTGGTTCCATGAATTTACTGGGTTTTTTTTACATTCAAACTGCATATTTATGCTTAACTGAAATGCTCAAAATTGAACTGTTTTGACACCTAAACTGTGTACTTATGCTAAACTGAATTATCTGAAATAAAACTGTTTTGACATTAACTCTGTGTATTGCCCAGTCAGCTGGGGCTGTAGAATATACTGACTGAACCTCTGCAGAGGGGTAAGACCCCGCCCGAATGAGTATCCTAGATATGACACTAAACAATCTGATGGTGAGGTTCCAGTGATGCTGGGACTTTGAGGAATGCAGAGCACCCCTTCATTGCCATTGTTCCCAGATCTACTCTGGCCTGGAATGGTATTACTTGATAGGGCCTTATCTATGGGTTAAACAGAACTAAACTGCATACTTATGCTAAACTGAATTGTTTGAATTAGAACTGTTTGACTGAACTGAATAGCTTGAAATAGAAATGTTTTTGATAATTAAACTGTGTACTCATGCTAAACTGAATTGTTTGAAATAGGGATTATTTGTATAAAAATGGATCTGGCGTTAAATAACCAACAAAGGTTGATATGCCATAAAACCCAAACAACCAACCAAGATTACTGCTACCTCGGATGCTGTGAGGAAGAGTTTTGACTGTTTTTTTTCTTTCACATTAAGTTTTAGAGTTGCCTTAGCTGTTCAACACTCAACCACCCACCTCCAACCAACATACACAATCACACACATAAAAACCTGACACTGCAATGAATTACTGTGGACTAAAGAACTCTTTTTCTAATACCCTTTTTGATACCAAATGGAAAACTCTGTCAACAAATCAGATCTTAAAAGACTGATCTTTCTTCAAATGAAAGTAAGATCAACAATAGAGAGATTAGAAAAGCATTTGCTCATGAATACATTCTTTCCTTTTGAAGGAGAAATCAAAGGATGGGTACAAGAACTGGAAGGACTGTCATGGACATTGAAAATCGATTTGCTGCTAAAGGGGAAGCAAAATTGTTGGCCAAATGAAATCAGATTTAAAAGATGCAACAGCGATTTGAGCTTTTGCTGAAAAGTAACAACAAGGACTACTGAAAGGTCCTTTGGAAAAACTAAGAACTGATATTGACAAGAAACTCAACCCTCAAATTCAGGATGTATCTGGTATGATTTAATCCAATTGCCCATTCATCTTTTTGGTAGAACCCTTTAAAATAAAGTTGAAGAGACCACGTTTTAGTGGGAAAAACTTCAAAGCCAGAAAAAGGAGCTTCAAGGACTTTCTCACCAAATTTGAGAACTATGCAGCATCCATGCCTTCTGCTGCTGACAAGCTGTATTTTTTAAAGATATTTCCCAGAGAATAGAGCCCTTCAACTCATTGACCACTATTTAGTCTTTGAAGATAGCTATCCAGTGGCTCTAAAGTTATTAAGGGATCAATGCCTAGATGAGGAGAAGATAAGAGGAGAGATCATACAAAGGATATTGGACTTTCAACTGGATAGTCCTAAGGATCTGATGAGGTTAAGAGGCTGTCATAAAACCCCAGGCAAATATATACAACTTGTGATTTGTATGACATGTCTGCTAGAGCTACCATAATTTCTCAGATACAGATTGCCAAGTTACCATCTGATCTGAAAAGTAACCTGATCAGGATTTCAGGGAAAACCTACCTAGCATTATCTGTAATGCTAAAAGAGATGCCAGAAATAATCAGACACTTTTTGATCATCAGAAAGACTATTAAATGGCTTACAACCAAGCCTCAGAACCCTTCTAGATTTTGGGTAGAAAATGATGGGTGGGACCCTATTTTTGTAACAAGGATGGGCATTTTTCAGTAGAATGTTCCTGCTATACCTTCTATGAAGCCTGAATCATCAGATGTTGGGAACTGCATCTATGTTTCAAGTAGTTTAAGAAGTCCCTCATGGGAAATGTGTCCATTGAAGCTAATGAGAAACAGTAGCTGTAGTAGCTGCAATTTTAAGGGATATATAACAGCCATGTACCCAACCATCTGAAGTGGAGTACAAGTTAACTCCTGCTTGCACACTAAGAACTACTGGTTTACCTTTATGCCTCTGGCAATTAGTTAAAATAGACTGCTTTTTAGACTCAGGAAGTTGGTTGGTTATGTTTTGTGGCATATCAACCCTTGTAGGTTATTTAATGCCAAATCCTGTTTATACATATCAAATATTTGTAAACAGTTTGTGGTAACATTATTTTTAAATGAGCCAGAGCTCCTTTGTTTACACACAGTTAAATGCTTTCAAGCATTGCTATCTGACACATAGTTTTATTTGCACTCAATTAAATGGTTCGAGGACTTGCTATGTAATACTAATAATTCTATTTAATATCAGTAATTTGTTTGTACACAGTTGAATAGTTTCAAGTTTAGAAAATGATTATATATTTCTATTTGATCCATTAATGGGACCCTAAAAGGTACTACCACTACCAGAGTGGACTTGAGAGTAATGGCAATAAAAGAGTACTCTACATTCTCCAAAGCTCCAGAACTGAAGTCTCACTATCAGATGCATTTTAGTGTCATATCTAGGACTCTCATTGGAGGGGGAAGATGCAGTCGGCATATTCAACAACCCAAGCCAATGGGGCTTAGGAAGTCAAAGGACCTCCTTGGACAGTATTGGCTTAGGATTAAATTGCTTTTCATGGTCTAAAAATAGAGTGTTGGAAGTAAAAACCTTTTTATGCTTGGGAACAAAGTCTTTTAAGGAAATCTCATTAGAATTAAGACTCATTTCTGGCAAAGTCTACACACTCCCAATTATTTCCAGCAAATTGAACCAATCTTATGAATTGCAAAGATTTTCTCAAATACTCAGGAATTTGAAAAGGCATAAATTGGTCATAAAATACATTTCCCAGAACAATTTGATTTTCATTAAAGAACTACTTAAATTTAATACAGTTCAATTACTGGAACTATTCCAAATAGTCCCCTGTATTTAGGTAATCACCTTTTTGACTCCAAGAAGATTGATCCCTTTCAGCAACAGATGCTCTTTCCTATATGAAAATTGGTTAAACACAGCAAACAAAAGTACACAAATTCAACCTTGTTGACCAAAATACCTCCACTACAATCATCTAGATTTGACTCAACCCGGAAGAGTGCTATCTGAACCCATAAAAGATTGGTTCGAGGAAAGCAGAAAGATTTGAAAACATGTTTGGCCTTGAATCACTGGGATTGTCCACCTCCAAGGAATTCTCCGCCTTAGATGAAGAGAAAGTGAAGCCATTCCGAGATTATATCTTTCAGGGACAGCTGCAACGATCTACAACTACCATGGTAATAGGACAAAATAGAGTTGGTACCTTTCAGTCATAATCCTGTTCTTAGGTTCCTAGAGAGAGTAGCCAAGGACCAAGAAAGGAAAAAGGTCTTCAAGCAGCAGGAAGACAAAAAGATTATTGAAGAAATAACTGTGCTTCTTGATCAGTTTGGAGATTACATAGATTTCTCATAGGCTGGTGCTCAAGCTAACAGACTGCATAACCTTTAAGGTAAAGACTTTTTAATTGTTATTACTGTTATATACAGGCATGTGGTTGCAAGAAAAATAAGACTGACGAGGAGATTTAGTTTATTTTATTTATTGAATAAATAAGATAAACATGCGGATGAAATATCTGGCCAGCTGGTGGGGGTTGTCAGTTCAGCAACGAACGGTTGTTTGATCTGGTCAGACCGTGTTATCGGATGACGCTCTCGTGATGGCCGATGATTCAACTGTTGGGTGACCTCTGTTTGGCCTATTTATGAGTTTCCGATTTCAAACACCAGCTCCAGAAAATGCTACTTGTGGAAAAAATATGATTGGTTGAAAAATAGACTTTTTTTTAAAACTGAGAATTTTCTGGGGGTTTTGGATAGACTATGCACAGAGCCTATGCACAGAAGCCATGATTTTCTCAGTTTGACACTGACCGTTGTTGGGTCAACATCTGGTAACTGTTATTTTCTTCTACAGTGTCGATGTCTGTGGGTCTGTGTTTTGTGTGTTTTAGTAGTTAGGTGTGTGAAAGGTTAAGTGGATAAATCAGAAGAGATTTGATGTATTTTACTATAACATTACAAACAAAAAAATTCTATCTCACTAAATGATATGATATATCGCAGAATAAACCTGATGAGAGACATGTTGGAACTATTGATTCACCTCAGAACCAACAAATATCTCATTGGCTGAAATAAGGAAAGCATTTTGTATGATTTATTTGGCTTCGGAGAAGGACCAAAATTTTTTTTTTCTTGAAAAAAAGGGTTAATTTGCATTGTTACCAATATTCAACAATCTTAATCAGCTTCAATGCAAGTTCTTTTATGTTGAATTATGTATAGAAGTAACAAACAAACAAGTTCCCCTTAGATGAATGCTCTCAGGCACTCAAATCCAACTTTTACATTAATCTAGTAAAAAATGTAGGAAATCTAAGAAATAACCATAACCCCCTGTCTACTTTGTACACATTAGCAAAGGAGTGCTCACAGAGAAGCAATTTCAATATACAATCCTCTAATTGCAATTGTACAGAGTTCCCAGGGAGAATAAAGGCAGATGGCACCTTGTCAGGTTTTGATTCTGGCTGGGAAACAGTATTAAAATACTTATACAGCACTGATTAAGACACAATAAAAACTTCACACATGTGATATAACAGTATCAACAAAAAGGAAGATGTGGGAAGCTCCAAAGATATTTGACTAATTTTCTTTTTCCTACCTGTAACAGTGAGAAACTAAATATTAATAGGGAAACTTTGAAAGCAAAAATTGGATCAAGATGATATGGTTTGGTTTTGGTTGTGTTTTGTTTTATGGCATATCAATCATTGTAGGTTATTTAATGACAAATTTACTTTTATACATATAAACTGTTCTATTTTAAACAATTCAGTTTAGCATAAGCACACAGTTTAGTTCTATTTGACCCATAGATAGGACCCTATCAAGTGCTCCCACTCTGGACCAGAGTGGACCTGGGAGCCAAGGCTATAAAGGAGTACTCCACATTCCCTAAAGCTCCAGGATTACTGGAACCTCACCATCAGATTGTTTAGTGTCATCGCAGGACACTCATTGGGGGAGTCTTACCCCTTTGAAGAGATGAAGTCAGTGTATTCTGCAGCCCCAGCTGACTAAGCCAGGATGATGTGGTTCCTGATGATTTAACAAAAGGTTGGAGAGCACTTGCCAAATATCTGAGTTGAATTCTGTATCGTTCCCTTGGAGAATCCTGATTGAAGGAAAACCTACAAAATTGTTTTTATCTTATTATACCTCCAAAACTGCATATGGCTTTGCAGTATATACCATACAAAATGGACAGTCTTTCTTAGTATTTGCAAAAGCGAAAATGGTGCCCTTATGGAGCAAATCTTTCCCCACTTTGAAATTCCTCGTTGTGTTCCTGGACCTGAAATGTTTCCCTTCCTTGAAGAAAGCCTCAAAAGACACTTTAATAGAAGAAATATATGTTATTACAGATACTTAAATTGTCCTGGTTTAGATTTTTCCTGAATACGAAGAGTGTCTTTGCATGCAATAAACTGTAGGATATCCCTACCAAGATAGAATTAAACTCTAAATACATTCCAACCGTGGACAACCTCGTAAATTACATTACTAGAGGACTGACCTTGAAAAAATTTAAGGAAAACCTCACCATTGGTACATGGGCCCTGCGTGGATAAGACAGAAGGAGTTATACTGGAACAACTTTGAGCTCGGTTGTCTTTCAGAAGACAAGAAAAAATGTGATCATCCTCTGTAAATTTATTTACAAGGAGCAAATCTGAAGTTTCTCCTGTCATCCCAGTGTAGCAATTTTCCGACTTCTGTAAATTAATAGATGTGACTTTGTTGGTTTTTAAGTTCATCAACAAACTTGAGAACATGGACGTGGACCATCAGACAAGGGTTTACCTGTTTAAGACTACACAGAGAGATATCTTTGAATGAGAATTGGATTTCTTAGTGATCCTGAAGGAGGTGAACCAAAACTAAAGAGTCTGATCCTCTTTTTGAACCACAACAGTATTATCCATTCTAAGGAGAGGATAGGCTTGTTAAAACACCATCCATATGAGATTGAGAACCTTATTCTATTTGGTGGTGGGTGGAACATCACATGCTGATACAAGTAAAGCATGAGGAGCCAGCTTTTAGGCTTGATCAATATATTGAATGAGATAAGACTGACATGATTTTGGATTCCACAAGCTTGGCAGACAGTTAAAAATGTTGTGATCACTCATGCTAAATGCAGAGAGTACAATGCCACAGCTTTTCAACACCCAAAGCAACAGATTTGCCTGGCCTTCAGGTGTATTTGGTAAAACCCTTTCTTCATACTGGCATTGACTACATCAGTCACATCTAAGTTTAGAGAGATTGCAAAATATATATTCTCGTCTTTACCTGCATGAATATCAGCACTGTTCACATAGAACTGGTTCCTGATATGAATATATCTCTCTTTTTACAGGCCTTTGTTCAGTTCACTAATGTAAATAAAGTACCCTCACATCTTTAATCCAACAACTCTCCTGCCAGAATTATCAGTAAATGGATGAATTTAAGGAAAAATTCAGTCTTTACTACAGTGTGATAGGCTCAAGACAGGGAATCTAATTTCACTTTACTGACCAGTTTTATAATATTTAGAGGCCTTCTGATTGGCTGAAACTCCATTTGCATGTGGCCAACCTGTAAAGTCTTTATATCTGAGGTAATGGATACTTGCTAGGTATGGACTATTACCAAGATGAATCGATAGATGGATGGTGATTAAAGACAGAGTGAGAACGAACATCTGCTGCTATGCCTGGTACATTCCTTTATTATTGACCAAATCCCCCGGATGTGGTAGGGGCCGTGACCCCTGTGGCATCAGAGGTTATTTCCCTTTTGTTAGTTAGGATATTACAATGCCCTTTTTTTTTTTTCTTTTTTTTTTCTTTTTTTTTTTTTAAATAATGATAACAACAATGACAGTGGTGGTAATAATTATCTGGTGAGGGAGTTCATTCAGTCTGTGAAGTGATTGGGATGCTTGAACAGATGGCTCAGACTCTATGTCGGAGGAGATGTCTGTTAACCTGAATGAGAGAAAAGAAAATGATGATGTTCAGACTATTGTGTACGGGTATGTTTATTATTATTTTTTTTTGTTAGTGGTCAAATCTTTTGGGTGGCCGTTTTGTTCTACTTGAACGCCTGAGGTTTAGAGTTGTGTGTTGTGTTTGGTTGTCTTTGTATTCTGGTGGTGTTGTCGTATGTGTATAGCTTTCATCTTCAGATGAGGGGTAATCCAGTAGGTTATGTGCATGGTTTGTTGTTGGCTTAGGGATTTTTTTGAAGAAGCTGGAATTTCTTGTAGTTTGGCTACCTTTGTGTGTGGTGGTGATCATGGATCCCTTTTTCTTTATAATAGTCATTGGGTTAGGCTGGTAAGGTGTGAGAGCCTTTGAGGTGTTGTCGCTTTTTACAATGACTGTATCACCCACCCTGAGATCATTGGGTTTCACGTACGCTTTTCTATCAGCGTATTGCTTTATTTTTCTCTTGGCTTTGGTGTCACGCTCCCTAATGCTGGGGTCTTCAGCAATGGGTGTGATCAGGTGTGGCAGGTGGTTTTTTATGGTCCGGCCAAATAGGATTGTGGCTGGGGGTGCGCCGGTGGTGCAATGTGGTGTCGTCCGGTAGTCCAGCAGGAATTTGAATAATTCCTGCTTCCAGCTTCGACCTTTATTTAAGGCAGCTTTAATGGACTTTTTTACAGTGTGCATGAAGCGTTCTGTTTCCCCGTTAGCCTGGGGCCATAGGGGTGTTATTCTCCTGTGTCTGAATCCAGTGATGGAGGCATAGGTTTTGAATTCGTGGCTGTTGAATGGTGAGCTATTGTCCGTTTTGAGGGAGACTGGCACACCAAATTCGGCGAATATCTTGTCTAGGTGGGGTATGACTGATGTTGTTGAGATGGAGTCCAAGATGTCGACAACAACATAGCGTGAGTATTCGTCTGTGACAATGAGGAGGTACTTTCCATTTTGGAGGTGTCCAAAGTCAGCACTGACTTCTGCCCATGGGGCTGCTGGTAGTGGAGACATTTGCAGTGGCTCTCTTGTCGGTTTATGGGTACTGGTCTGACAGGTGTGGCAGTTCTTGATGTTTTCTTCCACTAGAGGCTGCATGTTTTTGAACCAGACCTTTTCTCAGAGGAGAGCCATGGTTTTCACAATGCCTGGGTGTCCAGCATGTGCTATTTTGACAGCTCTGTTTTGTAGTGCTTCAGGCAGTACTATTTGGTGCCCTTTGAGGATGATGCTATCCTTGTGTGCTAGTGATAGTTCGGCACGATTGGCGTGCAGAGTGTGGAATGTTGCTTTGTTTATGCCATCCTCGACACCATGCCATTTGTTGGTAAGGATGGCTTGGATGACGGTGGTGAGTGTCTTGTCTTTTGCCGTTTCCGTTGCAACTTCATCAATTGTCATTGCTTTGGGGGTTGAGGTTGAGAGGATGTAGTTTATATATTCCTCTGCTATTTTTTGTTCTCTGTCGCTTGGTGGTAGGTGCGTTGGATGGTGGCTGAGATAGTCAGCTGGGTTGTCATGGCCTGGTCTGTATATGACGGTCATGTCGTATGGTTGCGTTCTCAAAACCCAGCGTTCAATGCGTGCTGATAGTTGGGTGCGGGTGTTGTTAAAAATGGATGTTAGGGGTTTGTGGTCTGTAAAGACAGTGAATGGAGCTCCAAAGATATATATGTGAAAGTGTTCACACGCCCTTGTGATGGCAAGTGCTTCACGTTCTGTTTGGGAGTATCTCTGTTCAACTGCGGATAGAGCAAGACTTGCAAATTGTACTATCTGTCCATTTTGAGACAGCACGGCAGAAATGTCTACCGGACTGGCATCCGTATGTATTTCAGTGTGTTTGTTCGGGTCAAAGTAGGCAAGTGAGCATGCTCTGCTCAGTGCCTCCTTAATGTTTTTTAGACATTCAGTGTGGCGTTCAGTCCAGGACCACTGTGTGTTTTTTTTTGTTAGTTGACGTAGTTCATAGGTGAGGGTTGCATAGTTTGGAATGAATTCTGCCCCGCAGAAGTTAGTCATCCCCAACAAGCTTCTGACTTCTGATGCGTTTTTAGGGTCGGGTAATCCAAGGATTGCTTTTATTTTGAGGTCACTTGGGCTGATGCCTTCATTACCGAAGGTGTGTCCAAGGAACTCCAGTGACCTCTTGTTGTACTCACATTTGCTGCCATTTAGGGTGAGCCCTTTTTCGCGAAGTCGTCTGAATATCACGTGGAGGTTTTGGTCGTGGTCTTGCTGGTCTGATCCGAAGCAAAGGATGTCGTCACTGATGTTGATGGCTCCCTTGATCCCTGTAAGTGCTTGACTAATTTCTTCCTGGAATATCTCACTTGAGGAGTTGACACCAAAAAAGAGTCTTTTATATCTGTACAGGCCCAGGTGTGTTGCAAAGGTGGTTATATATCGGGATTCTTCAGCTAGTTCCAATTGGTTGTAGCCTTGGTTAAAATCCAATTTGCTGAAAACATTAGCTCCTGATAGAATAGTTTTCAGTTCATTGAGTGTGGGGGTTGGGTGTCATTTCCTTTTGATAGCTTTGTTTGCCGCCCTCATGTCGATGCAAATCCTGATTTTATTTTGACCCTTTTTGGGTACTACAACAATAGAAGATACCCATGGGGTTGGTCCGTCTGCCTTTTCAATCACTCCCAGTTTCTCATCTTTGGCTATTAACTCTTCTATATCCTTCCTTACGTGAAAGGGGACCCTGCGGTATCTCTGAGCAATGGGTGGTATGTTTTCATCTATGTGTGGGTGAACTTTTTTTTCTTTGAGTTTACCCAGACCATTGAATAGGTCTGCGTAGTCCTCTAGAAGTTTAAGAGTGGGGAGTGAGGTCTGTGCATCAGAGTTACTGATGTGGTTGACTGAATGAGTGTTTGCTGACAGTAGTTTGAGCCTTTTACATGTTTTCCAGCCAATAATGGGTTTTTCTGGGTTCTTTATAACATTTATAATATAAACTTTAGAAGTATGCTGAATTGACCTAGGAGTCGGGTGGCTTCCTTGACACCGAATCCAGATATTACGTTTTTTGTGGGTCGGAGGAGGGGTGTTGGTCTTAGGGATTTGTAATCTGCCTCAGACAAAATGTTTATGGTGGCGCCAGAGTCAGCTAACGCATTGAACATTTGATGGCCATCACCAAAAGATAAGTCAAAGTAAGGAAGGTTTTTCACTTTATCTGTATGGAATACATATTCCGTGTCACTGCCGCTGTTTGAGTCTCGTTGATGGTCCTCAATGTAGTTTACCGGTTGTTGACTGGTTTGAGCTTGTGGGCTTTGGGGGCAATTTGTTCTTCGCCGTCTGTCCTCGTCATTTAGTTTTCTGAAACAGACAGAGGCGAAGTGTCCCCATCTCCGGCAATAGGCCCACTGGTTCTGGAATGCAGGGCAGGATGTCGGTCCCCGTTCATGTGGGTATTTCCCATTGCAATTTCTGCACCGGTTTTGCTGGGGGCGTTTGCGTGGCCATTGTTGTTCATGCGTGACTTTGTTGGCTACTGCATTAACGGATGTGGTAGGTTTTGTAGTAGAGTTGGCGTCTTCTAAGCGCATCTGTTCCATTTGTTCGGATATGGTTTCTGTCATTTTGGCATAGCTTATTAGATCGCCTAGGAGCATGTTTGGGTTCATCAGTTCCTTTTGGCAAACTTTTTCTGATAAACAGCCCGTTATTAGCTGGGATTTTATTTCTGCATTTCTGTCTGTGAAACGGCACATAGCTGCTGCCTCTTTTAATTCCCGATGAAAGTCCTCTATGTTTGGGGTGTTTTTTTGTTTTTTTTCGGAATATAAATCTGTTATACTCAGTGTTGTTTTCTGGGTTGAAGTGGTTTTGCACAGCCAGGACGAGCTTATCGAAGTGTGTTTCGTTTTTTTCTGTTGTGGTTTGTTCAGACAGTAGTTCGTCAATAATACCATTTACTTCTTCGCCAACAAAAGTTAAAAGCATAGCTTTTTTTCATTCATCGTCTTCTATGTTGTATGCAGTGAAGTAATTTCTCAGTCTGTTGACATATTTTGTCCATTTTGCGGCTTTGTTTTTTGATTCGTGGTTAAATTCTGGGTAATGTGGTAAAGCGGCCATGTTAGTTTTTTTTTTTCGGCACGTGGGCAGGTTTGTTCTTTTCTTTTTTTTTGTTGTTATTGGTGAGTAAACAACTCTTTCTTCGTCGCCAATGTAAAGTCTTTATATCTGAGGTAATGGATACTTGCTAGGTATGGACTATTACCAAGATGAATCGATAGATGGATGGTGATTAAAGACAGAGCGAGAACGAACATCTGCTGCTATGCCTGGTACATTCCTTTATTATTGACCAAATCCCCCGGATGTGGTAGGGGCCGTGACCCCTGTGGCATCAAAGGTTATTTCCCTTTTGTTAGTTAGGATATTACACATCCAGAGAACAATAAAAGCAAGTTCTTCCCCGCCCTACTCCCTACAGAACTATGGTGGGAGTGTCTTTACTCACTTGCTCATTATGTGGGTTAAACTGTGACTATTATAAGGATGAATGTGATAAGCAACAAGGTAATTGCAATCAAGATTACTGCTACTCAGGATGCTGTGAGGGAGTATCTACAACAGGAACAGTCTAAACTTTTTTCTCCTTCCACATTGAGTTTTCGGTCCTGTGTTTCAGAGTTACTGTGGCTGCCTGATCTTCACCTCCCTAATTTGACCCATTGGGATAAAAATCTGACTAATATATATTTATAGCCAGATTCAGGCCTTAAAAAGCTCCTGGGATAATAGAATTTGAGGCCCTTCATTACATATGTTCACTCCCATTCTCCCTGTCTATAAAAGATATTTTCATATGATACTTTTTTGGCGAAAAATGAAATAAAAATGGAAAAAAATAGACAAAATTTTACCAAACTAAAAAAAATACATCAAAACTTTATATGTATATAAAAAGATGGATCAAAATCTAAATAGGACCTGTTCAAAGGGGCCCATTGAATTTAAAAGACCCACTCCAACTTGAGGGGCCCATATACTCTAAAATTGTTTCCAAATAGTTCAAAGGAGTAACATTAAACCTTAAAATAAACAAATTTCCGTTCTTCTTATATCTTTATTTTTTTGTTTTTCAGTTTTATCAATCTTGAGACCCTTGGGTTGCAGTCAATTTGTAAATACTAATATATATATATATATATATATATATATATATATATATATATATATATATATATATAATGTGTGCATGTATATATATATATATAAACTTTAAAAAGAAAAAGATCCCTATCATTACAAACCCAATCACATAACTCAGTTTCACAATATGAATAGTCAAACTGTAGAGATGATTTTCTTCATTAATTTATAAGAACTTACAGTGACCCCATTTCACCTTTAAGGAGGAAGTGGTGGTAATATTCACAGTTAGTACTTACAAAAATGTAAATATAAGGAGCGTGTATTTTTGCATTTAGTATCTTGCTATTATTCTTTTATTATTATTTCCTACTTGAGAGTTTTTCACATCAGTATTAGCTGATAGTCTTTCCCTGGAGTTTGAGTGACAGCAAGTCTCCACAAGTCTCCAGAACTCTTCTTAGTATTCTGGCTGTTCTCAAAAATGTAGTAGTTTTGATAGTCTCCATTCATCCTCTTATTTCCAAGTCCTCCAGTCCCTTTACTAATCCTTTGGTGACTGTACCAAAAGCATTAATCACAATTGCTATAATCATCACTTTCATGTTCCACAGTTCTTTTAGTCCCCAAGCAAGGTCCAGGTACTTATCTTTCTTTTCATTTTCTTTCAGTTTTATTCTGTTGTCAACCGGGACAGCAAAGTCCACAATTTTGCAAGTTCTCTTTTTTTTGTTGAGTATTATAAGATCTGGTCTTCTGGCTGATATTAGGTGATCCGTTTGTATGTCAAAATCCCATTGCAGTTTATGTGTCTCATTCTCCAGAACAGATGCTGGGTTATGCATATACCATTTGTTCATATGGTCAAATTTAGATTTCTTACACAACTCCCAGTGGATCACCATGCCTGCTCAGTCGTGTCTAGTCTTATACTCCTTCCATGCTAATTTGCTGCATTCACATATTATGTGATTGATCGTTTCGTCTCTATTACCACATAGCCTACATTTGCTATTTTGTTACACCTTATCTATTCTTGCTTTGACATGATTGGTTCTTATGGCATTGTTTTGTGCTGCTATTAGGAGATATTCAGTTTCTCTGTTAAGGCTTCTTTTTCTTTGCCACGTCCAGGTTTTCTCATGTGAGATGTTACTTATTAGCCATTTAAAATGCCCATAGAGTTTTATTTTTTTCCCATTTTTGTTTTCTAGTTATTGTTCTGTTGGTGTTTGTGTTGTCAGTATCATTTCTGGTGGCTGTAATCAGTCCTTCTCTGTGCTTTTCTATGTAGTCTTCAAGTTGTATCGATGCATCAATGCTGTCTTCAAAGCTGGCAAGTCCTCTTCTTCCTTCCTTTCTTGATACATATGTTCAGTCAATGTCATCTCTGGGATATAATGCCTTATGCATGGTCATTAATTTTCTTGTTCTTTGGTCCATTTATTTATGTTCTTCTCTGGTCCACTTCAAGAATGGTTCTAAATATCTTACAACAGATACTGCTCAGATATTTATTCCTTTAATAAAGTTTTTGCAACATAGTTTTATCTTGAGTAGCTTTCTGGTTCTACTGAGATACTCTTTCTTAATTTTTTCTTTCATCTCCACTTGTTTGATGGTACCAGCTTCCGAGTATTTGTAGGTTTCCTTTTCTCCAAGCGTTCTAATCTTGTCTTGATTTGGCAGTTCCATTCCATCAGTCAGGTAATGTTTGCCGCTTTTCATTACTAGCATGGCACATTTTTCTATGCCAAATTCCATCCCTATGTCCTGACTGTATATTCTAACTGCATGTATTAGAGTTTCCTGTTCTTTTTCATTTTTTGTAAACAGTTTAATGTTGTCCATGTACATTAGGTGATTGATTTTTTCCTGTGATTTACTAAGTTTGTATCCGGTTGTGGATTTCTGAGTATGAGGTTAAGTGGCATCATTGCAATTATAAATAGTAATGATGATAGTGCATCTCCTTGATATATCTCTTTGGACCTTTATTATTATTAATATCATTATTATCTGTAGCATATTGCTGATGCAGCTGTAACTTAATTTTATAGTATTTTAATTGAATATTTTTTTAAAATATGGCATTTAGGGAAGTATTTGTTAATGAAATTGATAAATATTCTCTGGAAAAAGAAGCATGATTTGGAGAAAGTGTATTTGTGCTAAGTAAAAACCTACATTATGACCATATATATGTATTTACCAATCCCTTTGCCACTTGTAGGATATGACATAAGGTCAATTTTAAAGTATAGCTTAATAATTTGATCATTTAGTTTACATATAAAAAGATAATTTCCTGGAGAAATAAATTCTTTACTTTTTTTCTTTAAAGTAATTCCTGTCTCCAAATGATCTGATTTCAGAAATTAAAAAACTGGAAAATAAACTAAAATATTGCTCTTCTTGATAACTTTTTATTTTTTTAACTAACATCATACAAATACAACTGATAGAAGGTTGTAACATTGTAGTCTCAGAGTGTGGATACATAATTTATTAAAAAAGCCAGAAGAGAGATGAGTTGACAGAGTTGGTTGATCTTCTATGGGCTTGACCAAAAGGTAACAAAAATAGTTTTTTGAGAGAAAAAAAAATAGTTCCAGGGATGATGCTCTGTTGTTAGTTGCAGACAAGCTATTAATGAATTGCTGAAGTTTGCAGAGCTGAATTGTTCAAGGTAGTTACAGTTCTTGGGAAGCTGATATTTAAAGTTACTGTCACGTGATATCCTGCGGAGACGATAGAGGTAAGTTTAATACTATCCTCCCGTTGGAATGAACAGTGGAAACCCGTCAAAAAAGTGACCGTTAAGAGAAAATGTGGGTCACAGAGGGGATATCAACAGGTGTTGGTACTTAGTAACCTCAGGTCGCCGGACACCAAGGGGGAAAAGAGAGAAGCCAAATGATTGGCTGGGACTCCAAAACGGAAGTGGGGACTCCTTCCCCTCAGCGGAAGTAAATAATAAGAAAGTTAGTTTTTGAGCAGGGTTCGTAGCGGGCAGACGAACCATAGCCAGTATTCCGGGTTGAAGACAAAAGAATATCTGAGACACGAGGGAGCCCAGGTTCTTCAAGCCAGTGTAAAAAAAAATAGAATAAAGTCTATTAGCCCGTGAAAGAAGAAAGATTCTCCAGTGGAACACCATCGAAAAATAAGATAAGTAACTTTGGGGCCATTTCTCCTTTATACCCAAACTTTATATACCACCCTCTCACTCTCTCTCTCAATTTGAAGAAAAACAAAAGTCAAGAAAAGACATTTATATCCGTGGACTGTCCATTTATTATATGTTTGACACTTTGAAAGTGTACCTCTTTATATAGTAAAGGATTAATGTATTTTTATGTTACCCCGTGGTCTAAGTTTGTTCTTTGCAGTTCTTCTACGAATTTGTTACTTCATGCTTCCTTTTCAGCTTCTATTCGCCTTATGTTATCTTGCTTAGAATTGTCCTATTAATTCCTAAAAAAAATCACACGGGAAACCGGAGTTGCCGACTACTACAATATAATATTATTACGACTAAAACCTATAGGCTCATATCTTCTGTTGTCTAGGGGATGAAGTTGAGCGGCCTGGTGGGTGTATGTATAGTGTGAAAATTGGAACCCCTTGCCAGCGGCGGTCGGTCTGGCCCTAAATTAATCCCTCACGTAATATGCCAGATCTTATATGCCTGAGAGAAAAACTCTGAACGAGGACTTATTATATAGGGGATCAAGTGCCAACCTGCCCCGTCTTCACACATGCGAAAATAAAGTCCCGTTTTGGGATTTTAGTCAATTTCGCGTCACATTACTAAGAAGACTACCTGTATTGATTTGAAGAATCGTTCTCTTAATAATTCTAAAAAAAAAAACCACCTGAAAATTGCAGCATCCTGGACAAGGTTGTATTAACCATTCAACCAAATAAGCACACACTTAAGGCATCAAAGAAAGAGGGGGCACCAGTGGATTTACCACAGAGTATATAGTACTGCTGAACCAAGGTTCACAAAAGTGTGGTCACACACACACACACACACATATATATATATGTATATATAATTTTTTTCACAGTTAAGAAATGATAATTTTCAGGCAAATATTTTAAGTAAATGAATAATGTATTCTTTTTCATGTAATAGATCTTATCCAAATTAAATGTCTTTGTTTAAAAAAATCTGCAGACTTTATATTTTGAGAGGCACCATAATCTTCTAAGTGCAGGACTTTATCCAGCTCGAATACTGGAGAATTATCATCATCAAGACATGCTGACTGCTCAGATTCCCTTGAAACTCTCTCACCATCTGTCCCTATCAGCCATTGCTCTTGGCAAGTCCTCTAGACATTATCAAATATCTGCACAGATCTAATGAAAATAAGTTTTTGCTTGTCAGTCAACACTGGTGAGTCCATGTATAGTAGTCCATAGGATAACATTGCTTATGAGTTGATCCTTATTTCACTAGCAGTACCCTACATGCCTTGCTAATCTTCCTTAAATGGTTTGTGAGATAGGAGGTAAGTGGCCATACAGCTGCTGTTTTGTAGGATGCTCCTTTATAATAATTTCCCTCTAATTGAATAAACACTTTATTATATGTTGTAAGGTTTGTGTCTTTTTGGACATTTGAATCTATAACTTTTGTTTTTAAATAGCCTTGTGGTATCACATTTTTGATGGTGCCACAGTTTGTTTTTTTAACAGCCTCATTGATATATATGGTGTCAAGCTTCTTCTTCCAGATCTAAAGGATATGATGTGAGTAAAGAAGGTTCATTCAACAAAGAGAGACACTGACCAAAGTCAGAAAGAAGTTTAGAAGAATAACACATCAGTATTCCTTAGTCTGAAGTTTTCAAAAATACTTTAGTATTCAGGAGGAAATATATTTTTAATACAGCAGAAAGTGTTTTTAGCAATTCTGTCTCTAGACTTAGATTTAATACTACCAGTATTTGACTGAACTCATTTCTCTCACAAAGTGGGACTTAGATTAGTGATAAAATTTGTACAAACATTTGAACACATGCTAAAATCAATAGAGGAGCTTGTGGTGTAATGGTTATTGTTATAGGAATTGGACACTGCAACCTGAGTCCAAATCCTGGATAAGGCTGTTTAAATTTCACACAGTATTAATACCCATGGGAAATTTATGAATCCAACAATTCTCCCTTCAGCTATGGGTAAATAGTAGGATAGATAGGACTCTTAAACTTTTTTATGGCAGCAGTCTTGGAGAAGGAAAACTTTGAATTCAAATCTATTAAACTCTGTTTAAAAATTGACCTTGTGTCATATCCTGCTTCTGGTGGAGGGGTTGGGTAAATACATATACAACTGATATCAAAATTAATATTCTTTACATATTGTGGTCTGCTATACACACAATGTTTCAGCAGCTGTATTCTCCAGCCTTCTTCAAGTAGCTATTGTCATATTTGGTAACCTTCCAATCTGATCAACAAATTTATGATTTTTATCACTTCAAATTGAATGAAAGGTTTGCTGAAAAACAAATGTACAAAATCTTTTCTTGTTACCAAAGATAATATTACCAGAGCATAGATATTTTTAATCTCTATCGTTAAAATTTGAGCAATTAAATATGGCATTAATTGTTAGCTTAAAATAAGAGGACATATTTTGTGTATGTAAAGAAATTTTTATATGGAACGTCATTATGTCGAGGGAGAAATGTATTTATGCCTTAAATGTATATGTATGTGAACTGCTGCTAACTGCTGCTGATACAAATCAGTTGGGAATAGAAAAATATTTTAATGTAAATATAAATGTAAACAAATATTCATCTAATTTAAGAAAAATTAAACAAATTGAAATAAAATGCATTTTTGAAAGAAAAGAATATAGATTTTAACTTAAAAGAAGTATTCCAAAAGGTATTTATTTAAGTAAGTAATAATTCATTACTTACTGCTTGTTGAGTAAGTATAGACAATTCTGTACTTACTGTTTATTGTGTAAGTATAGACAATTCATAGTTACTGAAGAAATATTTATTTCTTTGGTTATTTATACTATTTACACTGGCTTAAAATTAGCCAAAAAAGCTGATGATTTATCTATGAATCTAATTGGCTAAGAAATTGTATTTTTGATAATTTTGGAGGGAAAAGATTTCTAAAAAATTTTTGAGTTTTGGTCCATAAAATTTTTCATAGCAAATCAAATATTGTTGTCTGCAAAGTATCTCAAAATTCAAAAACTAGCACAGACGCACTGATTGGTTAATATTTGCAAAAATACAGATACCAAAATTACAGCTTCTCAAGCCGATTTTTTTCACAAAAATTAGCACAGTTTTTTGTTTGGAAATCAGTTGAGTGCCCATATATATATATATATATATATATATATATATATATATTAACAGCTAAGAGTGGAGGACAAACCTAACATTGAGCAAATAAAAATTACCTTATAAACAGCTTTCACTATAGACTCATTACATAGCCCACAAACAGTTTGTGGGGAGAGTCTCCATGTAGTGGCTAACATGCTGGATTGTGACATCATAGCAAGTGAATTCAAACTCAAGTCACACTATTACGTTCACTTTTGGACTAATACCATTGGGAAAGGTATGAACCCCTTAAACCACAGCTATGAGTTAAATAGTATCACTACTGTTCTTCTACAAGGATGGTTTTGGCATTAAATGACTCACAAAGGTTGACATGCCATTGAACAAAGAAACTAAAACTGAAATCAAACAGTTCATTACCAGAAACTTGTGAGGAGGTGAATCTATGGATGTGTATTTCATGGAAGCCTGAAGTAGTATTTGAAGCAATGTCTGAATGTGAATTCTGAACCATATCAAGCAATTCCTTTACCCAGGATAGATTCAATGATCATGAACTAACTACTGGATAGTAAGTAAAGTAAAGTTGGCAACCTTAGCTGAGGGTGACCCGAAGGCTCCTTTTTCAATAGTTACTACACAGGTGTAGAGGTGGGTGCAACTCCTTTCCCTGGATTGCTTCACTTTACCCTTGATCTTTACCTTATAATACTGAGTGTTAAACAAGGCAGCACCAAGTACCATTTTTTGAGTCTTTGGTATGATTCGACTTAGGATAGAACCCCAGTCTCCCAGACCATTGGCAAACACTCTACTCATTTGGCCAATGGCCCGGTAAATGAGACATTACCTGGGAAAGTAGTTGTAGTGGCTGCCTGACCAGTGCACATTAGCAATCAGTGCAGCAACATCACCTGCTACAGTGATTAGAGGCACTTATGGTGTAACGGTTAATGTCATAGGAAATGGACACAGCAAACCAAGTTCAAATCCTGGACAAGGGTTGGGTAAACATATCAAATAGTTAATTTGCAAGAGACTTCCTGTATCAATGTGGTGATCACATGTGGGCAGCACACAAAGAAGTGTAATGCTTCCTATGTGCTAAAGTGGGACACATTTCTTCAAAATGCCAGGAAAAACAGGATGGGGGAGAAGCCCCTGTGCCAGTCTCCTCACCAAAGATACAAATGAAGTGCTACTCACGGTTGAAGTGTATATCAATGAAATCAAGAGGAAACTGGCTTTTTTTTATCACATGTGAATAAATCATAGAGTTACTTTTGGAAAAAGAAGTTATGTTTTCTTTCTCCTAGATCAGTTGTCATACCAAGGTTCAAAAAACCAGTCTGCTCAATTATTTACCCATAGCTAGAGGGAGAATAATTGGTGTTAACTTTTCCCAAGGGTATTAGCGCTATGTGAAAATGGAAGCAGCCAGGATTTGAACTCAGGTTGCTGATTCTATTTCTTATTATGATATTTGTTACACTAAAAATGAAGAAGGTTGATGAACTGACAATCAAATGGAAGACTTATATGCCATAGATTTGAGAATCCTGTTGAAGTCTTAGTTGTGGATGGAAAATTGTTAAAGTCCAATCTTCTGCTTGAACTTGATACTAGGTAGAGTTCACATAAATGAACTGGGCAGCATATGCTTTCCTTTTGATGATGTGCCTGTTTGTTTAGTCATTGACATCAATAGGCCTGATTTTAGCAGAGAATTTAAAGAAAACAAGATCTGGATTGCATTGTGGAAGTAGTCAAATGATTAACCGCCAGAGAAACTGAAGAACAAAAAGATGCTCCATGCTGGTTTGAATAAATCCTGGAAGCAGCAATCTATAAAACAGCAGCTGTACAGCCACTTACCTTCCATCTCACAAACTATCCAAATAAGATGAGCATGACATACTTGGCTCTGCTGTTGAAGAAAAGATGAACTCATAAGTGATGTTCTTTTATAGAGTCCTACATATGGACACACACCTGTGTTGGCCAAGCAACAAAAACTTACATTCATCAGCTCTGTGTAGACATTGTGGTCAACAAGAGAACTTACAAAGACTGATGGCTAATAGAGCTGGGTGGCAAGAGAGAGTCATGGGAATCTGTACTGTTGTTATATAATTAAGGAATGATTTTTTTATTTTAATCATTTTTCATTAATTATATTTTATCATTCAGTTTGGTTGGGCTTTGAACTATTCGGCTCTTAGTTCAGGTGCACATTTGTTCGGTACAGTTTTATGCTCGCATGCAAAGGATATGACAATCACCATTGTCATGATAAACCCCAGACAGGAAATGAAGCTGGAGTGTAGATGACGTCATGCCCAGAAGTGATGGGCTGAGAATTTGAGGGTTTTGAAAAAGAGTTAGTTGGGGAGTTGACATTGGACCATGCAGGCAGACAATTGAGTCTTTACCATTGGGGCATAGAGAATTGAGTTCTCTACTGTTGAGGCATGTAGTTGAAGTTTTGCAGATCTCTACCGACAGAGATCTTAAACTCTACAAGATGCGCAGCATGTTTGTGGGGTCAGATAGTTTGGTCAGCATAGTAAGAATTGTGTCTCTCTCCTCATGTCAAAGAACCAAAGCAAGAAGTTAATAAACCATTCGTATCTGAACAACAGAGTCCGCCGGCATTTGTACATGCATTTGTGTTTTTGCATTTGTTGGTTGGTTGGTTTATTGGGCTTTATGGCATATCAACCTTTGTAGGTTATTTAACGCCAAATCCATTTTTATGTAAATAATCTGTTCTTTTTAAAACAATTCAGTTTAGCATAAGTACACAGTTTAATGGTCAAAAACATTTCTATTTCAAACTATTCAAGCAGTTGTATGTAACAATTCAGTTAAGTGTAAATACAGTTTTAATGTGGAAAAACAGTTCTATTTCAAATAATTCAGTTTAGCATAAGCACGCAGTTTAAATGTAAGGATGGTTTAATTGTCAAAAACATTTCTATTTCAAGCTATTCAGTTTATTCAAACAACTCAGTTTAGCATTAGTATGCTGTTAGTTCTATCTAACCCATAGATAGGGCCCTATCAGGTGCTACCACTTCGGTCCAGAGTGGACCTGGGAGCAATGGCAATAAAGGGGTACTCCACATTCCCCAAAGCTCCAGCACTACTGGAACCTCACCATCAGATTGTTTAGTGTCATATCCAGGACACTCATCAGTGTATTCTAAGCCCTAGCCGACTGGGCAATTTTGCATTTGTAAATGTGTTTGTATCACAGTTGTGATTGAGATCATTGTGATTATATAACACTGTCAGCACACCTTGATGATGATGATAATGAACGAGATCAAAGATGAGAGTGACTGAACTGCAGATATGGCGGGACAATGGTTGGCTGCTGTCATACCCTCAGGAAAAGCTGTCAGTTTAAAGGTTATGTCTGTAGTGCAGGTAAACAAAAAGAAGGTGCATTCAATGATAGAATGTTAGAATATGTTGATGCATTCACAGCCACTGCAGATATCTGTGCACAAAAGTTGAGGAACTGATGGCACCATTGATAATGTGATCAATTGTCAGTACCATGATGTCACAGAATAAGGTCATCTAGAACACAATGTTAACCTACAGTATTAAGCAAAAAAAATCCCAAAAAAAACCCAGACAGCTGGCATAAAAAATTGACACTTGATGACAATTGATGAAGTTTATGGCAAGTTAGGACAATTTATGACTATTTAATATTCGGTAAAGTATATCAATTATTATCAATTATGGCCTGAAAGTCATCGATTGTCTTTAGGGAGTCCTTGTGACATAATGACTAAAGTACTGGACTGCAGTCTTGAAGTAAGTGAGTTTGAACTCCAGTTGCACCCTTTTGGACTAATACTCTTGGGAAAGGAATGAAGCCTTCATCAGCTATTAGTTAAATTGTACCACTGCTGTTCTTCTACAAGGATAGCTTCAGCATTAAATAACCCATGAAGGTTGATATGCTATAAAACCAAGAAACTAACCAACCTTTCAATTGTCTTGATTAAAATTTCTATGTCAGCTATTTGGAGTTTTTTGTCTCATACTACATATTGACAATATTTGCATTAGTGAAAGTATAGTGCTTGTAAAATGCATGAGAATGTATTTGAAGATATTTGGACTAATGTGCAAGGAACCTGATTGATAGGTGGATTTTTTTCAAGTGTTGGATATACAAGTTTATGGAAAGTATAATAAACTTCAATGGAATTGAAGAATCAAGCTTTTAGGAATCTGAAGCATCTTTTTTTGTGTGTGGGAAACCCACATGACACTTACCTGCCTCAATGTAACAACGTTGTTCATAAAATGCTGAGTGAATGTGGTTACATCTAGCTGGGATGATGAAGTGGATGATGTCCCCTTCATGTGAATGGCAACAATCCCTTGGCTATGCCAGGATGTTCCTGAGTAAAATGATTGATGTGAGTAAAATAATTGGACATGAGTTTAACATTTGGGTTGATGCAAGTTTTCTGGCCACTGGAGTTTTACAGGAGGTGATTGGGATATAATGGTTATTGTTGTAGGAAATGGACACAGCATCCTGAGTTCAAATCATGGATAAGGCTGTATGCATTTCACATAGTGCTAATACCTTAGGAAAGGTATGCATCCAACTAATAAGTAAAGTTGGTGACCATAGTCAAGGGTGACCCGAAGGCTCCCTTTTTGATAGCTACTACACCAAGATGTAGGGGAGGCTGTTACTCTTTTCCTTGGATTGCTCCAATTTACCCTTGATCCTTACCTTTTAATGCTGAGTGTTAAGAAAGGATGCATCAAGTACCATTTTTTGAGTCTTTGGCAAACATTATGCCCAACATCTAACAGATTTCATGATAGAAAATAGATTAGCATGCCTCAATACAAACTACCAAAAAAGGGAGGGCAAACTATGGACATACACATACGCAAACAATAGTAAAGCACAGATAGACTACGTCCTTATAAACAATAAATGGAAAAATAGTGCAATGAATTGCGAGGCATACTCCTCTTTCGAGGGTGTGTCCTCCGATCCCCGAATAGTCATGGCAAAAATACGGCTAAGCCTACGAAAAAACGCCAAATGAACAGCGACCACCAAACACTATGACTGGGCCCTTTTGAACAACAGAAATATAAGAGATAAATACGTATTAGAATTAAGAAACAGATTCAAAACACTAAACGAGAAGATGGAAAAAAGTACACCAAATGACAAATATGAAAATTTCGTCAATGCGCACCTAGAGGCAGCAGCGAAATGTATTCCAACAAAACTCAAAACTAAATATAGAGTCCCATGGGAAACTTTAGCGGTGAGAGAAAAATGTGCACTAGTGAAAACAGCCTCCAAAAACTATCGAAAAAACCCAACAAACACAAATGCCCGAAAACTAAAAACAGCACAATATCAATTAGCAGGCATATATATAAAGGAACAGACAGAATACATTCAAAATCAGATAGATAAGATTAGAGACTCGGTAGAAGATAGACAATCTAGGATAGCCTGGCAAACAATAAACGAAGTGAGTAGAAGAAAGAGCACAGCCAAAGCAAAACTGAAAGCTGCAAACCAACAAGAAAGAATAAAACTGTGGCAACAGCACTTCGAAAACCTGCTAGGAAACCCACCGAAAATATCACATGAACCAATCACCAGAATAATTAGTAAACAATTGGACATTAAACTCGGACCATTCACACAAGAAGAACCCGACTCGGTTCTCAGAAAAATTAAAAATAGGAAAACTACAGGGCTGGACGAGATTCCCCCAGAAGTATAGAAGACCAAACAATTCGACGACATACTGCTCCGACATTGCAACACAGTATATAATCAAAATCCGATAGATAGATAGATGGATGAAGGGATGCATCCTCCCTTTCCCTAAAAAGGGTGACCTCGGATTAGCCAAAAACTACCGAGGCATAACACTTACATCCATAGCAGCCAAAATCTACAATGCCCTACTACGAAACCGCATAGAACCCAAAATCGACAACATACTTTGGAAAAACCAAAATGGCTTCCAAAGAAATAGATCCACGACCTCACAAATATTAACCATTTGTAGAATCCTTGAAGGTGTACCAGCAAAAAACCTACAAGCAACATTAATATTTGTCGACTTTATCAAGGCCTTCGATTCCATTCACAGAGGAAAGATGGAACAAATCCTACTAGCATACAGCATACCTAAAGAAACCGTAGCAGCAATAACGATTCTCTATAGAAACACCAAAGTAAAAGTATGATCACCAGATGGAGACACGGAATACTTCGACATTGTAGCAGGAGTACTACAAGGGAACACGCTAGCCCCACACCTCTTTATCATTTGTCTAGACTACGTACTTAGAACATCGATTGACAAAATCAGAGAGAACGGCTTCGAGCTGACAAAGAAAAGAAGCAGAAGGTAGCCCGCAAAAACAATTACCAATGCCGACTACACCAATGACATAGCGATACTGGCAAATACACCCAATCAAGCCGAAACACTACTGCATAGTTTGGAACGAGCAGCCGCAGGCATAGGCCTCTATGTCAATGCACACAAAACGGAATATATGTGCTATAATCAAATGGGTGACATCTCCACTCTAGACGGAACCCCTCTTAAACTAGTAGACAAATTCACTTACCTTGGAAGCAGCATTGAATCAACCGAAAAAGACATCGACACAAGGTTAACGAAAGCATGGACAGCTATCAATAGGCTATCGATTATATGGAAATCAGACCTAACTGATAAAATGAAACGCAGTTTCTTCCAGGCAGCAGTCACATCGATACTACTATATGGCTGCACTACATGGACTCTAACAAAATGGCTGGAGAAGAAGCTAGACGGCAATTACACAAGAATGCTGCGTGCAATCTTGAACAAGTCCTGGAGGCAACACCCCACAAGACACCAACTGTATGGTCACCTGCCTTCTATCATGAAAACTATTCAAGTTAGACGAACCAGACATGCAGGACACTGCTGGAGAAGCAGGGACGAACTCATAAGTGATGTACTCTTATGGACCCCCACACATGGCCGTGCAAAAGCAGGACGACCAGCACGAACATACATTCAGCAACTATGTGAGGATACAGGATGTTGTCCAGAAGACCTGCCTGAGGCGATGAACGATAGGGAAAAGTGGCGAGAGAGGGTCAGGTATATCCGTGCTACCAGCACGACATGATGATGATGATGATGGCAATGTCCGGAGGATAAAGGAGTAAATAGCAGGGCAGACTAAGTTATTTGATCTTAGCATAGTAACCAGTCTAGGAGAAAGAAAACCCTGAATTCAAACTTGTTAAATTGACCTTGTGTCATATTCTGCTCATGGCAGAGTGAGCGGGTAAATACATACTAGATGTCTACAGGTTTATAGTCAAGAATGTATGTTGATTGCAATTAGTAACTTCCAGAGTAATTATTGTTTGACTTATGGCTTGTCAAATATATCTTATCAAATTGATATAAATAAGTAGAGGTGCCATAATTTTTGGGATTATATAAATAAAAATAAAAAAACTAATGAAATAGGTTATATTCTGTTCATGGAAATTTTTTACAAAATAATTTTCCACACAATCAGTTGTACTAACTTAATTTTCATTGTGCTGTGAATAAGAATCATTATCAAAAATATCAACAAAATAGAAGAAAAGATGTGTCTTCAAACCCAAATGAAAAATATTAAAGTTTTTCTTGTAGGAGGCACTAGAAAAACTTTAATATTTTGGTTTGGTTTGGTTTGGTTTTATGGCACATCAAACATTGTAGGTTATTAATGGTAAATGCATTTTTATACATATAAACAGTTCTATTTCAAAAAATTCAGTTTAGTACATAGTTTAGTTATTTGACCCATAGATGAACCTGGAAACGATGGCAATGAAAAAGTACTCCACATTCCCCAAAGCTCCAGCACTACTGAAACCTCACCATCAAATTGTTTAGTGTCATATAAAGGACACTTATTGGTGGTGGGGGTCTTACCCCTCTGCAGAAAAGCAGTTGGTGTATTCTACAGCCTCAGTTGACTAAGCAAGTTTAATATTTTTCACTTGGGTTTAAAGGTATATTTTTGTCTGTTTTTAAAGATGTTCTGCCTTATAAGCCTGGGCAAGAACTACAACTACTTGCAAGAATTAAGATCTGAGTGGTGTGCTTGTGTCCCAACCCATGTTATCAGCACACAATTAACATAGTATCTTAATACATGTACAAGCAATAATTAGGAATTGAGCTGTTAGAAACATAAGAGCACATGCCATATCTCTAAGATACTACCAGTCATGAGATAAATATCAGAGTAGCTGATGATAATGAGGTAGTATAAATTTAATCATTGTTTCCAATGGAGATTATGTAAAAATAATTCTAGGTCAACATTTTAGAACTTGAAACACTAATAGCTTTACATTCATATGGTTCAAAGCATGCAAGCTTTTTGAAGGAAATATTTACAAATTCATTATCAAAATATATTGAAATAAGGAAGAGTTTAATTTCAAATTTATTAAAAAAAATGTTTTACAGCGTTGAATCAAAATTGAGGCATAGAATTCAACCTTTTAAGCCTGAAAAACTAGAAGTCAACTAATATGTCAGAGCTAAAATCAAAACTTTCACCACAGGTTTACCACTCTGTGGTAAAAATTTAGATTTTAGCTTGGCCAAATACACTGACCCCAAGTTTTGTAGAAATCTTTTCAGGGTTAAAAAGTTTACTTGTATGCTACAATTTATGGTTATTAAAAAAATGTAATAAGAAAAATTAAAAACTAAGAAAAGAGAATAAATTTGGTTAGGTTGGTTGGGTTTTATGGCATATCAACCATTGTTGGTTATTTAATGCCAAATCCTGTTTATATATATATATATATATATATGTTGCAGAGGCTAATAAATATACTGGTCCCCACAAACTTTTTGAAAATATAAGTGATTGACAATGAACCAGGCAAGAATGACAAAACAAGGATGTTGTTTCGAAAGGCCAAACTTTATCATGGCAAGTCGTAAATCAGAAAAGCGTATGGCAAACAATCGCCACGGCTGGTGATCGTTGGAGCAGGATCTAGTCATTGTGTAACATATTGACCTCCGACCCAGCCGAGCTGTCAAATGGGAGATGCACCTGTGTAAATAACCGGTGTATCTGGTCGAAGATATCAGGTGATAACCTTGACTGTCAACGGGTTGAATAGAGTGCAAATATGATGCTCACAAGAAGCAGATGGGCATTGAACAATTATATAACCCGGTGCGACAGGAAGTTCAGATCAGTTGGAGATCAGAGTTTGAAGTCAATGTTCCAGTTTGAGGAGTGATTGGTGGTCACTGGTTCAGGACTGGTTTCTGCTGATGCAGGAAGATGGTCACTGGTTCAGGACTGGTATCTGTTGGTGTAGGAAGGTGGTCACTGGTTCAGGACTGGTATCTGCTGGTGCAGGAAAGTAGTCGCTGGTTCAGGACTGGTAGCTGTTGGTATCTACTGGTGCGGGAAAGCGGTCACTGGTTCAGGACTGGTAGTTGCTGGTGCAGAACTGGTGGCTGCTGGTATCTGCTAGTGCAGGAAAGTGGTCGCTGGTTCAGGACTGGTAGTTGCTAGTGCAGAACTGGTGGCTGCTGGTGCATGAAAGTGGTCGCTGGTGCAAGAAGGTAGCTGCTGGTGCCGTCTCAGAGGATATTAGGTTAGACTTTCTGAATTAGACCTGAAAAGGGCTGTTAGATTGAGAGGCTGGTAGTTGTGTCTGCTGCATTGTACCGTCTCAGGAGGTGTTTGGATAGACTTTCTGAGTAGCCCTAAAAAGGGCTTTTAAGCTGAGTGGCTGGCAATGTTCCTGTGTCGTCTGCAGCTGGAATGTGGACGTTGGCTTTAGGAGAAGCCTCGGGCGGTCCTCGTGGGCAGCTGCTGCTAATTAGGCTTCAGTCATAGAATGACCAGGGGAGAATCTGATTTCTCCCTCATCCTTGGCTGATGTCCAGCCCAACTGATTTGACCCGGTTTGATACCGCTGCTTTTATAACTACTGTGCGCTACTACACTATGTGGTTTAAGTAGAATGACCTTGCTTATTAATACTATATAATAGTGAGAAACTTCATTCTACTTTGACCATGTGTTTTTTATTACTACCTATTTTGCCCATTAGTTTAGGACTGTCCTTAGAAAGACAGGCTAAATTTGATATTAAAAAAAAGATGTCCTGTGCGGAAGGATTTGGCTCCTTACAACTTGTTCCTAAATACTATTAGCTGAAGACATCAGTAAATCATTACTTCTTAGAAAGGGTTTTGTTTGTTTTGTTTTTGTTTGGTTTATGAGTAGTCGGTTGACTACGATATGTATATGATTTGTAAACACATTTTGTACATAAAATTATTAAATGACCCTAAGCTTTTTTTTCACACACATTTAAATGGTTTCAAGTATTGCTATATAACAGTCACAATTTAACATCAGTCATTTGTTAGCACACATTTAAATAGATATACAGGATATATAAAAGATTAGTTTGTTGAAAGAGAAGTGGAATCCCTTTCTCACTAATTTGTCAACAATTCATGCATAGTTAATATTAAAATCAATAATTTTTTATTTTGTTAATTTTTATTTTAATAATAGAGGATGAAAAATTTAAATGAATGATGTAGTATCTGAATTATTGCTGGTTATTGGAGATATCATCATTATTTGATCCTAGGGAGGATATTTAGTCATGTTTCCACTCACCAAATTCCAATAATAGCATTAATATATCCATTTGCACACTAACACTGAATGAACAGAAAGGAAAAATGGGATAAACTCATATAAACATATATGACATTTAATGTTTTCATATATAAAAACATATAACATGAAATATGTATATTGTTTTATTAATAAGCAGTGCATAAAAAGGAGTACAAAAATGGTGAATATAAAAAGTTGAAATAAAGTTCCTTGCTTGAGTTAGTGAAAAAATCTCTCTTCTGTTCCATTTCCACTTCGCTCCATGAGTAGGGACTGAAGATAGGTCATAATGCTTTGAAGACAAGGATCAAAAAGAAGATGATAAAGAGGTCTCAGTTCTCAATTAAACAATTATTTTTTGGATAAAAGTGTTTCAGTATTAATCTATAGTTTCATTAATATCAATGATAAAAAGC
The DNA here is from genome assembly GCA_963585895.1 of Sepioteuthis lessoniana. Taxonomy (NCBI): domain Eukaryota; kingdom Metazoa; phylum Mollusca; class Cephalopoda; order Myopsida; family Loliginidae; genus Sepioteuthis; species Sepioteuthis lessoniana. The sequence continues at coordinate 42,240,783 of OY757917.1, read as the reverse complement.
ATTTATCTAAAATATTTCAAAATTTATTAACTTATTAAAAATCTAAATGTTTTTTTTTAAAATCTTAGTAACTTCTTAAACACAGAAAAAATTACCATAATAAAATCATTTATGCTTGAACAAGAAGTTGATATAAAAATCTTATTTATCCTCACTTTAAAGTTATTTTTAATACATTTTAATGACACATATTCATTAGAAGACAATTTCATTTTTTAAGAACAATCATTATAATAATATTTGAATGAATAAAATCAAAACAAGATGTAAATAATACTCAATGTGCACACTCAATATAACAGTCATAGATTCAATAAAAAGGAAAAAAAACAAAGCAATTTATCTTTATATAAGTTTTGTTTTGTTTCCTTAAAATAATTGATATTAATACTGTAGTGATTATTAAACACTGTTATTCATATTGAAGTGAGAAGATAATCTACTTGTGCTGAGTGATGATAATTTCAACAAAATACAAAGGGAAAAGTATATCAATTTTAATAATTTTGTTGGGTTTCACTTACGCTTTTAACTTTAGAAGTCAACAAATAAATTTTTGAACATTATGCAGTTACTAATTTATAGGATATGAATTTTTACTATGACTTGAATCACAGAGTAACCAATGTTTAAAGCTTATGATATTTCAAACAAAAAAGAAATGAACACACAAATTATTATAAATATTCAATAAAAGAAAAATTGACATTCTATTCAACAAATAATAAACAAGAAAAGTTAACAAAGGTTCTTTGAGTGCAGAAGAGTTGTTAATAATGTCTTTTAGAGACAAGTGTTTAGGGAAGTTTTGATATAACCACTGTAATACTTTCAGTGACAAAAGTATATAGACATGATTAAAAAGAATAATTTTTGTTCACTAATTTGTATGTTTGTGATCATGTTTAAAATGTATGTGCATATTCGTGGCTTCATAGAGCTTGATAAACTGAAAGGTGGAAATATATAAACATTATCAGGGATAGTTGCTACAAGGGAGGATATTTAGATCCAGTCCCCACTCATCAAGGCCCAATATTCACTTAAGTATATCCAATGAGTCATGGTAATCTTTCGGTGGCTATTTTTTTCTCATAGATGCCACTCTTATAGATGAGTAGCAATAGTTTCCAAACTGAACTATTTGATACTGGCTGTAAACCTATGAGGTTCCTCCACTAAGCATCTGATGAAGCACACCATTGACCTGCCTTTGGATTCCTCCAGGAATGGTGGATAAGAGGGATAGAGGATGAGAGAGTCAGGAAATTCATGCTGTCAGTTTGACAATGATGATGATAATAATGATATCCAATGATACACTAACAGTGAACAAACTGAAGGAAAGCCAATATAAGCTCATTCATACATATAGGAACATTTAATACATTCATATTAAACATACAAGAAGTATTAACAAGAATACACAAATGTGTCCCAATAGATGAAATATACACATATTGTTATATGCACAAGCAGCATATCAAAGGGCTTCAAAAATGGTAAAAACACTTTGGTGTTCATAGCTATGTGGGTTTTATGTTTCGATGAGGAGTTGAAAGATTATAACTTTTGCTGGATGGTGAAACCAAGTCTATTCAATGAACATAGATAAAAAAGCACATCTTAATCATTCAAAGAACAGAGACAAAAGTGATCAAGAAAGTGTCCAAAGCCCCCCCCCCCAAAAAAAAAATCCAACAGATACATTTGTTGTCTCCCTCCAACATATTGAAAATATGATCACAGCCTTAGTGTTCTGTAAAATTTAAAGAGAAGTGACTTGATTTTGTTTTAACATAACAGCATTCATACAATGGCAGTGAACCTTGATAGAACCATTTATCATATTGCAAAAGAAAGAGAACTATCATTTGGTGCCCATTCCTTATACTCTAACTACCTCTGATTCAATTTCACTTAGCAACAAGACTTGTTTCCATAACGATAAACTTCCTTCACCAACTGGTGTCAAGCTTTCTGACCAAAGACAGATAATTGAATATTTTCCTCACAAAAGAATATAAGTGGCAGTTGCCAAAAAAATCAGTTGTCCGGTATTTATTTATATTAGCAAAAGGATGTACCCTCTATATACAAATATTTAAGTTCTAATGCAATAAAATATCATATCAAATTAAAAAGATTAACAAAACGTAATAAAAATGCATGTAAAAAGATTACACCTTATTTTATTTTAATTGATTTCTATATAAAATTATATATAGGATTGCTTTTGATATGTTTGAGAATAAATCAATAACACCAAACAATTATCTAATAAAGCCAATTTTGTTAAAACCAATCTGCAAACTATCTACATCATAAACTATGTGAACCTTTATTTTATAAAAATTTATTTCTAACAAAGAAATAAAGCAAACACATGTGGCATTTAATTCTGGCCAGAGTGAAGAAGAGAGAAGCAAGCCTAGACAATAAAGTACCAAAATCTGCCTCCTGCCATTTTGTCAACAGCTAATACTAAGCTCTCAGAGTGAACTCTGGCACCAAACCGTTTAGGCAGAAAAAAACAGCTAGCAGTCTGGTTTTGTCACTCACTTCTTTTCAACTGAATTCAACTAAAAGTCAATCTAAAGTCAATTCTACTGAAATTCAACTCAATTAAACAAAAGATGAAAATTTAACCTGAGAATTCTGCTGAAAGCCAACTTTACTGAAGACTCAATTAAAATTAAAAGAAAACTGAAAATTTAACTTGCAAATTCTGCTAAAAGACAACTTTACAGAGAACTCAACCAAATTAAATGAAAGCTGAAACTTTTCAACAAAACTACAAAAAGTACTTAAAATCCAAGAATTTTGTTTTCAAGAAACTCTTTCAGATAAGTTCCCGCAAATTACACCAAAATTTGCACCACTTTTCCGTCTTTTCTTTCTTGTTTCTTTGTATAAAATTTGTTTCAAAAATTTTGTCTGTATTATCTTTTTGAATAGAAAACTGAACTAGAAAACTGCAGAACTTACTGTTTAAACTTACCATTAAGGCCTCCCTAAAACATTATCCCCCCATATATCAAATTTACCGGGACATTGGCCCAGCGGTTAGAGTGTTCGCCAATGGCCCGGGAGACCTGGGTTCAATCCCAGGTCGAGTCATACCAAAGACTTTAAAAATGGAACTTGATACCACCTTGCTTAACACTCAGCATTATAAGGTACGGTTCAAGGGTAAAGTGGAGCAATCCAGGGAATGGAGTAGCGCCCTCCCCTACACCTTGGTGTAGTAGCTATCGAAAAGGGAGCCTTCGGGTCACCCTCGACTATGGTCGCTAACTTTACTTTATATCAAATTTGTCATTTTCATCATATTAAATTTTGTTACTTTTAATTTCTTTTATATTACAAATTTTGTTATTTAAATTCTTTTATATTGCAAATTTTGTATAAATTCTTTTTAATTTCTTAGTGATATACGATACACATTTCCAGGTTTTAAATCCATTAATAACATAGGCTGTTTTAAGGCAAATCTAACTCAGCTAGACTTTAATAGAGACATTGTTAATAAATAAGATGATAATTAAAACTAAATTATGATTATTTAAATAACTGAGGCAATTGTGATGTTGGTGGTGATGTAGTTTTAGTTATAGACACAGACAGACGATTATAATAACTTATTAAACACAATATGGTTTTATATTTATTAGTCTTACTTGAACTGGTCTCAATAGAGTAATGAGAAATTCTATTGTTATAATAGCATGAAATGTCACTTAAAGTAAAAATGAATCATGTTATAACAATGGAATATTTCATTACTCAGTGATACCAGATTACTAACACTAAGGTGAACCAAAACTTTGATACATGCAATTTTCTGGTATGTTTATCACATGACCCAAGTAGTTTAAGCTATGGTAAATACTCACTGTTGTTGGTAGTATGGTGGTGATTGGTGTACCGACACATTGTGTATTGCTTCAGTCCATATTTGATTTGAAAGTCATACAGATAAATATGTGTGACATAGTCTAATTTGGGAACTAATGCTTTACAAGTTTGAACTGGGCTGTAATGCTACAGACTAAAATATTTGCGTTGTGAAAGATGAAGGCATAGTTGATCACAGTACAGTAAGCAGATGGTTGAAGAAATTCTTCTTGGGTTGCAACAAATCTCAACAATCAAGCAGGGTCAGGTAGGTCTAAAACCATGGATTCCAGGGCTGTGCTCTAAGCCATAGAGGCAAATCTGGTGAGTAATGCTAAGAGAGTATCCGGCAAGTTTAGCATCTCATAGTCCAGTGTGATTTGTCAATTTTGTGTGACCTCATCAAGAGCATCCAAACCTGTTGAATTGTGCCTCACATTAACAAAATATTGCAAAACTTTTGATTCACCCTTGTATATTGCAAAACTTTTGATTCACCCTTGTATATTGCAAAACTTTCACAGCTTCAAAATAAATAGAATTTACACCAAAATTTTACATCAGTAAAACATACAAAAATCAGAAAAATATTAGTTTAATATTCATTTAGGTCATTTATCATTATTTTAGATTTGGTTTGGTTTTTGTTGAATGGCATATTAACCTTCATGGGTTATTTAATGCTAAAGCCATCTTTTTAGAAGAACAGCCGTGATACTATTTAACCCATAACTGGGTGGATAAGGGGGTTCATACTGTCATTATTCTAATTTTTGTATATCTCACATTGATTGGATGTTGGAATTTGGTTGGGTTTTATGGCATATCAACACTTGTGGGTTATTTAAGACCAAACCCTGTTCCCACACACACACACACACACACACACATATATATATATATATATATATATATATATATATATATATATATATATGATTTATCAATGAATTGTTCATAAGTAACATTTTTAAACAAGCCAGAGCTCATTTGTTTGCACTCAAATGGTTTCAAGTTTTGTTATTCAATACTAATAATTCTATTAAGCATCAATCATTTGTTTGTACCCAGTTAAATATTTTCAAGTATTACAATCTAATGCTAATATTTTGACTTATACACAGTTTCAAGTATTCTTATCTAACACTAATAGTTCTATTTGTACACAAATAAATGTTTTAAAGCATTGGTATCTAATACTAATAATTCAATTTGTTAATAAGCAATTTTTTGCACACAGTTAAATGTTTTCAAGTATTGTAAATGATTAAACAGTTCTATTTGACCCATAGATAGGACCCTAACAGGCACTACCACTCCAGGCCAGAGTGGACCTGATGAGGTTCTCCACATTCTTGAAAGCTCAAGAACTGGAACCTCTCTATCAGATAGTTTAGTGTTATATCCAAGACACTTGTTGGGGAGCGGGGGGTCTTACCTATCTGCATAGGTGCAGTCAGTGTATTCTACAGCCAACTCCACCAGCTGACTGGGTTGCTCACATTAATGATTTTTATTTGTAAACTTTATAAATTGCATTAAGGATTAAATATTAAATCCATTTTTTAGAATTTATCTTATCTTAGTAACAAAGCAATAGCATTTTGGGGCTGTCAATAAAACCTAAAATATATTTTGACTTTATTCCTCTGCAGATACTTCTTCATATTTTTTTGATTTTGTAAAGAAGCAACACTTTCAGCCCCTCCAAAATAAATCCTTTGTTTAAATTAATTTCATTTGAGTAGTGGTAATTATAAACAAATATCAATAGTTTACTATAAGCATAGAATTATTCAAAATGTTGAATAAAATAGATTTTTAAATATAATTTAATGTTATAGCTTTTCTATAGCAGCTACTTACCCTAGATTTAACAAACTAAGGCAAAGTAAACTGTCATCAGCCAGGAAGCACCACAAATCTATTAAAAGTCAACAAGCTGAAATATAAACTGTACTGAATGAGCTATCTTCCTCTTATGTTTCAGAATTAACCTGTCTGCCATATTTGGCCTTTTCTAAAAAGGGCAAACCATACAAGTATATATACTAGGATTAAGACAAAATATTAGAAGAAAGAAATATATTATTAATGAAAGCTAGATATGTGACAAGAATTGAATTCTTTTATAGCTGAATCATCTAAAATACTTAATCTAAAAATTAAGGTAAAATCTGTTCATTGTTATACAGTTATTGGACAAAAAAAAAATTGTGAAAAAACTGAACCATTTTTTAAATTATTATTGTCACCAATTTGAATGAAATTCTAATGGCTTAGATGCATACAAACAACAGGCAAAAAGTTTGGAGCCACCCTGCATTTTTTAAAAGCACTTTCAAAAGAGATATTTTTGTATTTTTCTTTAAATAAAAGATAAAATGTCAGTTACTACTACAGTGTATTTACTTTAATTTTTCAGTCTTCCTCCAGACTTTCTTTTTACATACCCTCTCCCCTTATGAGCAAAATTTTCAAATTTTGACTTTTCTGTTCACAATACATTTTGCTAAATTATGAGTATTAGGTATGAGAAACATAATCTTGTATTTTCACCATCAACCCCTTGATAGACTTTTTGAGATTACCAAAGTTTTCATCTCAGTTGAACATTAATACAGATTCTAAATCTTAACTCAGTACTGACTAATGTTGAAACATTGTTGTAACACTTGTTGCTATTTACAAAGAACACAGCTGTCTCTGTTTGAAGAAAAAAAATTGTGTCATTGCACTAGTATTTTCACTGGCTTTTTAAAAATGTTATTTTCTAATTTTCAAGTAATTTGCACAAAATGGCAAAATCAAAGCAGCTAAACATTGAGATAAGTGTACAAATTGAAATTTTATTCAAAGAAGGCTACTCTCAAAGACAAATTGTTCAGAAGGTGAAGTTGATATGGAGAACAATATTTGTTAAAAAGGCAGACAGAAACTGGTGCAGATGTAGAAGGAAAAAGATCTGGAGCATTAAAAGAAACAACTACTTCTGAAGAAAAACATTTGAGGGCAAAAGAAATAGAGGGAAAACTACTCCAGAGTTGACAGCTGAACTTAATTCCTCTTGACAGAAACCGGTGTTGCTCACAACTGTGAAAAATCAACTTAGCCATCAAGAAACCCTTGTTATGGAAGGTGAATAAACAGAAAAGACAGTTATGAGCAAAGAAGCATTGAAAAAGTAGAAAAATCTATTGTGGACATATCAGTCCAAATTTGAACTTTTTGATTGAAGAGGAGAGTGTATGTGAGAAGAAAGCATGTAGAAAGATTGAATGATGAATGTGTGATTCCAACAGTTAAGCATGGTGGTATGTCTGTTATGATATGGGAATGTTTTGGGGCAGAGGGGGCAAGAAATTTATTTCAGTTCAAAAGAATCATGAAAAAAGAACCATATCATTCGATTTTGCAAAGACATTCTATACTATCTGGTTTATGTAAGTGAGAAAAAATGAAGCGAATCAGATAATTATGTTTAAAAAATAAATAGAATAAAAATATATACTTTAGTATGAATGAAAATTTATTCACTTTGCCAAGATGTGTTTTGACTAAAATTTTGCCTACATACAAGGTATTCTATTTAAAATTACATAGGTCTAAAAATAGAAATAAAACTATACTAATAATAGAAAAGGAGGTGCCCGTGGTGTAATGGTTATCGTCGTAGGATATGGACACGGCAACACGAGTTCAAATCCTGGCCGAGACTGATTGCATTTCACATAGCACTAATACCCTTGGGAAAGGTATGAATCCAATTATCCTCCCTCCAGCTATGGGTAAATAGTAGGACAGACTTGGTTCTTCAGCCTTGGTGAGGCAACTAGTCTAGGAGAAGGAAAACTCTGAACTCAAATCTGTTAAACTTTGCTTAAAAATTGACCTTGTGTCATATCCTGCCCGAGCGGAGGGGTTAGGTAAATATGAATAGAAAATATGTAAAGCATGTAAGCTGAAAAGTCATCTTCAGGGCAAATGCTTTGGATTTTAGAAAAAACAATACAGGAGAAAATATATTTGAAATTGATGACATCATAAAATGAAATCTTTTTCAAAAAGACAACATCATTTCTCTGTTTGAGAAATTTTTAACAGTTTACAACTTTAAAAATCCAGAAAACAATTCAGTATTATTAATGGATGTTAAAATCTTTTATCTTTTCAATATATCCAGTTAATTTATAATTGGAAAAAAATTCATCTTTCAACAAGACATCAATACTTAATCTCCTGACTTTTCTCTGATTGAATTAGTGTGAGATTAACTGGATAGGAGAGTTCAAAGAGTGAAAATGGGCTTTTTCAGCATTTTGAGAATTCTTGGAGAGATCTGCTATTTACTTTGTTTCAAAAACTGTTGGAAAGAATGTAAAGCAGTCATTATGGAAAGTGATGGTCTTATTAATAAAAACAAAATATGATGCAGTTGTGTGATAATTTTTTAATAGTTAAATGTTTATTTTTTGCCAAAATGAAATCTAATACATCGTAGTTACTGAAATTTTTATCTTTTACTTGAAAAAATACAAAAATATTTCATTTTAAAGTGTTCTTTTTAAAAAATGCAGGGTGATTCCAAACTTTTTGCCTGTAGTGTAGGAAGTGATTATTTTCCTTGATTATTGTTGTCAAAATTCACTTAGTTTAAGTGAAAAGTCTTAGTTTTTTAAAAAGAAAATTCTCAGAAATTTCCCAAAATATGTTCTTTTCCTTCACTTGATATCCTAATCTTGGATTAGTTGTTTGTTAATGGCTAGTAAGCAGTTGTCTGAGTTTGAAAAAGGTCAAATCGTGACATTCAAGGATTGTGAACTGTCACTTTGAAATACTGCATTGAAATTAAATCAACATCGTTTATCAATTGATGTTTTCCACAAAAATTGTAAGAAAATTGGAAATTATCATAAAAAAGTTTGTAGTTGTAAAAGAAAAAACACTGCATCTTGATGCTAATGGATACCTTACCAAATATTAAGTGGTCATAAATTGTTCTAACTTGTCATAAACTACATCAATTGTCATCACTTGTTTGAATAAATTAATAAATCTTTTTTATGTTAGCCTTATGTTGTCTAATACCATACTACTACACAGTAAAGTCCTTTTGCTTTTTTGTTGAGATAAATCTAATCAAAGCAATAGTTTCCTTCATTTTTGATAAGATAATCACAGTGAATAGAAAAAATCATTAATACCTCAACCATAAAATTCTATGGGTTTTGTGGCAAAAAATGAAAAACAAAACTAAAAAAAAATTGCAGTCTTTTTCTTAAAGCTCTTCATAATCTACATACATTCAGAAATTCCTGTGAAGTCCTAAAAAGAAAATGAATAAAAAAATTTTCCATGTGTCATTAAATATTCATGAAATAAAAAAGAAAAGATGATAATAATCAGTTAATATGCATAATTCAGTGTTTTATAATCAAACAACAACTTTAAAGTTTTTATGCCAAAATACTATGACTTTTTTCCAACTTAATACAAACTTTTTACTCAGTAATAATAAAACAAAAAATATTCTCAATATTTTCACTAATAAATCATATTTGTTTAAATTGGCAATTGTAACGTTGAATTCTACTCTGACCTGAAGAGATCGATATCTCGGTCATTGTCCTCTGTAGAAGGCTATTATGTAGAATGTGTATCGCCGAGGGCAGTCTGGCACTTGACACTCCACAAAATAAATCCCAGTCAAGGCTCCTATTTCAGGCGTATGATAAACAGACAAATAATGTGGAGGTTTATTTGGGGCTAGACTGACCTCAGACGTTGGTAAGAGGGTGCCAATTCACTTTCACATATACCACCAAGTCCTTTGTCTTCCTACCCCCTCAGATCACGGAAGAGCAAACTTCTAGGTTAGATGATATTAACTGTAGACAGATTTCCAAAATTCTCTTGTAATGTTTAAGGAGGCAATAAGACGTTTAGTGAGAATCAATGAAAGCGGTACGAGGCTGAGACAGATACATGCAAAAGAAGACAAATCGATAGAAGAAAGAACACAACCAAAAGATTTCAACACAAGGGTGCATTTAGAATACAACAAAATTTTAATAGGTGATGATTAAACAAATAATGATGAGATTTAAGAAATAGTTCCTTTTTCTTTTCTCTTTTCTTTTTAAAATACTGGCAATATTAAGCTATCAGGAAAACATCAAACAAAAATGTCTCTCAACAGTCCTTTTTTTCTTCTTTCTCTTTCTTCTTTCTTTTTTTTTCTCTTACTTGAGTAAAAGTGTTTAAGCCACCGGACTGAAGCGTATAGCAATGTTCATTCAATAAATTTAACTAATGATGAAACAGAACCTTTACAGTTTCTCTCTTTTTTTGAAATACATATAACTTTCCAATATTTAAGAATTGTAGAAGGAAAATGGTTTGAGTTGTACTTATCCTTGACGGGTTCTCAATTTTCAGATTTCTTTCTTTCCTTTTTACGGGTGAGTGTCTTTCCTGGAGCTGGTTGACCTCAGTGATCTGGTTCTAACGCTGGCTTTATCCAAACTAAAATTCTCCTTCAAATTTCTCTTACGTGTGATTGCCTTTTTGGCGCAAAGAGCCTGTGGACCAATCATCCGACTTTTCCTTAGCCAAGGTCTTGCTGTGTCCTGCCACTTGATTGACCTAGACTTCTTTCATTCAACAGACCAAAGGGCACAGAGTGCAGATAGCTTGCCCTTTCTTTCCCCTACCATTTTAACTGTCAGTCTTAATGCCTGTTGATTCAAATAAAGAAGGGTAAGGGAATTGACCTCCCCTTCCCTCTATCTGTAACATACCAAATCACACAATTATATGGATATCAGTGCTTAATGTTCAAGCTCCATTAAAATCAAGAGTTTCAAATGTTGATTTCAAAGCAAGCATACTCTCTTTACTTTGAAGATTGGCACTACACAATTTGCTTAGTCTTAAATTCATTCTAAGCTTTTTAGTAATTGATTGCCTATCATAGAGTCAGGGCTGGATTAAGCAAAATAAGTATGTGTTTATAGCATCTAGGAAAGAGGGAGTCACCACTGAGATTGTTGGATTATCAGGCAATTTTAAGTAAATGAATGATTTATTCTTTTTCATGTAATAAATTTTATTCAAGTTAAATATCTGTATTTACCCAACTCTTCCACACAAGCATGATATGACACAAGGTCACATTTTAAGTGGTGTTTAACAGTTTTGAATTCAGTTTTCTTTCTCTTAGACTGGTTGCCATACCAAGATTAAAGAGCCCAATCTGCCCTACTATTTACCCATAGCCGGAGAGAGAATAGTTGGATTCATACCTGTTCCAAGCATATTAGCATTATGTGAAAAGTAAACACTCTTATCCATAATTTGAACTGTGGTTGCCATGTTCATTTCCTATGACAATAACTATTACAACATGAATGTCTCTTTAATTAAATGTCTTTGTGTTTAAAAAAAAAGAGGAAATCTGTAAACTTTCTATATAGAGGAAACACCATAATCTTCTAAGTACTTAGGGTCTCTACAGGACTTAATCTGGCTCTGCATAGAGTGATAATCTTGATAATCTCATATACTTGCATATTCTTGCATAGTCATAGTAGTCACACATGCTAATAGTTTTGGTTTAGTTTGGTTTTAAGGCACATCAACCATTGAAGGTTATTTAATGCCAAATCCATTTTTATACATTAAACAGTTCTATTTCAAACAATTCAGCTTAGCATAAATAAAGTTTAAATATCAAACAGTTCTATATGACCAATAGATAGGACCCTATCAGGTGCTATCATTCCGGGCCAGTGTGGACCTGGGAGCAATAGCAGTGAAGGAGTACTTGCATCCCCCAAAGCTCCAGCATTACTGGAGCCTCACCATAAAATTGTTTAGTGTCATATCCAGGGCATTTGTTGGGGGTTTCTTACCCCTCTGCAAAGATGTAGTTGGTATATTCTGTAGCTCCAGCTGACTGGGCTCCACATGCTTATAATATTCAATTCTCACTTGGTACCCCACTAATATGGCCCTCTCTTAGACTAAGTAAATCTGAGTAAATTTCTATCATGGAATAAGAATGTTACCTTAATAAAGGATACATTTACTATGACCTGAACTAAATGTAGCAATGAATGAATGTACATAGCACAGTCAGCATTATGAATATTTGTTGCATTATCATCCAAATGAATGTCTGGTGTTATCATCAACTCTCATTGTAAGTCTTTAGGATGGTCAGCATCAGACTGCTATGGTGGTGAGGGCTATTTGTTAATTGGAGAGTAAAGAATACAAAACAAGTTAACTTCTAGAGTTAGAACCTTTCAGTATTTTATTCTTTATGCTGAGGCAGTGGAAACAGAGAGAAATGAATAATGGACATATGTGATAGGAATAGTCTCATTCTATGTTTACACTCCAGCTGTCAGAGAAAAAGAGACTGAATCATGAGATCACATGATATTTATATCTGGGTTCATAGAACACTTCACTCCTACTTTTGCCTCGGGTGAGTGACACTGAGTGCTAGATCAAGAGTATAAAGTTACCAGGGAGACTGAACTAGCTTTATTATGTGACAGTAGATATTAAACTAAATATTACTGTCTTTTGAAGAGAACCTTACAGCAAATACTTTTGCAGAAAGGTGATTAAGAATGTATTTATCCAACATATCTACCATGGGCTGAATGTAAAACAAGGTCAAGATGTAAGAAGAGTGACTTTCTGATTTTGAGTTAGAAGATATAATATGGATTGTGGAGAGATGTATTATTACCTTGATTGTTTTCAGAAATTGGAAAACATTTTGATAAAGTGGAACATTCACTTTATTATGTTTTAGGACTGAAATCGTTGAATCTACTATTTATATTTATGTCTAGATGTGGGTTCTCAGAAGGAAAACTTATATTGCTGTTAACATTGATTTTGATAAGTATTTCCTTGGTAGCATTTGTTTAGACTTGGTATAAAAGATCATAGGAGAAAGCTTACTTTAAATCTGAAGAGGTTTCTTTTTTTTTTACTTTGTTTGGAATTATGAAATTCACTTCTGATGTTTTCCAATCAAAAGCAAACAATTCATCTGAATACTCTGAATACCTACACAGAGGTTTTTCTTCAGTAACTTCCTGTTGTATTGATCAAAGCAACTGTTTCACTCTTGAAATACATCATTTTGAAAGATCTATTTTACTTGTGAATCATCATTTGCATTTTTTAAATGAAGTTTTCAAGTTTCTTATTGAATATATATACATTAAAGCACAGGATGTTTCAGAAAAATTAGTACAGTTGCTGTTAAACCTGTAGTGAGGAATGTCTTCTTGGACTATTAGAGAACAGTCATGTCTACCTAATGAGGTGTTGAAATGTACTAGTCGCTTTGGTGGTTGATAAGTCTGAAGTCAGGTAGGCATCTTTTATAATATTTGTTTTGGCAGGGTTGACTTGCTAGCTACAGACATGGCTAGGTATCAGGCTATAACCCTTATCAGCACATGTGTTTGGTGCTAGTAGCTGCATAGTGCTGCATGCACCACCCCTACTTCCTATCAGGGGACACTTGGAATTTCTACACTTTTTGAATTTATTTTATTTTACTTATTTTCTTTTTCTTTTTTCTTATCTCCACAGATATTTACATGTCAAATGATATCAAACATTTTTAAATACCTTGTACCTTAAATTTCAGAAAAAGTTCCAAGATTTTTCAAAAACTAAATTTGTTAATTTAAAATCTCTTCATAAAACAGATAAAATGTTTTGATGAATAGGGTAAATTGTCGGGAAAGTATTTTCTTGTACAAATTTTAAAACATCAATTTAATAGCTCTATTCTGATAGTTCCCAAAGTTACTTGAGGTACACATTAGAAGCAACAAAAACATTTTGGTGTACTTTGTACATCAATTCAAAAATGTATTTAAAGAAAGGCATTAATACATTGCATTTAATATTAATAGGATAAGATAGTCCCAATTCACAAAAATATGAAGTGGAAAGTTGGATTAAAAGAAAGCAATTTTAGCTACAGAAGGATACTTTCTCATATTAAAATTCAAAATGTATCAATAGGTGATTCTTTATGCCTGATTTTATCTATCTATCTATCTATCTATCTATCAGTAATATCAGTGATATCCAGTAGGAGTCCAAATGACTATAGGTGTGGAATATTTGTACATAGAATATATGATGGATTTCATATAAATCTGTAGAGTGCTCAATGTATGGCTATTATCATATATGCCTTTCAGAACATATACAATAATGACACTTTAACCCTGGTTGAGTTTTCTTTCAGTTACATTATATATATATATATATATATATATATATATATATAGAGAGAGAGAGAGAGAGAGAGAGAGAGTTTCAAGTCCAATTATAGTCATTTTTTAATGATGATTATAAAAATTTGTTTAAATTTATCAGTACTGCTATAATAGGAATTAATTCCTTTATGATGGTTTTGTGTATCCTTTTTGGTTTGCTTTGGTTTTATATCAACCTTGTGTATTATTTCATACCAAAACCTTCCTTGTAGATGAATAGTAGAGGTACTATTGAACCCATATCGAGAAGGGATAAGGGGATTCATACCTTTCTCGAGTGAATTTGTCTGAAAGTGATATGATAACACAACTGGAGTTTGAACTAGCTTGCAACAATGTCACAGTCCAGCATGTTAGCTACAATGCTATGGGATACACACTTTTTCTTGTCTTAAAATAAGCAATAAAAACATACATAAGAACATTCTAGAAATTTAGGATCAAAACTGCATTAGCATTTAAGTTACATTTTTATATTTTTCAACCAATCAGCTAAAACATAGAATAAGAACATTCTAGAAAAATAGGATTGGAAGTCAACTAACAGAAAACATTTAGGCTTGAAAATAAAATAGTAAAATAAAAATCTGATTGGTCAATAAATGTCTACGCGCCAAACAAAAATATGAAAATTCCTTCTGCTACAATGCAATGGGGACCTTACCCTCATATATACTTTTAACAGCACACATATCTTGTAGTGTACCTGTGTGTTTCACTGCATAGTTTGAGAACTAATGCTTTATTCTAATAAATAACTATGCTACTATAGATTTCTTTTTTTCAAAGTAGCTTTAATGGGATTAGAAGATGACATACAAATTTACAGCAGTAAGGCTTATTTGGTCGCAAATACACTTTTCTTTCTGACATTAGGGGTCAATGTTCAGAACTAGGACTTTTACACCCCAGTCAGCTGGGGCTGTAGAATATGCAGAGGGGTAAGACCCCACCCAACAAGTGTCCTGAATATGGCACTTTACTATCTGATAGTGAGGCTTCAGTCCAAGAGCTTTGAGTAATATGGAATACTCCTTCATTGCCATTAGTTCCACTCTGGCCTGGAGTAGTAGTTCCTGTTAGGGTCCCATCTAGGAGTCAAATAGAAGTATTTAATCATTTACTATACTTGAAACCATTTAATTGTTTGAAAACAAATGATTAATGTTAAATTGAAGAATTAGTGTTATATTGCAATGCTTAAAACTATTTAACTGAGAGAGCTTCTCCGCTTTGAAAATTGGAGTAATACAATATTTCTGTCTATGTTTAGCTCTGTATCAGAATAATTACCTTAGTCAAATACAGAACTATACGTGAGGACAGAATATATGTTTGTTTGTAAATATGTACAAATTTACAATTCTGTTAAACAATATTTTCCTTATTATACATTTTACTTTATTTTACAAAAATAAAATAATTCTTTGAGATGTGCGAAATATCAGTACTTTGCTCTAGTAGGTATACAAGCTATCCTAATGTTGTGAATAATTATTAAATTGAATAATATTTTAAAAAGAAAGTGTATTGTTCAACAATGGAATAGTGGTAATAAAAAAAAGATAAACAAGCAAATGAGATTGAGAACTCTTTATAAACCAGAGTTATGTACTCTTGAGTTAGGAAATCAGTAGCACACACAAAAAAATGGCCTCGTTTAGCCAGAAGTCGTTGGCTGTATTATTTGTCGGCATTTGTGTTCTTTCATGGAAGAGTATTTTATCCCAACCAGAGCCAACAATTCAGAAAGATATAAAATCTCTGAAATTAACTAAATTTGCGGGTCCCACTATCAAGTTTATGTTTTGGTAAGTAATATTTCTCACTGTAATGATGTTCATTCTTCTGAGAACTACTGTGTAAAAGAGAGAGAAAAGGAGAGATAAAAAAAAAGGGGAAAAAAAAGCTAACTGCTTAGTATCACGAAAACCGAAAACGTGTTATTAACTAATAATCACATGATAGTTTTCAATTTTTTCAGAAACTTTAGAAAACGTCTTCTATTGAAATGTTTTGTATTAAAAAATTAAATGTACTTCTTGTCAGTGATTTCTATATTGTTGCAAAATTGTGAAAAATCACTTGAAGTTGTTAAAAACTGTAACCAATTTTTCCGGAAAACCGAAAGAAAATTTTGACTTAGATGTTCAGTTCGATTTTTAAGATGTTTTTATTTACTTTTTGTGTTATTATCATTTGATGAGTTATAAATCACACTTGAAGAAAAAAAAAAGAAATTGGTTTTCTTTAATTCCATTTGTGGATCTGCTAATGTGACTAGGTAACGTAACTGGTTATAGATTATCAAGAGAATTATTTGCATTGCACTTTATCTTTCTATTTCAATAATATCCTGCATTTTAAGTTTATTTTACCTGTATGTTTTGATTAAATACCCAATGTCCAGAAACTGGTTGGATTTTACCTACTACTAACTACCTTATACACGTACTTCTAATTTCTAACGCAGAAAAGGCTTTTTTTTTTTTTTTTTTTTTTTTTTTCATTAGTTTCGTTGATTTTTATTTTTTAAAATATTTGTATTTAACTCAACAAGGCATGTTAATATTATACATACACACTTACAATACACATTTTAAAAGGGAAAAGCTCAATAGGGTTTTACTTATTAAAAAAAAAAAAATCGAATAAAGTCCAAAACATGAGTGTGTGACTTTTTTTTGTAAAGGTCGCCAAGTGAGGCAAAGCAATTAATTGAAATGATGACTTGAGAAAATAGACCACTGCATAAAAAAATGCTGCATCTCATTAGACGGAAAATAAAGGTTTTTCTAAACAATAAAGTAGCAAAAGTTAAGGGATAATTTTAAAACTAATTAAAATTCTACGTTATTCTCTTTTGCTTCTCATATGTATTTTTGGTATCTCTCAAGTCATTTAGGGATTTTGAAACTAGAATAAAAGTTTGAATAATATGTTAAATAATTTCTTTTGAGAATATGAAGTAAACCGCGGCATTTCTTCATACATAAAATGAATTTATTTCCAATGCATAAATTTTTCTATCCTACCAAAACACAAAACAAATTATTATCAACAAAAATGCTTTTTTTTTTCCTCCCCCAAAATACCTAAGTGACTTTTGGGACACCCTGTGTATAAACTAGGTTGGTTATTAATGAAAACTGCTGGGTGACAAGTTATTATTTTCTCTTTACACTGGATCTTACATAAAGCCAAAAAAAAAAGAAGGGTATTTTCTACTAATTTGATTGAAAAAAAAAACCCATTAAAGTACATCTTTTTTCTTTCTTTAGCATTAAGTTACTATCAAGCTATAATATAAAACCTAAGCAACTCAAATCGGTAAATAATTTTTCAAATTTTATTCTGATTTCTCACTTTCAATTTGAGAAATGTAAAAGTCTTGTATTTGTTTAATCACAGACGTGTGTTAGCTTAATAACATTAATATATGTAAGACATGCTGGGCTCCCTAGCTTTTGTAGGGTAACCGATTTTGAAGAAAAAAAAAACAACTTAGTTTTGCCCAGGAGAATCTGATAAATTTGCGCACGATTCTTCTCTTATCAGCTTATCGAAAAAGCGTGGCTAGTTCTACACTGACCTTTACCTCTATAAACCAATCACCTGTGTTGGCTGTCCAACAGTCCACCTCTTCAAATGAACGGTCGAGTTCGACGGAAGAAACCACTATATAACGTTTACTAAGCTTAGTTGTGGCACAAGGCTAGAAGTATGAGGCAGCCAGTGAAACTCTCATTCACTCGTAATGGTCTATCAATCTAATATATATATATATATATATATAACGTACAATGCAGTGTGTTCTCTTAAGGGATGGATATTTCGTTATATCTACTTGAACCCAAAGCGGAAGTCTTTAAAACAGATTGCTTGTCCAATCAATGGACATCTTTGCTTGTCCCGCCTCCACCTATGAAATACAGTTATAAAGCATGATCTCCCCTTGCATTTTGAAACAATAGCATTAAACTTGATTTCTAGTTTAAACCGATTTATCAGTAAAGTACATAATGAAATAACTTTCGCATGAACAGCTATCTTCAAAATGTGCTTTCAGTTCATATTTACTTAAACTGAATGAATTTGTTTGTTTACAAAGTATGATTACTTGCTTATAATAGTTTTTGAAATAGGATTTTAAATATAATTTTGTAATAAAGTTAATGCAAGTTAAATAATTTGGCTAATATAAATTGGTTTTGTATCACAAATCCTGATTATCTGTGTTTAATGAAATAGTTATATAGGCAGCAGTCCCTCATTTAAACAGATTTGATTAAATGATAAAGACATGTTGTCTATATAATTTTATTAGGATCCTTTCCAACTTTTTGGTAAGCGTTTTAATTTTGGGTTTGAGTTGGTTTATAAATTCACCAAAATTTTCCCAAATGCTTTATTCTTCACATTTGTTAACCTCTCTGATGGCTTATAAAGGGTCCAAAAGTGTTTTAGGAAAAATTTTGGTAAATTTATCTACTAACTCCAACCCAAAATTAAAGCACTTGTTGGAAAGGATCTTGATAAAATTATATAAACGTGTCTTTATGATTTAATCATATTTATTTATTTCTATTTTGAGCATAAAGATTATAAATAAATTCTTATTCAATACTTTTAATTTGCCTGTGGGTCTTAGAAGACAGGGACTGTATCTGCAGCTGAGAAATTACTCTCCTTGCCACAAGGGTGTCCTGCATCTCATGGTGGAGCTTCAATTCTAGAGCTCTGAGGAGTGTGGAGTACCTCTTCATTGCTATAACTCCGAGGTCCACTCTGACCTGGAGTGGTAGTATCTGTTAAGATCTCATCTATAGGTCTGTTTTGAAAGTTATTAGTATTGGATAGGAAAGGTTGAAATCATATAATTGTTTAAATTATTAGTATTACATGGGAACATTTGAAAACAAAACTGTTTGTAAATTATTTATATTAGATAGTACTTGATACCCTATAACTGTGCAAACGGATAATTATTATAGACCAAAAAATATTTGGATGAAACATTAGAAATATAGTTATGATTATAAGCAAATGTTTTTCTCTGAAAATTTGTTTAGAAATATTTCCTAACAAACTTGCTTACAACTTGTGTGTGTAGGGGTGGTATTAAATAATCCACAAGAGTTGATGTGCCATTAAAACCACCCAACCAAATGAATCAAATTTTAACATTAAATAACCTATTTGGAGTTGATAAGTCATTATATAAAGCAAACTATTTAATTTGTGTGCTAGCTCATCTTAAAGCTTTTGAATGTTTATAGTATTTTTAAAGTCTTCAAGAGATTGTGTCGAGCAAGCTGTAATTATATTTTCAAAAAGTGCCCTTTGTATTAACTCTTTATCTTTTTTTCAGCAATTTTGATAATCCCTTCATAAAAGTCGTTTGTAGTGAAAAGCTTAAAAGATTAGTCTGTTCATAGTTTTATGCAAATAATGTTTGTTCATTCTGAGATAACAAAAACCGGGGATCGTGTATTTAAGTCTTAATTTCATTTCAAGCTTATAGTTTTGATTTATTTTTTTATGGCAAAATCAGAAGTGTGTGTATGTGTTGTTGTTTTTTTTGTTTTTTTCTCCACCCCCCTCATAACGCAGAAGTATCTATATTCATTATGCTCTTACTAAATTTCTTCTGGGTGTTTTGTCTGAAGTCTATCATAAAATAGGTCGATAGTAGTGTTCCTCCAACTATCTACAATGATATTACAATAGCAACTATATCAAATATCTTGTGTGCATCCAACTGAAACCTATATGCAACAAAGTAAACTTTTTTTTTTTTTTTTCTTTTTCTTTTTCTTTTTCAAAAAACATCACCAATGTCTTCAAGTTTATCCTCATCAAAATGTTATAGTTATTTAATGTTTAAGCATTTTTACTTCATTTCTTTTTAGTCTTTGACTCTAAATGTTTATTTATTTATTTTTTCTGATGAATACTTATCTGCTTCTGTATGAAATTAGCAAAAAACACAATTATACTAAATGCCGCCTTAATGTCCAATCTTCTCACCTGGTCTGATATTGAGTTTCTTTCAAAAATCCATGTCTACGGATTTTTTTTTACTTCTCTTTGATAAAACTGTAATTCTTCCAAGCTGTAGCCATGTCAGTACTACTGTATGGTTGCACTACTTTAAGAAATGTATGGTTGCACCACTTGGAGAAAAGGCCAGATAGAAACCACATGACTGCTGTGTACTGTTTCAAACAAATCCTGGAAGCAGCACCCTATAAAACGGCAGCTGTATGGTTACAAACCACCCAAATAAGATGAGCAACACATGCTGGGCACCACTAGAGAAATAAGAGCACTCGAAAACAACATTCTCTTATGGACTCCTACTCAGACACACCAGCAAAAACTTGCATTCATCAGTTTTTTTAAATTTCTTTTCTAAATAATAATGGTTATTATAGAAATTTAAAAAAAAAATTTTTTCAGAGCTTTGGTTCTGAAATAACTAGATATTTTATGAAATTAATGTTGAGGATATTTTAATTGATAATCTCCAAAATTTTCTTTGAGGGATGGGACCGTACTTTTGTGTATAATGTATTGGGCTTAAGATTTTAAAATATCAAGTAATAGGAAGTGTTGTAAAATGACTCGGGAGAAAGCAATTGATAACAAACTAGTTTTATAAACTGTGTTTTAAGTGTTCAAACATTGTGGTTATGTGTCAAACTGAACTGAGCTTTGTGTCACAAGTCAAATATGTTTGAAAATTATTTGATAGTAATGATTGAAACCCTATAACTGTACAAACAAATGAGTTATTAAACAGGTATAGTTACTTGGAATCATGTGATTGTATAAATTATTAGATTATTACTGTGTGTGTGTGTGTGTGTGTGTGTGTGTGTGTGTGTATATATATATATATATATATATATATATATATATATATATAATCTCACAATTTTATATGCATAGAAATGTGGGTGCAAAAGGATAGCCAAAAGTAGAAAAAGAAAAGAACAAATGGCAGTGGTTAATGAATATAATTGGCCTATTTGAAATGTAAAAGTAATTTCTATAAGAGAATTGAAGGAATCTTTTATCATTTCATGCCGTGTGGTGGATGGGAGTGTATAGACAATTTCTTTAATTTAGAAATGTTCTTATTTTTGTTTTATTTTTTAGTTAAAGATAAGAGGTTGCTTAGTGAAATGATATGAGCCTTAGCTTTGAATGTAATTACTACATTCATATATGACCTTTATACTATATGAGATTTAATAACTGATATCTTTTTTTAAATTGTGAGGAAATTATTATACATCTAAGAAAAATTTTTGTTTATTTATATGATAAAAATATAGTTAAAAGATTAATTTTAAATACTTTATGTATGTTTATCTGTTGCATTATTGAATAAAATTGGTGCTTAATATATCAGTAAATCTCCTATGGGATACATTTTGTTCAATGAGAGCATATTATATCAACATGTGAAACATTTTGAAAAGGAAAATACCCATGAGATAAAAAAAAAAATGCAAGCTGATAATGATAAATGAACATAATAGTTTATTTTGCAATATATTTTTGTCTTAAATCATTTATAATCTGGTTCTATATAGTTTCAATAGTGTTGTTTAATCTGTTTTTTTTTTTTTTTTGTTTTTTTTTTTGTTTCTTTCATATTGACATGAATACAATTTTTAAAAATGATTTTCAGTTATATATCATGTAGACTGAAATGATTTTCTTAGATAGCTGTTGCATGACTAATCAATCAAGAACTGACATTTATCACTCTCTAATGAATTTTTTTACTGAATTTAGCTTGGTATTATATGATTGCTTTTCTGTTTATTCAATTTTAATCTTGAATTCAAAAATCTTTTTGTTTCAGTTATTCTTGAGGTTACCGGAAAGTGTTTGAGCAATATGCACAAGCAATTCGACGTCGGTTTCCTAGTTTGCAGGTCGAGGGAGAAAACTTCCCACCTACACCAACTAGGGCAGCCATAGCACAGTTTTTAAGTATATTCAAATTAGCCTTGATTGGACTTATCATTTCTGGTCAAGACCCCTTCCCTTATTTCAACATGCAGGCTCCAAGTATATTTACTTGGGCTATTTCTAATAAGGTAAGTTTCAGTTTGTGACGATTTGAAAATGTTGCATATAAATTATATAGTTATTAAACAGACTAATTCATATAAAATATAGATTCAATAAGATAAAATGCAAAAAACTTTCTTCATATTTCTTACACTTCGCATGAATGATGCATAGTCAAATTAATTCTTTTGGTATCTAAAAAGCAAGATTCAAATAAGAAATTTTGAATAATACACTCTATATATTTAGTTGTGTTTTTATAATACATCAGCAATAATTTATATTTTGAGATAATTTTCATAGTTAATTTTTCAGATCATATTAATGAATATACTTAACCATACTAGCAAATGTGCATAAAGAAATGTTTAGTTTTTCTGACAAAGATTTTGTACTCTTTACTTTTGAATCTTTTGATGTTGTGCATTTGATAAAAAATTTAATGTACTTTTCACCATAAAATAAAAAGGCTGGCATATAAAAAAATTAGTTTTACAATTAGAATTCACTATTGGTGTTTGTAGGGGTATATCACACAAGTGTGTTTATATGAGAATTTTTTTATTATCTGATAGTTCTAAAGATGACTTAATAAAGTTTTAGAAGCAGTAAAGTATTTTTAAAATTTATTTGTGTTTTCTTTAATTATAAAGAATTTTACGTTTTTGAGCCAGGGTATATTGAACAAGAGGAACTTTTGTGGGGTTGGGGGATATCATACAAGATCCATTTTTTTTTTTTTTAAGTAATGTGGACTAAAGTTGCATCTCACCCTCATGCATTAAGTCTATTTAGATGACTCTAGTTGCTCTATGCACTGAGAGTGAATTCTAATAATTTTTTAGTCAGTATTTTATTTAAAGAAAATTATCAACTGTTTTCATATCCAAAAGTATCAGGAATTAATACAAAATGTATGTTTACAATATTGACTTTTTCTTTTTCAGATTTATTCTGGTATGATGGTTTTTTTTCTTAGTAATGCATTAGAAGGTCACTTGATATCTACTGGAGCATTTGAAGTAACATTTAATGGTATGTTTTGTTTTATTTAAAAACCCAACTCACCATCCATTTTATAGAAGCAGTTATTGATCTCCCTACTCAGTTATTAGTGTAAATGATTTTTGACATATTCTTAAATTGTATTAAAGAGAAAATATTGCATGTTAGGAACAAATCAAGTAATGTCTTGAAAACAAATATTAATTACATGTACTCCGCTTTTATTATAGATGTTCCTGTGTGGTCCAAACTTGAAAATGGCCGCATTCCCTCCTCAAGTGAAATGTTTCAAATTATAGACAACCACATGAGACTCCACAAAGATACCAGCCCTGCTTAAGGACAAATGAGGTAATATTTTTTCTTTTAATTTTATTTAATTTCAGTTATATAGACTTTAAAACTTCTATAAACTATATTAAAGTAGCTATCATTATTAAGGTGTGCTGACAGCACATTTTTTTTTTTTTTTTTTTTTTTTTCAGTTCTCTCTTGCCATCTATCTCTACTGGTGTGTCCATGTGTAGGAATTCATAGGAAAATGTCACTTATGAGTTTTTCAACCATCAGGATAAGATATGCTGGGTATGAGAGACTTGCTCAAGTATGAGCTATTAGGAAACTTGACAAGTTAATTTTAGATAGAATAATGGCCTTTTTTTTTTTTTTTTTTTTTTTTTTAAATAGTAATTTAATGAAAATTTCAGTAAACATAAACTCATGTTTGTATACTTTCTTGGCAATATCTATTCATTTTTTTTTTTTTAATTTGAAATTCAATTCTGCTTGTATATTAAATGAAAATCTCATGTATAAACTGATAGACAAACTAAGAAATATTATTTCTTTATTCTCAATTTTCTTGTCCATTAAGATAGAAATTGATTGGCAGTGTCTTTACAGAACTTTGTTGTAGCCTACGAGAAAAAGTTTATCAATTATAATCATATATCATCTTGATGAGAATAACTGGTAATCCAAATTTAAAAAATTATGACTATAACGTTTTAAAATATTTTTTGAAGTGTTTGAAATTTTTAAAATTAGTCATATATCAATTTGGTATTTTTCTCTACAACTTTGTAATATATCTTTACCAAAACCTATATTTCCAAGAAATTATTAATGAATATTTAGTAATTATATTTTAATTACTTCACACACGCACAAAGTGGAGGTATGGGTTATAATTGTTTTGGTGTCTTAGGAAATGGCCTTAGCAACCCAAATTTAAATTCTGGATGAGGCTGTTTGCATTTCACTTTGCACTGATGCCCTCAGGAAAAGTCATTAATCTATCTCTCAAGCTAAATTGGAGGGCAAACTGGGCTCTTTAGCCTTGGTATGACAACTGATCTAAAAGGAAAACCGAGGTCACATCCTGCCTAATGGTAGACGGGTTGGGTAAATATATGCTTCACTAAGAAAAGAAAAAAAAGTTGAAATAATATTAACCTTATAAAAATCAGTTTCTGAAAGACATACACTCAAAGAGAAACAAAATTCTACTCAAAGTACTCTGATTGGTTTGGTAAAAATTTAATAAATACAGTATAAACAAAGAAAATTATTTGTCATATTTAGCATTTACTGAATCATAGTTCTTCATTTGTAAGATATGTTTTTAATCAATTGTCTTTTTTTTTTTCTTTCTTTCTTACAGCTGGTGTTATCATCTGTTACAAAAGACGCTATGATTTTGCTTCTTGGACACATGTTGGATTCACAAGTTTATGAAAGCTAGGGTAGAAACCAGACATATCTGGGTGCTTTGGCTGGATGTCCACAAAACACTTTGTGAATCTAACTTGACAGCTGACATCAAAGTCATAAGTTGTCTGTTGGAAGATGAAACCAAGCCAACAATATCCATCCAGTTATTGAAACATCTTTCTAAACTGGGCATTTAAACCATCTGTCAAAATTTGGTTCCTTCTCTTCATTTTCACCTTTGAAAGTAACTCCATTTATCAAAATGTGCTAAATCTTTTTTTTTTTTTTTTTTTTTTTTTTTTTTTTTAAGAAATAAGTTTTCATGTGAAAAGGGGTATTATTGAAACTAATATTTTGTGGAGTTGAACTTGATTTATGTACTTATTGTTTAAATGAATAAAAATTATTTGGTATGTAATTTTATTTATTTTTAACCAGTTTTGTCTTTTTTTTCTTTTGTTCATTTAATAAAACCTAGTAAATGTCATAAATGAACTGTTTTCTTGATCTTATTAATAATCTATAAAAACTGAAAAGTAAGAATCAATGCAATCACTTTGATATGAGGTTGGGCTGAAAAGTTCATAAGATGATGTTCTATCTGCTGTTGATGACTTATTTTGACCAATGGGTTCCAATCACTGCAGCACCAATGAAAGAATTGTGTGGACTGTTGAAAGATAAAACTCATTTGGTCACATTCCATGATAGTATCTTCGTCAACCTATGAACTTTTCAGCTGACCCTTGTACGAGTGCTGTGCAAAAATTAATCTTTATAATAGGTTAAGCTATGCTGTAATGTCTTGTATTTTAAAGTCTTATATACATTCAAATTTGCATTTAAACTACATACTGGAGATTTTGGTATATTGATTCTTTTGAAAAACAATGCTGTCACAAAATAAATATTAAATTCAGATGTTAAGTTATTGATTATTGTTGAATTAGAAAGAATCTATTTAAGTATTTTTTTTCTTAATATGTGGAAAGAATTTTCTACTCTGTTAGGCAGTACCTAATTACTGTGTTTTGAAATGGGCTAAGAAATTTTTGCAAATTGTAGAGAAACTATAAAAAAGTTCAAATTCAGGATATGTATGGTTGTTCTCAGGCTTTACAAGACCAGTTTCATTTGCAATTATGTCAAAAAAAATTTCTTGTGGGTGTTCTATGATTTCATGAAGTATTCAATGAGGAACTGATAGTCTTATGTGGTTTATTGAGATGACAAACATTGAAGTGTGACCTGCTGGATCAGAACAAACTGTGCTCGATCATAGAAGCCAGTCCATAGTTGACAGAGAAATGGTGAATTTGGTCAAGTGTATTCAACATACAATACAGCATCATTTACTTACTTGAAACCATTTAACTGTGAGCAAGTAAATGAGCTCTGGTTTATTTAAAAATGTGAATTATAAACTATTCACTTACAAATCATAAGATTGGCACTAAATAACCCACAAGGGTAGATATGCCACCAAACCAAACCTTTATATTGGATGCAGCATTCAATTATTGACAGCAACTGAAGTTGTTATTTGTACTTTCAGAAACACAGGCACAGCAGAACCCATTATCATTTGTATTATAATTATTTGTGTATAAGATGCAATATATATATATATATATATATATATATATATTTATTTTTTCCCTTGACTTTTCAGCCCAAAGTTGGTGGGTACATATTCTATTAGGTGTTGTTTGTTTTGTTTTTTTGTTTTTTTTTGTAAAGTGTTCTAATTTTTAGAATAAACATTCATTCCTGAAATAATTTTATTCAAACTGCTTTAATTATTCAAGATATCTTAACATCTGTGCATTTCTGCCATCAATTAACAAGTTTGTTTCTGCCTGTACAATAAAACTCAAGATTTTGATGCCAAGAAATCCTTAAATACAATTTCTACTTCTTTTGCAGCCAATATTTTTTTATTTTTTATTTATTTATTTTTTTTATATTAACTCAGTGTTCAGATGCTTGAAAAAATGGTATCTAGTGGGTGAGAGATCAAGAGAATATGGTGGATGTGGCAAAGTCTCATATCTTAAGTCTGTGTGAGATTCTGCATTGTCATTTTGGCAATGTGGTTGAGCAAAATTATGACCAAGCTTGAGTAAACGTATCACTTCTTTTTTCATGTTCGTAATTAGACATATAACCTTCAAAATTAAATTCTGAAACAAGTGAAGACACTTTAATCATTCAGAATGTAAATTTTTCTTCATACAACTATTGAAATATGTTAGAACAGAATTCATATGAAAACTGGACAGTATTTTCTGAACAACCTAATGTATGAGAACTATTATTAACTCTTTGTCCGCATGCCTTGCCGTATTTGGGATGGAATGACAAAGTTAATTCTATAGTCCAACCAATGTGTTTTATGCTGTTAGAAATTCACTGAAATGTGTTTATAATTTTGTTTCTTCTGACATTGTTGCTTGCGAGGTTGTTGCATTTTTGTGTGAACATATCTGTTTGAAATACTGTGAAAATTTTGTGTTTGAAAGACATAAAATCAACAATATAAATTTTTATTTTTTGTCAGTACAAGCCAATAAAAAGTTGGAACAAATGCTAAATTTAGGTACAACAAATTCTAAAAAGTCATGCGAGAATTCTTTTCCAGAATTTCATAGTCCAAAGTTATGTAATAGTGCATGTTTTGGCAATTGCACAAGAATGCTGTGAGCTGTATTGAACAAGTCTTGGAGGCAGCATCCCACAAAACAGCACCTGTATGGACACTTACCACCCATCTTGAAAACCATCCAAATTAGATGAGCAAGACATGTGGGATACTGCTGAAGAAGTAAGGGCAAACTCATAAGTGATGTACTCCTGTGGGTGACCTGCTAGAACCAATCTACAACAGCTCTTTACTGATACAGGATGTAGCATAGAAGATTTACTTAGAGCAAAGGACGATTAGGAACGTGTGGTGAGAGAGGGTCAGGAACATCTGTACTAGCAGCACGCCATGATGATGTATATTTTTCAAAAATGATTACAGTAATAAAATATCAAAAATATTGATGCTACAAACAACTGGAGTTGAATCAACAAATTCTGTTACCATAGTCACACTAAAGTTAATTATATCAGAAAAAAGTCTTGTTAGAATGAGACATTGTTTACTGACTTATTGCAACTACTTAGGGTTGATGCAAGTACTGAAAAATGCTCACTATTATACAAAATGTACCTGTTACATGACGGCTATATTTGGTTGACCTGTGAAAAACTTACTATTTGCTTAGGAAGTTTGGCTATACTCATTCGACTCTACTGACTGGGGTTATGATGCGGGTATATTGGCCAAAGAAAGCAACCATGCATTGCATGTGTCAGTCAGGTGCCATTAAAACTGTGTCATTGAACATACAGGTGTGGATGTAAATTATCCACCTGTTATGTGCAAACTCCTTGATCATTTAACTGAGTATCAACCAATGACTGATGTTTAATTGAATCATTAGTGGTACATAGCAATACTTGGAACCATTTAACTTCGTTGACTTATGCTAGATTGAATTGTTAGATATAGAACTATTTGATGTATAACTGTGTATCTACAAAATGTTTACAAATCATACATTGAATATATATGTAAAAACAGGATTTAACATTAAATAACCAACAATAGTTGATATTCCATAAAATGAAACCAAATCCCATGATTACCTTTCGCATTTTCTGAAAAGGCAATGACATTTAAAGTACTACAGATCATAAAGTCAAAGCTGATGTCTTATTGCAAAAGATTCTGACATATCTATCTTTATCTTACTAAAATTCAGCAGAGTAACCCTTAATATATCATGTCATGTAGTTTAGTTTAGCTGTGTGTTTTTGTTTTCAGACTTGTATATACTAATACCACCTCCTACTAGTATAAACTGATTGAAAATGAAGACTGTTACCATATATTTGTGTGTACATGGGTGTGTTTCTGTTTTGGTTTTCATTATAGTTAGCTCAAGATAATTTGTTTTTAATTTCTCATTTCATGTCTGTTTACTCATGTATGTCTTTGTTTCTTTTAGAAGGCAATTTAAAAAAAAAAAAAAAAAAAAAAAAAAGCTGAAATGTTAATGTACATTGCAAATTGAAGTCCTTCATTAAAAATTAATAAAATCAAAATAACTTTTGGGCTTTCTTATAAAAGTTAAAACACAAAATTTGTTTATATATGTAAAGTTGGCAACCTTAGTTGAAGGTGACCAGAAGGCTCTTTTTTTCAATAGCTACTACACCGAGGTGTTAGGGAAGGGCACTACTCCATTCCCTGAATTGCTCCATTTTTACCCTTGATCCTTACCTTATAATGCTGAGTGTTTAGCAAGATGGCATCAAGTACCATTCTTTTGAGTCTTTGGTATCACTCAACCTGGGATTGAACCCTAGTCTTCTGAACCATTGGCGAACACTCTACTCATTTGGCCAATATAAATAAAACAATAGAATTACAAGTGAATAATGTGGCAGTTATTTGTTAAAACCTGCTTTTTAAAATCATTATGTAAAGTAGATATTCTATAATACTGATAAACACTATTGATCATGTATATTAAGGATTTGAAATGATGTAAGGTGTTTTGATATTAGTATGGGTGCTGAAACACAAATTCACATTTATTATATATATACACACTTACAGATTCAGAAGTAGTCTACCTAGGTTTCACCTAACTGGATTGTGAGGAGTAAGAATTTATCCTGATGATCTGGTTAGGTAAATTACTTCTAATTCAGAAGGTATTTGTATTTTGCTCTACTTTGTGTATTGACCACTCTTATGTTTAGCTTAGGTATTCTGTTGGTGCGTTTTCTTTTGATGAGACATTGGTATTGGTTGATTATTTTCAAACAGTACAAATGCTTTGTTTTTTTCTTATCTTTCTTTTTTTTATGGAATTTTTTTTTTCCAGATATCAGTTTGTGTAATATTTTTTTTATTTACAAATTGTATCGTGTTTTTTTCCCCACAGTCAGAATCATAAAATAGATATAAAACTAATATATATGTTAACAACATTTTTGGAATAATTTTTACCAACCCTGTATCATGAGCATTAACAAATAATCTGACATTGACAATGTGTAGACTAAATTTTAAAAAATAAATCTGTTTGATAACAAGTACAATGAATAGCTGAATTACCCATCTATACCAGATAAGAGGTCAAGACTTTTTTGTCAGGATTGTTAATCTTAAATTAGCAATAATGCTATGTGGTCCAGGTTAAAAATGCAATAAGGGTAACCCATAGCCAAACATTTTAGACTTTATTTTCCTGATGGAGGTATCATTGGGGAATAAGAAAATTTTGTGTTTACCAACTAATCCTCATCATTTACCTAGATTAATGAATTACATATCAACCTAATAATTAATGTTTAATTAAATGTGAATAATCATTTTAGAAAATTTGTGTACATATGAAATAAGGAAGTGCCTGTAGTGTAATGGTTATCATTGTAGGAAATGGACACTGAGACATGGGTTCAAATCCTGGACAAAGCTAATTGCATTTCACAAAGCACTAATACCCTTGGGGGAAACTACGAGTCCTCTTATTCTCCCTGCAGCTATGGATAAATAGCAAGGCAGACTGAGCTTTTAAGCTTTGATTAGGCAGCCAGTCTAGGAGAAGGAAAACTCTGAATCCAAACATGTTAAACACAGCTTAAAAACCGACCCTGTGTTACATCCTGCGTCATATAAAATAAGTGTGGTAGTCCTTTTATACTGCTCTGCTTAGCCATCATTTGAGCACCAACATTTTTTTCTCACATTGCTTACCCTATCATTATTATTACTATATATATATATATATATATACATACATACACTAAAAACAAAAGTTGTACAGCCACTTACTTCCCATCTCACAAATCATCCAAGTAAGATAAACAAGACATGCTGGGTAATGCTGGAAAAGCAGGACTAGCAAAAACTAACATCAGCTCTGTATGGACACTGGGTACTGTATAGAGGACCTGCTAAGAGCAATCTTTGATCGGGTCAGATGGTGAGAGAGTTAAGGGAATCCATACAATCAGCACAATTTGATGATGATTTGTTATATTTTGGATGTCTTCCCCCTCCCCATGAGGATATTTTACATTAAAACCTTAATCTGAGTGGCTCAGTCAGTTGGAACTGCAGAATACACCGACTGCATCTCTGCAGAGGGGTAAGACTCCTCCAACAAGTGTTCTGGATATGGCACTAAACAATTTGATGGTGAGGTTCCAGTAATGGTGGAGCTCTGGGGAATGTGGAGTACCCTTTCATCGCCATCGCTCCCAGGTCCACTGTGGCCCAGAGTAGTAGCACCTGATATGGTCCTATCTATGGGTTAAATAGAACTAAACAGTGTACTTATGTTAAACTGAATAGTTGGAAATTGAACTGTTTATATGTATGAAAATGGATTTGGCATTAATGACCTACAATGTTTGATGTGTCATAAAACTAAACTAAACCAAACCAAACCAAACCTTTATCTGGGCCCAATAAGTATGTATAACCAATTTGGTAGCTTTTCATCAAACTGTTTCGTCGTCTACAGTGGACAAACTTTTCTCAATTTTTTACAGAGCTGCAAGTGCTAACACATTAAAAAGCAACTGAAATGTGAAGTTTTCTTTCATTTTATGATTAGTGTACAATGCAAACCATGTCAAAAGACAATCACATTTTTATTCACTAATCAAATTTGTTGAAAATCAAAAGTGTGAAAACTTTGCAATGCTATTAACATACTGAAATAAATCAATGTGTAATTCTGCTAATGCAACTTGAAAAAATGTCGGGAATTAAGCTTGTCTTCACCTATAATTTAATAATCATCATATTTAACAGCTTATTAGACATACTTTTTTCTTTCCAAAAAATGTCCCAGAAAATCACCAAGTTTTATGACGTCAAGGATCAGCTTTAGGTTACTAGCTAGTAGAGTTCTAGTGCTGTAAACTCATCATCATCATCAAGGTGTGCTGACAGCATGGATTCCTTTGATTCTCTTGTCATCTGTCCCTACCAGCCATTACTATAGGTAAGTCTTCTTGAAGGCATCCAGTAGCCACACACAACTAATGAATATAAATTTTTGCTGTTCAGCCAACATTGGTGTGTCTATGTATAAGAGTCTATATGAGAATGTTGTTTATGAGTTAGTCCTTATTTCTCCAGCATGTCTTGCTCACCTTAAATGGTTTGTGAGATGGGAGGTAAGTAACCATATACCTGATTTTTGTGGGGTGCTGCTTCCAGGATTAGTTCAAAATAAAGTAGTAAGTAAAGTTGGTGACTTAAGTTGAGGGTGATCAGAAGGCTCCCTTTTCAATAGCTATTACATCGAGGTGTAGAGAAGGGCACAACTTCATTCCTTGGATTGCTCCATTTTACCCTTGATCCTTACCTTATAATGCTGAGTGTTAAGCAAAATGGCATCAAGTACCATTTTTTGAGTCTTTGGTATAACTCAACCTGTAATTGAGCCCTGGTCTCCCAGACCATTGGGGAACACTCTCCTCATTCCTAGCGTAGTTCCCATCTAGCTTTTTCTCCAGGTCTTTTATTAAAGTCCAAGTGGTGCAACCATACAATAGTATTGATACAGCTACTGCCTAAAGTATTCCAGTCTTATTTTACCACAGAGATCAGATTTCTGTATGATCATTAACCTGTCACTGCTTTACTTAAGCTTATGCTGACATCTCTTTCAGTAGATGAGATATTACTACTTAGGTATGTAAACTATTCTAGTAATTTCTAAGGCTTGCTATTTAATGAAGAGATTGCACCATCTTAATTAAAACACATGAACTCTGTTTAGTGCTGCAGTGATCCTTAAATTAAACCATAAACATCTCTGCAAATGTAAAAAAGGTGATTGTTTCTACATAAACAAGAGCAACTATTTTCTAAGGTAAAAATGAATAAAAGTAGTACTTACCAGTAAAAGTAAAGTTAGCGACCATAGTCGAGGGTGACCCGAAGGCTCCCTTTTCGATAGCTACTACACCAAGGTGTAGGGGAGGGCGCTACTCCATTCCCTGGATTGCTCCACTTTACCCTTGAACCGTACCTTATAATGCTGAGTGTTAAGCAAGGTGGTATCAAGTTCCATTTTTAAAGTCTTTGGTATGACTCGACCTGGGATTGAACCCAGATCTCCCGGGCCATTGGCGAACACTCTAACCGCTGGGCCCAGTCAGGAAGAAAATGAAGTAATGACATTTTACCATGCATATACCTGAATAAACCTATTTAGGTTTTTAAATGTAAAATATTGGGATTTTATAAGGATCTGAATACATATGAAATTTTAAGAATGAACTGATAGTGGGGAGGGCTACAAATGTTAGGCTAAAACACTTTCTCGATATTTATAGTTTAAACCTCTTTATTTTTTAAAATGTTTACCCAAATCGAGGTGCATCTTATACAATAGTAAAAATTCTTTGCATTGTGCACAAATGAGGAATTTTTTTCAAAGTAAATCAGTATTTTCATGAATAATCGGTTAGTAAGAGATCCATTCTTTTAGAATATCAAATCTAGCCCAAACCATAAAAAACTCAAAATAAATGAAGATACTAAAATTGTATTAGCTTGCCATAATATTTATAAAAAAAAGCACCACAACTAGGTTTTGCAAGTGACATATTTGATATACATAAACCATTGTAGCAGATTTTTGAACCACACTTATTAGTTAGTAATTTCCATGGAAGGAGGTATAAAATTATTTTTCATTAAATCCAAATGGACTTAATAAAAAAATAGTTTTTGTGGTGGATTTACAATACTTATTGTTTTGGTTTGGGTTGGTTTTATGGCGTATCAACAATTGTAGGTTATTTAATATCAAATCCTGTTTATACATATACATTAAATATGATTTGTAAACACATTTAGATGATAACATTTTTAAATGACCATGAGCTCATTTTTTGTGCACATTTAAATGGTTTCAAATATTTCTATCTAACATGAATAATTCTATTTATTATTAATCATTTGTCCACACACAGTTAAATGGTACCAAGTATTGCTATGTTTCACTAACAATTCAATTAAACAGTCATTTGTTTACACACAGTTAAATGGTCAAACAGTTCTATTTCTAACAATTCAGTTTAATATAAAGTCATTTGTTTTCATACATTTTAATTGCCAAACAGTTCTATTTGACCCATTGATTGGACCTTATCAGATGCTACCACTCAGACCCAGAGTGGACCTGGGAGTAATGGTAATGAAGGGGTACTTCACATTCCCCAAAGCTCTAGGACTGGTTCTTTACAATCAGATTATTTAGTATCATATCCAGAGATGTAGTCGGTATATTCCACAGCAGCAGTTGGCTGGGCTAAGTACTTATTGTAGGTCCACTACAGCACTGAGCTCCAGGATATGTACTATTCATGCAATTTCTTTTTTTCCTGTGACGTTTTACTTAGATTCAGATAAGTATGTTCCTTCCTTGGTTTGAATTTCAACCATCAATTAAAAATACCATATTATGAATAATCTGAGTAACAGTTGAACTAGGTTCTTTTTCATTTGGTTGTAACTTATAACTTGGTTTGAATAGGCTCTATTGAAATTTTATTCTATTTTGTGCTGACTTTTTAATTTCTAGGTCAATTTCACAAGCTCTTTTTATTTCCTTCCTTTCTAATGTTTTACTTTGTGTCCTGTGCTCAGGAACATATCAACTAATGACATTAGTTTCCTGTTTATTGTCACCAGCTCTAGTCAGTTTAAACTTTTTAAAGAAAAATTGAGTGTTATATTCTCCTGCTCCAACTATAATGTGAAAAACTGTATTAAATTTTATTTCATTAAATCAATTATAATTACACTCTTTTTTACTTAAATTTTTTCAAATTCAGTAAACATCCCTAAATATTCTTCAATTTTGCATATAGTCAAGAAAGATTATTAAGCATCATAATGTATTAATATTTTCAATGAATGTTTCTATAATTCAAAAACGCTGGAATAGTCTTAGTATAGTAAATTTGACTTTATCCTTTATATTTTATGAAAGAATTTTTAAAGTTAAAGTTGTATGCTTTCTTTACTGAGATATGGACAGGGAAAAAAATCAGATTACACTGATTTAGAAATATACTGACCTCATAAAAATTAGCTTTTCCACAGAAAGAAAAATTAAGGAACCTGTGGGGTTTTAACTGAAGGTCAAGGGCAAGGGCTAAGCTGTGTTGCTGTTTGATATCTGACTCCATATTTCGGTTATTTTATTTTACCCCCACGTTGGCTAGTCGGTGTAACGCCTTGCCCAAGAAAATCCCAAAAAGAATTATACACAAGAAGACAATAACAGATAGGAGACGAAGATGTTTCTTTTATACTTTCCTTTATTTACTGGGTTCAACAAACATTCCATGGGTGAGGGAGTTTTCCCTGAATACAATTGAAATGGTTGAATCCCCCAGTTAAGGTGTCAAAATATGTTAATCGTTTCTTGCACATGTTTGTCCTCATTTGGTATTTAGGGCTTCCCTTAGGGTTAGTTTCTTTTGGAAGTTTGTCAAAGTCCAGTTGTTTTAGTTTGTAGCTTCCATCTGGAAGTCTTTATATTTCAGCATACTGTTAACCGAGAGAGAGCTGCTACTGGGTGAAAGGGACTAACCAACGCCTAGTCCAAAGATGTATGGCATGGCACCCAGACACCCGTCAGCAACGATGTTGTCAAATCGCTGGTCACTGCTTGAAAGAGAAAGAAATCCTGTTCCCCTTTGTCAAGAGGTTGCCTTTTTTCTTTACGCATGTGTCATCCCTTTTTCCTGTCAGGGACCTCTGGGAATTTCGGCAAATTTAAGTTTTCTTTTTTTTTTTTTTAATTCAATTTAAATTTTATTTATTTATTTATTTATTCGTTCCCTACAAACCAATTAAAAAGTAATAGGCTATATGAATTGTTTGTTTATATTTTGACATGATCTTTTTTTCATTTAGTTCTAAACTTTTAGAATTTAAAAAAATTAAAAAAAGGTTTTGTTTGAATATCACTTTCAAATTGTTGAAAACAGGTAATTTTTATGAATGGTTAGATAAATGAGAGAAAATACAGAACAGTAATTTTAGTTTTTAACTTTGCTTGTGGCACAAGGCCGGCTGTATGGAGTCCATAATGAGACTAGAACTCACTAGCAATAGTTTGCTAGTCTAGCTTACAAACTATTACACGACGTGAAATGCCTAAGGACAGTAATTTATTAAACCACAAATGGATGTATATTTATGTAAAATGAAAGTCACTCACGAACCCATGTATTTGACGCCTAAGGGCAGTAATTGGAAGCATTACATAATTAATATTATGGTTTTTGACTCTTTGAACAAGAGATTTTTTTAAACTCCTGAACTAAAATGATTAATGAATTATTGGATTTTTCATCATTTAAATCACAAGAGATTGTTTTAAATAGAAATATGTTATGCAACAAAACAAGTGTATGCACATAGATTTATCTAATCAGAAAAACAAACAAATAAAGAAAAAAGTGTTAGCACATGACCAATAAAGGAATTTACTAACTTTTCATGTCAATAAATAAAATGTGAAAAGAAAACAACTTCATTCATTCATTCATTCATTAAAAAAAAAAAAAATTATTTCAGATATATCGGGTGCTTTTGATAACTCATTTTTTAAAAATTAAACTAACTTAAAATAATTCCCAGTCAGTATGACTAATTGTCTGCATAAAAGTGTAACGTCATCTAAGTACCACCTTGGCTTAAGTCATTCTGAAAGCATTGGTTTCAGTTAGATGACCGATGTAAGACACCAATGACCCTGTTCAGTGTTTAGATGGGTGACCACCAAAAAGGGCATTTACTAAGCAAAGCATAATAAATAACAACTAAACCATCCTTCATAATTGACTGACGTCAGGACTACGTCACAACATTCTTTTGGGACCATCTTTTCAAACAAGTACACTAATATTCACTAAATTTTTTAATAATCAAGTACATTTTATTAATTCGTATTTCTAAATTTACATGAATGGTTGACGATTTCTAATTTTGCAAACCTTTCATTATGTATGACGTCACTTCCAAGGGAAATGAACCTGACATATCCTTACAGCAAAGAAAAACGGTGTTTAGCTAATCTAAACTGCATAACGTGATATATTTAGTGTTATTCTGCTGAATATTAGAAAGATAAAATAACTTCAGTAAAATTAAAGTAATTCTTCAGAACGAAAAACTTTTACAGCGACACCGGAAATGGTTCGACGGAAGTGTTGGTAACGACAATGTTTACGAACGCGGTAAACTAAAGATTTTGATGTCATATTTGTATTCCACATTTTTAAAATTAATTTTCTATTAGGCTTATTTGCGAACATGTCTACTCAAGTTGATGGAAGCTCTATATCAGTGGCTCTCCAAAAATTATGTCGACTTGTTACTGGTTGTGCAGAAGGTAATTTTAACTAATTTGCTTTCATTTGTTGCGCGCGATTAATATCTGTTGCCGATTTTTGTTGTTGTCGTCATTCACTCCATTCAATAAAAAGTTTGAAACTTTTACTTTTCTTTATATCTTATTTTAAAAAGTTGATAATTTAAGAAAAATGAATCACACACATAAAAGGGAAAGTCAACTATTGTTAAACTTGAAAAAATAAAACTTTGAACTAACTTGGTCTGTATGAAAATGATTTAATTTGAAGTAAATATTTTATTTATTTATATATTACTGAATAATTCAATGAATATTTTTGAGGAAGTTTAGATATTTTTTTTTTAAATGTTTAAACTAGAAAAATACTACTGGACGAAAAAAGAAAAAGAACAAAATATTACTTAAGTGTATGTTTTGTGGTCTTTATATGAAAAAAGTGAGCGAAAACATTTTCCCCAATTTAAGTTCACTTTCTGTATGTATACGTTTTTACTCCGCAATAAACTGTCTGAAACTTAAATTTTGAATGTTTTAAATTATATTCTTTCTACGTGAATAATTGATCGTAAATTATTAAAATTGACTTTTTTTCTTTCTCCTAATCAATGATTTAACATTTATGTTGTTAAAACTAACAACTTTAAAAATTTCTGAAAACAATTATTTTAAGTTTATTTACTTTACAATTTATTTACAATTGTTTAAAGTTTATTTACTTTAAGTGACCATGAACAAATCGATTGTCAGAGAAGATTATTTGCATATGTATTTTCAGTTATTTACTTGCAATCTGCTGTTTAGTTTATATAATTTGTTAATTATCTTGATTATTATTTTTTAAATGATGTTCCATTGTTCGAAAATATCTGAACATGATGAAAAGATTACTCTCTTTGCATTTTCATAACAAAAGACAATGCATTAAGTTAAAAAAGCTAAAAGAAAAAGTAAATTTCTCGTAATATTGATTTAAAAAAAATATTTACGACGTAAAATACCTAAGTTTAATTAAAGTTGCACACCAAATTTAAAGGCACAGTCTGTGGCTTGTTAAAGTGTCGGCATGTGTTTCTTAACAACCACAAATGTTACGAGTAAAAGATTAATTAGTACCGTCAGAAATAATTACATATAAATGACATTTGAGACACACCCAGACAAATGTATTGAAGGCAGTTTTCAGCTGATAAAACCATTACTCAAATAGCATTCCAAGGTCCTTAAAATTGTATTAAAGTGAAGGTTAAACGGACAAAAACAAAAAACTAATATCTTTTATTGAATGTGTGTAGAGCCGGATTAAATCCTGTAGAGACCCTAAGTTGAAAATCTGCAAACTTTATGCATAGAAGGGCACCATAATCTTCTAAGTGCTTAGGCATCTGTGGCCGTTAATTAAGTCACAATTAATTTATAGTGGCCATTTAGAGTTAAGTTTTGTAGAGAAATATTTTTAATTCGAGTGAAATATAAGGGATTTAATAAGTAAGCACTTTCAGTTTAAGATTATTTCTTTTCCTGTAACTATTTTTTACCAGGATTTGTGGCAGTTGTTTAACATCATTTAACCAGTTTAAAATTTAAGTGCATAGTTTAGTATATATTTCTGTAAGTATTTTGGGACATTATTTTACAAAAAATTTTCATTTGTGTAAAAATAATTTGCAAAACTTTTGCTCTTAAAAGAAAGCTCTATTTCTCAATTTTTTTACCATATTTTGAAATATTCCCCTCTTTCAAAACAATGGAATTGTAGTTTGGAGAAAAATCAATATTCCATCTGTTTGAATTTGCTAATCTGTGGTTCTAATTATACTCTGAAACCCTAAATCACCCTACCAATGTTGAGAACCACTTCTCTAAAGGCAGTGTGTAAAATGGTGCAAATATTTTTTGATGCATCATGTACAGTATTGGACAAAAACCCCCCTGAAAAACTGAACCATCTATTTTATTATTGCTACGAATTTCAGTGGCTTAGACACATTTAGGAAGTAATTATTTTCCTCGATTATTGTTGTGAAACTTCCCTTAGTTGTAGCAAAAGTCAAAATTTTCTGAAAAAATTCTCAGAAATAACAAAAAATAGGAAATTTCTTAGAATTTTCTTTTCCTTGATTTTATATCCTAATTTGTTATTAGATGTTGTTGTTAGTTGTCTGGGTTTGAAAAGGTCAAATTGTATCATAAAACGGACTGTCACTTTGTGATATTGCAAAGAAATTGAATAGCCATCATTTATCATGATCTTTCTCAATCACTTGTTGAAAGCATGACCAAATGCTGTCAGGTAGTAATTGATGCTAATGGAGACATATCAAATATTAAGAGATCATAGATTGTTCTAACTTGTCATAAACATTATCAATTATCATCAATAAAGGTCAGTTAGGCTTAAAACAGTGGATACTGAGGCATAGAAGCAAATTCATTGAGTAGTACTTGGAGAGTTTGGTGAGCTTGGCTTCTCACAGTCCAGTGTGATTCATCACCTTCATAATCTTGGCAAAAGCATCCAGAGCTGCCAAATTATGCCTTATGCTACCAAAATATTGCAAAATTTTTGACTCACCTTAGTAATAACAATAAAAAATTTCAAATGATTGAAACTGACAACATAATTGCAAATCTCAATCTAGCAGATATATAAAATACATGTATATAAGATACAACTATGAAACAGGACCATCTACAAAGCTTTGAAGCAAAATTTGTCTCCTGCTTTTTTGTAAATAGTTACCTGCAAACTATTTGCTTACAAATCATATATTTATGATAAAAAAACAGGATATGGAATTGAATAACCTACAAGGGTTGATATGTTATTAAACACCAACCAACCACAAGCAAAATAAGATAAACTAATTTGCTTGGTTAAGAGCTTTGAAAATATTATTAGTTTATAGAGTAATATTTTTGATTCTAATTAGTATTTACCAAATATCTAAGAGGGCATAATGGCTAAAGTGCTGGACTGCAGCCTTGAAGTAAATGAGTTTGAACTCTAGTCATGCTATTACATTCATATTCGGACTAATACCCTTGGGAAAGGTATGAATCTCTTTATTCCCCCTGGTATGGGTTAAATAGCATCACTGCTGTTCTTCTACAAGGATAGATTTGGCATTAAATAACCCACAAATGTTGATTGACATTAAACAAAGAAACAAACCAAACCAAACCAATGACCTCATCTAACAAATTCCAAAATATAGACAGATTTCTGATAATTGATTTTTTTAGATTTTTTTTATTAATGAATTTCTTATAAAATTTGTGTTTATAATTTTTTTTACTTTATTTTTTTTTGGTATTATTACTGTTAATATATTTGAAATTGTTTTTTTTTTCTCCCCATGAATTAATAAAAGGTTTTGAAATTTTTTTTTTCATAATAGTTTCTTTATACAATCATTTTTCTTCATTTCAGATGAAATTTTGCCTTACTATCAGCATGCAATCAAGATTATTAGCATGTGAGTATATTTCAAACATTTTAATTATCAAAATGATTTTTTATGTTTATTATTACTAGGGCGAGTCAAAAATTTTGCAATATTTGCATTTCAAACACAAGTTGGTGCTCTGCATCTTGTGGAATTATGAGGGGCTAATTCTCTACGAGTTTGTTCCAGATAGTTGAACCATCAATGCCAACATTTACTCTGAACAGTTGGAGTGGATATATGCCTTTGTGTGGCAAAGATACCTGGCATTGGTTTACAAAAAAATGAGCTCTTCTGCAGTAATACAACACAAGACCTCATACCACTTGAATAGCCTGGAATAAACTTGACGGAATTAATTAATGTCACATTCAGCATATAGTCTGGACCTAGCTCCCTCAGATTATTACTTGTTCCAATCCATGGCTCACTTCCTGTGCTTGTGATGCTTCAAGAACCAAGAGGAAGTGGAAGTTTCAGTAGAGGAGCTTTTTGCCTTGAAGTAGAAGAACTAGCAGAAAGGTGGCTTCCAATGGAGTGCAACATAATGGCTTCTACTCTGAATGCTAGGCTGCTTTTGTTGTAAGTTAAATAATAAAGCAATAAGTTACCAAAATATTACAAAATTTTGACTCACCCTTGTAGATTGATAAAACACAGTTTCAATTCAGAAATCTGCAATCGTCTAGATCTATGAACATGAAAAAATTGAAGCTCAAAGGAATGACAAACCCAGGTCGAGTCATACCAAAGACTCAAAAAATGGTACTTGATGCCTCCTTGCTTAACACTCAGCATTATAAGGTACGGATCAAGGGTAAAGTAGAGCAATCCAGGGAAGGAGTAGCGCCCTCCCCTACACCTTGGTGTAGTAGCTATCGAAAAGGGAGCCTTCGGGTTACCCTCGACTATGGTCGCCAACTTTACTTTACTTACTTTTTATTGTCAGTGTAACTAGTTTTAAGCTTGAAGTTTTGGTTTATATGCAGAATTTTGAAATGTGTTGTTAATAAAATCAAAGTTAACATATCTGGTAATTCCAAAACTTTAACTTTTTAAAAATATAAATTCTATAGGAACAATATAGCGTATACCAGAAGAATGTTTAAACTCTTCATGTCTTCTCTCCTTTTTTCATGATAAAAACAAGGGAAGTCAAGCATTTAATATATTCTATCATTTCTACTAAAGAAAATGATTGCTTTTAGCTTTACAACTAAAATCTTTGATTTAAACTAAAATTTTTATCTTGAGTGAGAGAGAGAGAGAGAAAATTATTAGGTTGATGTAAAAGTTTTTTGTATTTTTGATAAAACTTTTTATTCATATCAGTTCATTGCATCATTATTCAGTCATCAAAAATTGTTCTCTTTGGCTTTCTATGCTTTTACATATATACTCCAACCTGTGAACATACCAATGTAGGCCAACCAGCAATAACTTACATCCATCAGCTCTGTGCAGACACTAGATGCCGTTTAGAGAACTTGTCAAGAGTGATGACTGATAAGGACAGATGGCAAGGGAAACCATGCTATCAGTATGCCTTAATGAGGATTAATTAATGTGTGTATTCAATCATAAAAGATTAGTTTTGATTCTGTGAATTCTTCAATGTCTTGAATTTGTTGGAATCATTAGCCAAGCAAGAAGTGTTGTCTAGAGTGAAACAAGTGATGGTCTGAATATGATAGGTTTGGAGAATACATCAAATGTGGAAGAATTTCCCATCCCAGCTCGATGATTACTAGCTGTGTTGTGTTTGCCACACAATGACAAACATTGTTATATAGAAAAATTACCAGTTGTTGACTTTCGAAAAGAAAATATCTTTTTCTGAATAATCTGTCTTTTAAACAGGCCAATTGCTCACTGTAAAGTTGCATAGTAACAGTTTTTTCAGGTTCCAATTGATTATAATGAAGAATTCACTTTAAATCTTTACCAAATAGAACTTTTTTCTTGTTGGTTCCATTTAGATTGAGATGTCAGCCATTTAGACTGTCCTTAGCCAAGACACTATTTTCTTCATTATCATCATTATTTTTCCATTCACTCCAATGGGAAAATTCCCGTAGCATAATGGTTAAAGTGTCGGATTGTGGTCTCAGAGTAAGTGAGTTTGAACTCCAGTTGTACTATTACATTCACTTCTGGAGTAAAACCCTTGGGAAAAGTATGAACCTCCTTATCCCCCTGCTATGGGTTAAATAGTACTACTAGTTTACTTCTATAAAGATGGCTTCGGCAATAAAGCTTGATATGCCATTAAACGAAGAAACCAAACCAAACACTCCAAAACCAAATTAGAGTTTTTGCATACAAGAGGTTGAAATAATTATACCTCAAGTGAAAGTTGAACAAAGATTTACCAGTCTTAGAATTTTTTTTTGTTAAAGTTTCAATGTAGCTACTTGCTGTATTAATTACTTATTAACATTAATTTTAAAAATGACATTGTATTTTTAAAAATCATATCGTATTTTAATTATCAATGATTTAAGGGGCCTAACTATTTTTTTCTGACAAATGGGTAAACTAAAAATATAAAAAAGACAAAAATATTGACATAACTAGACAATGAAAATAATAACTATGATT
Source organism: Sepioteuthis lessoniana (assembly GCA_963585895.1). Taxonomy (NCBI): domain Eukaryota; kingdom Metazoa; phylum Mollusca; class Cephalopoda; order Myopsida; family Loliginidae; genus Sepioteuthis; species Sepioteuthis lessoniana. The sequence goes on along the minus strand of OY757917.1, from coordinate 42,197,226 downwards.
GGATGATTCTGGAATTATTGAAAACTTATAAACCTATCATTTTTATCCATATAGATTTCTATTCTAATTGCTTTTGAACATTTTTTCATAAGACTTTTTGAACCTCTCATTAAAAGTAATGACATCTTTTAACACTTGTCTTGATACTATTTTAATGTTTTCTTTTATAGGCATTTTGATACTCCTACAAATTGTAATGAATTTGATGTTGCTGAAAAGATTAAACGTCATTGTAAGTATATTAGAATTTTCATTGGCTAAGTTGATTTAATTTTTCTAAAAAAAATTATTTGATTTGTATCTGTAGTAAAGTTGTTTATAATGTTTCTTTTGGTAATCTTGAATTTACATAAGTGGCATTGAATATTGTAGTTGAGTTGCAAAAACATACTTCTGACAATGTTGTGGAGTAGCTGAAACCCCCACAAGACAGATGGATGTACTTGGATAAAGGCTGCTCATAGATTTTGCAGGTCCAATGAAGGAACAATATCATCTAATAGTGGTTGACAGTTTCTCAAAATGGCCAAAAGTGGTACAATTAGATTTTGTGTGAACTCTTCTCTAGGTTTGTTGACACTTTCAAGTGAACATTAAAAAAGTCGGATAGAAATGAATCTGTTGATGATATCCTACAATTTTTAAGGATATACTGTGTGACACTGAACCCAAGTACACATTCAGGATTGTCACCAGCAGAGTTAATGTTTGTGAGAAAGATAAGATCTGTGTTTGATAAACCATTGCTAAAGGAAAATAAAAACCAATAAAGAAAAAACAGATACAAAATCCTATATAAAGTAAATTTGGCAATCTTTGTTGAGGGTGACCCGAAGGTTCCCTTTTCAATAGCTGCTACACCAAGGTGTAGGAGAGGGCGCTACTCCATTCCCTGGATTGCTCCACTTTACCCTGGATCCTTACCTTATAATGCTGAGTGTTAAGCAAGGCAGCATCAAGTACTATTTTTTGAGTCTTTGGTATGACTCGACCTGGGATTTAACCCCGGTCTCCCAGACCATTGGCAAACACTCTACTCATTACCAGGAGAAAACATTTTTTTTTTTTAGAGTTCAGAAATGGGAAAGAAATCTGGAAGGCTGGTATCATTGATAAATATATTGGGAGATTAATGTATATAATTAAAGACCCCAAAAAGATTATCAAGAGACATCACAACCAGATCAGGAAAAGGTACTTGGAGGATATAAATAACCAGAAAGAAGAACTGATGAAAGTTATTTAGGACTTATTCAATGTACCCATGGCTTTAGTACCTTCTGAGGAGAAACGTTCAAGTAAATGGGAAAAGACATTTTCAGGGACTATGGAAATAAACTTGAAAAAAAAAATACAACTTCCAGTAGAAGTAATCTATTCAAAAAAGGGAAATGTTGTGGAGTAGCTAGAAACTTCCCTCAAGATAGACTAGTCTAAAGACTAAAGACTCTATCTGTTAAGAAATACAACTAAGGTTATTTACATTAGTCAGCATACCAAACCGTATACTGTATTCTCTTTGGAATAAGATATTGCTTATTTTACATGTGTGTCAACCTTATTTCACAATGTGGCACAGTTACCATGATGTTTAATTATTTTATTGCCTAGTTTGGTTGGGCTACAAGTTTTTCAGTTGGTCTTTGAGCAAATTGGAAAATCAAATTGGAAAGTTTAAGCAACTACATGACGTTCAACACAGGAAAACCAAAATGTAAACAAAATGGATTCATATCTTTTCTGTGATAAGTTTGATTGGAGAAATAAAAATAGTGAATTTTGGACATGTGAGAGATGACAATAATTTAGCAAGATGACATCACCCCCACTGAGATCCTGAATTTAAATATATAAAAATTAGCAAATTTTAAAAAAGTAGTCAGTTAGCTAGTCGGTCAGTTGTCAGTGAGAAGTTTGTATTCAGAGAGTTTTGTCGGGCTGGGAGGGGGGCATGTCTCTTTGTGTCTGTTCATAGACCCTTACAGATTCTCCCTCTCTCTCTCTCTCGTGCTACTCTATGCAGTCTGAACATTGAACAATAAATCACTCTGACCATCAGAAGAAGTTCCAGATGGATTGTTTCATTCCTTGTCTGTGGATCTTTCAAACACAGCATGGGTTCAGACAAGATTGATAAACAAACTATCCGAAAATGTGATACTATAGTATCACAACAACACAACTGACAGAATGTCTAATAACTTATTTTGTCATCATCATCATCAAGATGTGTTGATAGCATGGATTCCCTTTAATTTCTCTTGCTTTTTGTCTCTATTGGTCATTGTTTTTGGCTTGTCCTGTAGATGGCACTGAGCTGAAATATATAAGTTTTTGCTTGTTGGCCAACACTGATGTGTCCATTGGAGAATGTTGCTTATGTGTTTGTCCTTACTTTCCTATCAGTACCCAGCATGTCTTGCTTGTCTTACTTGGATGGTTTGTGAGATGGGGTGGTAAGTAGCTGTACAGATGCTGTTTGGTAGGATTTGTTCAAAATAGCACAAAGCATTTAGCTTTTTCTTCAGGTATTTTGTTAGAGTCCAAGTGGTGTAACCACACAATAGTACTGACATGGCTACTGCTTAGAAGAAGCTACATTTTAATTGTTAATTTGCAATTTTTGGATTGTAGCTATTTGGTGTCTGATTAATTGAAACATTTTATAAGAATAAAAAGGTTTGCAATTATTCATCCAATATAGAAATTCATATGAAATTAATTGAGATAATTTATTTCAGCATTCTTAGATTTTGTTAAAGTGCTTTTTTTTTCCCTAGTGGCTCGCCATAGTAAAGAAAAAGAGGCAGCTCAGTTTTCTGATTCTTACAGAAGGTTGCAAAATAATGTAAGTATTTCTTTATGTACTATTGTTTATTGTAAAATATTTACTTTAGTTAGAAAAAAGTTTTGCAATATTTTGGTATGTGTTAGTCTGTGGTGAATATATCATGTAACTGAAGTAGTTCAAGCCTTGATAGGTACCCACTGTGGTTAGTAGTATTGTGGTAGTTGGTGTGTTAGCACATTGTGTATTGCTTCACTCCATGTGTGATTTGAAAGGTCCACTGATGAATGTGCAGTGTACTTGTAGGGAAAATCGTGACTTACCTGACGAGCGTGTGGCTGCGTTTTGTACGGTTCAGTCGCTTAACAAAAAAAAAATAAAATGGCGACACACAGTCGCTTTTGTATTTGCTTATCTTGCATGAAGTAATGCAAACTCTCAGTGCTCATATGCAAATGAGACTGTCAGGTGTATAAAAAGAGCTGTGGAGGGAATGGGAATGAGTTGAAACAAGGCGTGTTGCGTAGACAGACGCATGCAACAGGATTGTCTGAGTCAGTGACGTTATTGAAATCAACTTTCAAACCATAGTAGTCTAATTTAGGAACTTATGATATATGAGTTTGCTCTGTGTCATAATACTGCAGAAACAACCAAAAGTATTTGTTGTGTAGAAGGTGAAAGCACAGTTGATCACAGTATAGTAAGCAGATGGTTGAAGAAATTTCAGTCTGGTTGCAAGAAATTTGATGATCAGACAAGGTCAGGTTGATCTAAAACTGAATTCTGAAGTTGTGCTCCAAGCCATAAAGGCAAATCTGGCAAGTAGCACTCGGAGAATTTCAGGTGAGCTTGGCATCTCACAGTTCAGTATGGCTTGTCATTTTCACAACCTTGACAAAAGCATTTGGAACTGCTGAATTCTGCCTCATGTTACCAAAATATTGTAAAACTTTTGACTCATCCTAGTAATTTAAAATTCTTGATTATATCAATATGACTGCTATTTGGGATATAAAATATATTCTCTATGCTATTGTATTTCAGAAAGCCATTCATCAGAAAGGAGCTATATTGGCCTTTTTATACCGCCTAAAAGAAAGCAACTCCATGAAAAATAATCTGGTATTTATTACTTATTTTCTTGTTGATGATAAAAAGTTGATATTAACTTTTATTTCATTTAGCTGTAGCCATGTCAGTATTACTGCATGGTTGCACCACTTGGACTTGAACAAAATTTTGAAGAAAAAGCTAGACAGGAACTACACAAGAATACTGTGTGCTGTTTTGAAAAAATTTCTGGAAGCAGCACCCTACAAAACAGCAGTTGAACAGTCCCTTCCATCTCACCAATCCCTCCAAATAAAATGAGTGAGATATGCTGGACACTATTGGTGAAGTAAGAATGAACTCATAAGGGATGAACTTTACACATGGACACACCAGTGATGATTAAAGAGCAAAATTTTCAGCTCTGTGTGAACACTGAATACCGTCTAGAGGACTTACCAAGAGTGATGACCAATAGGGATAGATGGTGTGAGAGTCAAAGGAATCCATGTTATCGGAATGCTTTGATGATTTTGATGATAATTATATATACATTGATTTATTTAACTGTAGTCACTTTTTGCTATGATTCATTGTGTGTAATTTTAATTAAAAATGAAAAATTAATGTATTTTATCTAATAAAAAGGCTGGGCATGAGATCCAGGTAAAATGATTTCCTAATTAAAAAGAAAATTTCAAACTGAAACTAAATTTTCTTTCATAATACAGATTTTAATTTACCAAAAAAGAAAATGTTAACAATTATTATTTCTCTCTATTTTACTTGTAAGTGTCTGAAAATTTAATATACACCAACAATGGTGGTGTTTCCAAAAAAATTTTTTTATATGAAAAAAAGAAACTTTTTCTATCAGGAATCAAATTCTAGATGAATATAATTTTCACATTGTCTAATCTGTTTCTTTTAAAATGTAACTTTTAAGAAGGGCCTCACTAGTTTCTAATACTAGGTGTTTAAAAAATTGATATAATTTCAGATGTGCTGGGTGTTTCAGAAAAATTGATATAATTTCATAATCTAACAACTTGACCAATTCTCATGAAAATGATCTTAAATTTTAACAGCATGTGTAGAAAAAAACTCAAAATTCTATCTTTGTTTATATAGCTTTTCTTTTTCAAAGAATAGAATATTTATACCTGAAAAAGAACATTAAATACAGAATTTTGAGTTGTTTTTATACATGCTGTTAAATTTTGAGGTAATTTGAATGAGAATTGGTCAAGTTATTAGATTACAAAATGATAATAATTTTTCTAAAACACCCTGTACATTAAATTCTTTTTGATTCCATGTCCATATTTTCAAAAGTTGACCTGTTGATGTTTATAATTTTTTTTGTTTGTTTTTACACATTAGCCTTCCAGTCAAATGTTTGGTCACACACTCAATTTTTACACTTCAACTCCAAATGCCACAGATGTAAATTATCTTTCTCACATGGTTGTGGAGCCACCAAGCAGTGGAGGTGGTTGTACTCTACCTCAGTCAGTATCTGCAAGCAGTGGGTTTAGCAGCATCCCATCTGGTGGTATATCTCCAGATCTACAATATAAGTAAGAATCATTCTTTATTTTCTTAAATTTGCATTTCATAGGTTGTTTAAAATTAGCTACAATTATATCACAAATGTTGTGATACTTTGAAATTCTAGTTATCCTAGAGAGTGTTGACAAGCATATTTGGAGTTAAGTCTAATTATAAATTAAAAGGTCATATAAGATAATTAAAATTTTCAATAATGAAACCTGGACATGAAATTAAAAAAAACAAACACTTAACATCATGTTAAAAATATTTTTCATGTATTAGAATGTGAGTTCCTCTTAGAAGTGATTGTTTTAAAGTGAAAAAATATGGAATGTTAAAAAAAATATCTTGATGTATTATATATAGCAGGAATTGTTTTAAAATCTTGCAATGTTCTTTTTCATATTACCACAATTGTAGTAATTTCATGTTTTAGACCTTCATACACACATGCAAAAAAGTTATTAATTGCATATTAAATTTTTTTTTGTTAATGCATACTGACTTATTGAGATATATATATATATATATATATATATATATATATATATTTTATTATATTTGATTCAGAATATATCTTTTTATAGAAATGAAGTTATGTTTAGTTCGTTTTATTGTATTTACAAATTATTAATTCCTTTGATATTGGATTTTGTTTGACTTTTCTTGTTATGTAGACTTAAACTGAAAAAAGCTTTCATTATTTCTGGAAAGTTCTGATTATATGTGGTGCCTTCAATAAGTTTCCAGACTTTTTTGTACAGGCATTTAAAATTATCATAGACTCTTGAAAATTCAGTATGTTATTGCTATACATCTTATGAGATGGCTGACCATTTTGTATGATTTCAGGTTCAAATTAACAGCTACATCAGGAATTCGAATACACCCTACTAAAGCCTGATTGTCACAGCTGGTGAATTTCAAAAATACAATCTGGATGTGAGGATGCTTTAGAAGAACGATATGCAATAAAATTCTGTTTTAAACTTGAAAAAAATGCCACAGAAACGTATGGAATGCTTCAGACTGCTTTTGGAGCATCTTGCATGAATTGAGCATCAGTTTTTGAGTGGCATAAGGGATAATGAGAGGTGTGGGAGGAGTAAGGAAGTCAATACACCAGAGTTGATTGGCCAAAGGGTTAGGGTTAGGGTTACTATGTTGAAGTTTTAAGGGAGTTCAGGAAGAGATTCCGTTGGAAGAGGCCAGCACTCTTCAAATTGGGTCAGTGGCATTTCCATGAGGACAATGCACCAGTCCACAACTCCATCCTTATCACAGACTATTTGAGCAAGATGGGCATCAAGACAGTTCCTCACCCTCCCTATAGTCCAGACTTTGCTCCCTGTGACTTTTGGTTATTCTCAAAGCTCAGAGGCTATCGTTATGAGACAATTGAGGAGATGAAAGAGGCTGTGACGAAGGTTTTTGACACGCTCACACAAGAGGACTTCCATGGGGTCTTCCAGAAGTTGTTGGAACGGTACAACAAGTGCATTGCAGCAGGAGGAGATTACTTCAAAGGGGACTAGAGTTTCATATGTGTATTATCAATAAAAGTGCCCATACGAAAAAAGTCTGGAAACTTATTTAATGATCCTCGTAAATGATAGATTTTGATTTTACAAGAATCTATATAATTAAGAAAAATTTTTAAACCAGTTTGTTTCTTAATTAAAATTTCTTTTTAGTTGAAGGTTCATTTCAAATGCATCATTATCGTATTTGCACAGTAACAGTTTATCCAATTTCGGTAAATCATAAATGAATTTATACCAAGCACAGAAATTTTTTTTTTACCATATTTGATTTTGTTTAGGATGAGGTGCTGAAGGCTGTTTTGAATGTTCTTCATTTTCAGTTCACATAAAAAATCCACTTTTTATCACCTATCTCATCCTTTTAAAAATGACTTTTTTCTGTATCAAACATGAAGAAAATGATAGGTTTTTAAACTGATATTTCTTTTGGTAAATTAGTGTAAGACCTAAAACATATAAATGATTTACTGTTGCTGACAGATTTCACAAGTAAAAAATAAAATTAAAAAACATTTTTAAGATTTCCCTTAGAACATGTAAAAGCATCTTTAAGAACTTTAACATCAATCTATAATTATATATCCAAATGCTCCTTCAACACTGGAGAAAGTCCTTTGGAGAACAATGAAGGTGATTGGTATCATATCAACAGTTGTTGATGTAATTGATGTAATTCATATGTGACAAAATTGAGTGTACAGTTATGGTCAACAGTTGCATTAAACACTGATTTAATGTGAACATTGGAATTTGACAGGGATGTTATAATCTTCCATGCTTTTCAATATTTTTCTTGAATTAGTTATAAGTGAGTTGGTCAGCTTTCAACAAAATCTTAATCTTACTACCAATATTCACTACTCTGATCTCTGCAAAATCATGCTTGGAATGGGGATATGAAAATAAATGTTCAAAAGTGCAAGATAATCTCTGATAATAACAATAGCATTACTGTGAATGATGGTATAGTCAAATTCAAAAATTTGGAATCAATTGTACCAGGAAGCCCATCCAATATAAGAAGGAGGATAACTATAGCTTCTTTAACCTTTGGTTGACTCAAGGAAAATATATAGAAATGAAAAGATCTTTCTTAGACAATTAAGGTTTGTCTATGCTATTGTCCCAATACCAGAGTTGTTTTTTTGTTGTGTTTTTTTTAGAAAACTGAGAGTATTTGAAAACAAATGCTTCTGGACTATAGTGGGAGTTTCTTGTATGGATCTTGTCAAAATGAATGATATAAAGAGTGACCTTAAAATATCAAATAAAATCACTGACATAATCAAGAAGAAAAGATTGAAGTGCTTTTGTCATGTAGTATGCAAAGACAATGCCAGCTATGCTAACCATTCATACTAGAACAACTTTACCAACAAAAAACCCAGAGAATGACCATCAAAGCAATGAAATGACCTAATAAGAGAAGATGCAAAACTGCCTCTGCTGATAGTGGAAAGACTGGTAAACAGCAAGGTCTTGTGGATAAATATGAACCTTTGTAGGTTTATGCAGATAATATTGATTATACTACTAATAATATAAATTATAATATAAATCATATAAATTATATATAAATTATAAATTATAATGATAATAATAAAAAAGTTAAAGGTTTGAATCAAACTTTATAATAGAAAATTTCATTATACAAATGTATAAAGTTTTACTAATGTAATATGGTAAGTTATAAAGAAAACAGGCTAATTTCTTAGGAATGAGAGAAAGAAGAAAAAAATAATAAAAAAAGGCTTATATAGAGACTATGAGGGTGGGTAGTTGACCTTTGAGTGACTTAGATTAAGGCACTTGTGGGTTAGCTGGTCACGGATGAATGTCTGTTTTAGTTGAGGATGACTGGAGAAAACTGGAGGTCCCAGATCTTCTGTGTGTAGAACCAGTGGAAATGGATATTCCTCCTGCTGACACCAGGTGGGAGGGAGGGGGTGACTTGTTTAGAGGGAGTTGACTGAGATGTGATGAGGTAAAGATAGGCAATTGAACACTAGCCATGAAGATGTAAGGAGACAAAAATTTACAAGGGGATTTTGGGGATGGGGTTGGAAAATGGGCTTTACATTAGACGCAACCCAGCGGACCAGGTATTTGTCGCTGCCTCCCACCAGACACGACTTGACACAAGGTCAAAAGCCCAAAGGCCAATTAAAGTGGGGATAAAGGGGAGGGGAGGTCGGGAACGAGCCGAGACTCGAACCCTGCTTGTCTGTGCTGCTCATCGGCTCACTTAGTGCAATGTGAGCCTGATGAGGCAAGCAGTTTCACGAACCCAAATGTGGGTCCGGGCACGTATGCCAGTTTACGGCTTAAACTAGACGCTTGGTCTAGTGCCGTACAAAGGGGACAAAAGTGCAGCTCGCCCACCCGAAGGTTGCCCAGCCGAAGCTGGGGGCCTATTCGGCCCCGAGCCTGCTCTTGGTTTCGAGCACCCATCCGGCACGAATGCCAGACGGCCCAGCTAAAAAGCCGGGAGCGGACCAGTATGTAAGAACTACAACAGAAAACCAGGAAGAAAATTCAAGGTCTGTGTCAGCTCTCACTTTCTCATCATGACATGTTTTTCTTTGCCCAGCTAACACGGTTGACTTACTCTCTTTATTTCTTGCCCAGTCGGTTGGGGCTGTAGAATACACCGACTGCACCTCTGCAAAGGGGTAAGACTCCCCCCCCCAACGAGTGTTCTGGATATGACACTAAACAATCTGATGGTGAGGCTTCAGTGATGCTGGGGTTTTGGGAATGTGGAGCACCCCTTCATTGCCATTGCTCCTAGGTCCACTCTGGCCCGGAATGGTAGCACTTGATAGGGCCCTATCTATGGGTTAAATAGAACTAAACTGCATACTTATGCTAAACTGAATTGTTTGAATTAGAACTGTTTGACTAAACTGAATAACTTGAAATAGAAATGTTTTTGACAATTAAACTGTGTACTTACATTTAAACTGCATACTTATGCTAAACTGAATTGTTTAATATAAAACTGTTTTGACATTTAACTGTATGTAAACAAAATCTATACTGAATTAGCTCTGTTTGACTAAACTGAATAGCTTGAAATAGAACTGTTTTTGATAATTAAACTGTGTACTCATGCTAAACTGAAATGTTTGAAATAGAACTGATTATTTGTTTAAAAATGGAATTGACATTAAATAACCTACAAAAGTTGATATGCCATAAAACCCAAACAAACAACTAACATCTCTTTCTTTCTCCCGGCGACTACTTACAAATTGTAGTAGTAAATAAACCTTTGTGTAGTGAATTAAAACAGAGTTTTGTATATTTGTCAACTTTCACCATGGTGGGGTCACAATAGGGTCCAACTACTAATATAGACATAGCAATATGGTCATTAACATGTTTGAGCATGTGGGTAGAGCTATGAATGTCTATTTAGTACCATTATGTCACAGCAGTCTATTTGGAACCATTATGGTACATAGTTATTTACATTTTGACATATTGTTTTGATTTTTATAAAAATGAAAGTAATCAGTCCATGAAATACACTTAAAATTGTTTGTTAGTATTTAGGAATTTGACCTAATTTAATTGAGAAAAACATTTTTGAAGTTAGGGTCAGATTACCATGGACAGTCTTTTGGTAGAAATTAACTGGGTTAACTTCTGATTCTACTTGGTAAGTAGTGAATAGAATATTTAGGTATCTGACGGATGTGTCTATGTTGCATTTTGGAACACCGAGTTATAGTTTTTTCTTATTGATTCATATTGATTGGCTCAAAATAATTTTTCAGAAAGGAATGTTATTTCCATGTTAACATGAAAAAAAATCAGAAGATTATTATATATTAATACTGAAAAAGTGAACCCTGAAATCCAGTTGTATTTCCACACATCAAATACAATAGAGCATAAAGCTTTTCCATTGGTGAAACTTTCAGCTTTCGAAAAGTCTTAGAATTAGGAAGAATGTCATTTCATCTTCATAATCGCAAGAACAGAACTTATAAGGCAGCAGCTCTGATACTGCTCAATAGAACAAATGTTCTACCAGTTTCCAACATCATTAACAGATATTTTTTTATAATATATTTGGCAGCCTGAGTTTCTTCGCTACAGTATTTGAAACCCCCCCCCAAGACAGCTGACAAAATTTTCATTAAGACAATTGATGAAGTTTATGACAAGTTAGTACAATTTATGACTACTTAATATCTGGTTGAGTATTCATTAGCATCAATTATTGCCTGACATCTGGTCATACTTTCAATAAGTAATTGATAAAAATGATGTGATAATTGTTGCCAGCAATCATTCAATAACTCAGTTTCATTAGAAGGCTTTCAATTTTAAACTTTCTATCAAATATTGACCATAAATTTGTAACAATAATAAAAAAAAGTTTCAGTTTTTTTCAGTGTCTGTTTTTTTTTTTTTGTCCAATTCTGTATATTATTTTATTATTTTTACACTATTTAATGCTCAGTTTATCTATTATATTTTGTACATACAATACAATCTAATGATTTGTTTTCATTTTTTATTGATGTTTTATTTCTGATCAGGAAAATAACAAATGAACAAACTGAAGTTGGTTTTATGGTTAAGAGTCAGAGTTATTCTTCTGCACTGGGGCCTTCTCAAACATCTGGTCAGTGTCATCATTTTTCCTTAAAAAATGTTTAAACAATTGTTTTTGGTAATATGTTTGACATTATACATTTAAAAAATTTTAATCATTGAACTTTATAATTTCAATTAATTGGTGAAATAGTACTGATTTAATTTTATAAAAACTTTAAACAAAATTAGATTTATTCTCAAATATTGAATTTCATTATAAACCCCCAAAACTTTTCTATGTCACCGGAATATTCTATTATGAAGAGATAAAAAAATCCATTTCTATGATAACAAGCAAGTTTTGTGTTACCATAACAATAAAAAGGTGGTACCATAATTATTTGTGTAAAGCATGCATCCATATTTAGCATGCACCCATTTGTTCAACTTTTTATTGGTTTTTATTGACTGAAATAAGAATTTATATAGTTTATATTATGTCTTAAAATGCAAAATGTACACAAAAATGCAACAGACTTGTGATAAAAATAGGCTCACATTAAGACAAACAAAATTATAAACAAACATACATTCCAGTGGATATTTCTCTGTAACTGCATAAAACACATTAGTTTGGATTAAAGATATAACTTTTAGTCATCCTGTCTTGAATATGGTTAGTCATGTGGCCAGAAAAAAAGTTATATAATTCTTGTATAATACACACACCTAACTTTTGGAAAAATAGCACATCTTATACACAAATGATCATGGTAATCAAAGAATTGCTACAGTAAGTATATGTAAATATATTGTTTAGTTTCTTTAAAAAAAAAACAGTCATCTGATAGAAATTAGATGATCTTTTCAGAATTATTTGCTAGCATTTAATAAAATTGGAAGATTGCTGAAAATATTGATTTATTAAGGAAAAAGTTAATTGTATGTATAAACTATTCAGTTAAGTATATCTTGACTTTTAAGTTTTCTTTTTTTCTTTTTCAGCTACTGAGTCTTCACAATGTGTAATAAAACCACCAAGAACCTTACTGAGAACACCATCAATGGAGCAAAAAATTATTATTGATAAAGGAGATAACAGTATAAATATTTTTCTTAAGAATTCCAAAATTAGGATATTGAAATTTTCTAGATAACTAAAATTTTATGAATTTGAATACTTCAATCTAATTTTGCTTTCGTAAAACATATTAAATAAATCGGATTAATGTTTTCTAAAATATAGATGATTCTGTTTCAATAATGAATTTCTTTTAGAAAATATTTTGTTTACATGACTTAACCTTCAATTTATTATGCCTATTTATTTATTTATTTATTTTAGTGACATATGAAATTTCAGAATCGGAGTTGTTGAAAGATTTGGTATACGTATTTCAAGGTATAGAGGGCAAATGGATTAAGTTTGATCCTTTCTCTGATGCATACAAAATACATTCTCAGGTTGGTATTTTTTCACAATTTTTTTGCTTTTTTTCACTGAATTTCAATTATTGATTCATATATTTCCTGCATTTTAATCCTTGTGAGATAGATACATAAAGGAGATGCTAACTATTACTCTAAAGATTGTTTATTCATATTCTATACTAGTTTGATGATGAACATATTTTGCCTCAGGTATTGAAGCATGCATTTTGTACTAATAAATACATGCTCAATTTAATCAACATACTGTAATTAGTTGTGTATAAGATATATCCCTAACTTTCAGTTACAAAATTCTGGAAAAAATCATCTCTTCCTTATAGTACTCATTGTACATATTAAATTCAACTTTTGTTCAAATTTCTTTTGGTTTGTATCAACTAAAAATATGAATTGATGTAATGTTTTGAAACACAAAATTTCACCAGGATTTCAGGCGAAAGCATGATTCACACAAAAATGTATCAAATTTTCCATGAAAATAAGTTCAAACAAGAAGAAACAAATTATAAACAAACATGCATTCAAATGGCTATTTCTCAATAGTGATATTAAACATTGTTATATATTAGCTAGTTTGGACCATAGAAATAACTTTTGGTTTTGCAGTCCTGAATATGGTGATGCACATATTCAAATAAAAAAAAAAAGAAAAGGTGATATTTATTTCTTGTGTATAATACGCACCCCTAGCTTTTAGGCATAAAATTCTGTGAAAAAAGTTCATATCCTACATGAATAATTACATTCTGATTAATTCTTTTTGAAATAAAGGCGAAATATTATTCTTGAATCCATTGTCTGTGTTTTGGTTTATCCACTTTTTCACTTATTTTTTTCACATGAAAAATTACAGTATATAAAACAATGAATGTGTGTATGTATGTACATATTTTCGTTTGTATAAAACTTTTCACAGAGTGCAAAAATACTTGACTAGACAGATGTACCAGAGAGCAACATGTTGATCATCTGCTGATCCCACAAAGATCCTCTGATCTCAGGCAGGAGTGCCTTGAAGTGACTCATTGATCATTGCTGATCTTAGGCAGAAGGGCTTTGAAGTAATACATTGGTCATTGCTGATCCCTCAAAGATCCTCTGATCTCAGGCAGAAGCACCTTGAAGTGACTCATTGATCATTTGCTGATCGCACAAAGATCTGATCTTAGGCAGAAGGGCTTTGAAGTAATACATTGGTCATTGCTGATCCCTCAAAGATCCTCTGATCTCAGGCAGAAGCACCTTGAAGTGACTCATTGATCATTTGCTGATCACACAAAGATCTGATCTTAGGCAGAAGGGCTTTGAAGTAATACATTGGTCATTGCTGATCCCTCAAAGATCCTCTGATCTCAGGTAGAAGTGCCTTGGAGCAACTCATTGATCATTTGCTGATTACACAGAGATCATCTGATGTTTGGTAGAAGTATTGATCACTACATAAATAATCTTGTCATTTTTTATGTGTACTCGTGTGTAAGTAATGACATCATTTGCATAATGTTTACTATTATTGGAATTTTATGTGGTACAATCCAATTTCTGTGTCCAAATTCAAAGTTTAGTATCGGTTCTTAGCTTATCAACTCATACATACTTGAAATCCTAACTCTGTTTTTGGGGTGTATCATTAAGGATAATGGTTGGTTAGTTGGTTGATGGATTTTAATCGCATGTCCATCTGTCTAGGGTTATTTTATATGTAGAGTTTAGGGAATAACATACATTATACATCTATATTTGCACTTTTGTGTTTTTGAGTTTTTATTTCATTTTAATGATATATGTCAACATTGTCAGGTATTGTTTCCTCATGAATGGTTTGGGGATCATGTTGAGAGATTTCTTCCTATAATATATATGAGGTTTATGTTTAAAATATTTTGTATGATTTTATTTCATTTTTTCTTAAGCTGATAAGAAAATATAACACTTTGCTCTTAGCCTAAAAGCCAAGAAACCTCATTTCAAACAGGAATACTGAAATTGAATTGTGCTTTTTATGTATTTAAAAAAATTTAGATTTCCAAATTAAGTCAAAAATGTTTTATAAAATGTATTTCTCAGATATTACTGGTAAGATGTATACAAAAAGCATATATAAATCAGTAAGATATTAGACACTACTTTAGTTTAATGTAATTTATAAATGTTACAGTTTTGATATATATGATTATATCACTATTGATATAAATGACATTCACTTGATAAAAATGTTCACTATATAAAGTCCTAAATATATTGATAGTATATCATGATTAGTATTAATTTCTTCTTGCTTCAATTTTATATTTTTACGTACAACTTTACATACTGCTCTTATTAATAATTACTTTTACTTTTATCCTCACTTAAAATGTCTTGTCTCTGATTTATATGAGTGTCCTTTAATAAATAATAAATAAATTTTATCTAAGGAGTTGGCAATAGGAAGCATTGTTTACAGTTGTACCTTTTTCAAGGAAATCAATAGTGATGGGTCCTTTCATGTCTAAGAAGAGTGTGAGCATTGACCTTTTTTTACTGACTTCTAGAACTTTTTCTTTACCACAGAGTCAGTGTGTTTCCACTCCATAGGCTGTCTTTTTGACTCAGGCTTGTAGTAGAAAAGCCATGTTTAGCTAATTTGTAAACATTTTTAAACTAAAAGATGCCTCTCTGTACTCATTAAACATTCTTCTATAAATTTCATATGGTTTGCACTTCTCAGCCACCAAAAATTTGATTGCAGGCTTCTGTTCAAGCCTGAAGCACTCTGTTTGATTTGCCACCATTTTGAGTAGCCTTAAAAGAAATATTGAAATAACTATAAACCAATTCCAAACAATGTAAAGTTTATATTTCTGGAAAAATTTCTGAAAAAAATGTATTTTGCTTTTTTCAAAAAAAATTCCTCTTATTTATTGAATAACCTTGTGAGGTTATGCAGGGGGTAATTTGTTAGTCCATGCATTAACCCACAGGCATAAGATTTCTTAATGGTTAATTAATTAACCATATTTACCAACCCCTCCACGTGGGAAGGATATGACACAAGGTCAATTTTTAAGCGGAGTTTAACAGGTTTGAATTCAGAGTTTCCCTTCTCCTAGACTAGTTGCCTCACCAAGGCTGAAGAACCTAGTCTGCCCTACTATTTACCCATAGCTGGAGGGAGAATTATTGGATTCATACCTTTCCCAAGAGTATTAGTACAATGTGAAATGCAATCAGTCTCGTCCAGGATTTGAACTTGTGTCACCATGTCCATTTCCTACAACAATAACCATTACACCATGGGCACCTCCATAAAATGGTTAATTAATTAACAACCTATCAAGACAAGTATGTTTTCTACTGTACAAAAATAAGCTAGATATTATAATCACTATAAGAAAAATTATTTTATCTCTATTTTACTTTATATATTGTCACCTTGATGATTTTTGATGCACTCATACCCAATTCTTTATATAAAAAAACAAACAAATTAAGATACTAGCATGAGTCAAAAGTTTTGCAATATTTTAGTAACAGTTCACTAGCTCTGGATGCTTATGTCATGAAGGTGACAAACCACACTGAATTGTGAGATGCTGAGCTTGTCTGATACTCCCCGTGTGCGCTTTTATGACTTGGAGCATGACCTTGGAATCCACACTTTTAGGCCTACTTAATCTTGCTGGATCATCTAGATTCATGCAGCCTGATTGAAATTTCTTCAACTATTTGGTTACTGTACTGTGATCAACTGCACCTTCACCTTTTGTACAACAAATGTTTTTTGTTGCTTCTGTGGTATTATAGCCCAGTTTGAACTTGTAAAGCATAAATTTGTGAATCAGACTATGTTTAATGTTCATCTGTGTGTTTTTCAAACCATATATAGATGAAGCAATGCACAACATGTCAGGGGTGTCCTCGTGGTACAAAAGCGATTGACTCGGGGTGTCCTCGTGGTTAAAGCGATTGACTGTGGAATCGTAATAAGCGAGTTCATACTCCAGTCATGCTATTACGTTCACTTTCGGGCAAATACCCTTGGGAAAGGTATGAAACCCCTTATCCTCCCACTTATGGGTTAAATAGTACCATAACTGTTCTTCTAGGAGAATGGCTTTGGCATTAAATAACCTACAAAGGTTGATATACCATTAAACAAAGAAACCAAACCAAACAACATGTCAGTGCACTAATTACCATGGCACTACCAACCACAGGGAGTACCTTCCATGGTTTGAACTGCTTTAGTCATGTGATGTATGTACTGCAAACTAGCATGTAGGAAAATATGGCAAAACTTTTGATTCATATTAGTATTTAGATTACTAAAAATTAAAATGTGCAAATTTTGATATATACAAAGAAATAATTATAAAAAACTTTTTTGCTTATTTGTAATATCTATTCAGCATAGTTCATCAGATGTAGATTTTTTTCTGTGAAGATATTTTGAAGAATCAGTTTTTGAATAGCTATTTGAGGAGGGAAAGTCTCTGTGGAGTAATGAATAAAGTTCTGGACTGCGGCCTCAAATTAAAATTCAAACTCTAATTCAAATACTGTTATGTTCACTTTTGGACTAATATCCTTGGGAAAGGTATAAAACTTTTTATCCTCCCAGGTTAAATAGTATCACTTTTGTTCTAAAATGATGCAATTGGCATTAAATAACCCAAGATATGTCATTTAACCAAACCGAACCTAATTGAGGAAGCTATTCTAGTTGTCAATTTCATTAATAGTTTGAGATGAATATTAAATCCTGGAGAAAGATGGCTGCCTGTGATGATTCTTGTATCAATAGATTTATTCTGTGTAGTAAGGAGTGTTTCCTTATCTTAGTATTGAAGTTGAGAACAGTCTGTATTGATGATTTATGAAATATTTTGCAAATCCAGAAAAAAAAGATTCATGTGAAAAAATGAATCTTTAACCAAAAGGGATTACTTAATAAATCCCTCACATCTCACTTGAATTAAAAACATATTTCTCTTCAAAACTCAACTCTAACCACTCATAATTATGACTTTTTTCTAGACAAATTTGTAACTTTTTCTGTTTTTTTTTTTTTGGTCATGCTCTAATTATCTGCTGAAGCCTTTCTCAGCAATCACAACTCTTTAGAACAAGGAAAATATTTTTTTTTCTGTCTCCTAATTAACCACTGAAAACATATTGGTATTTATTCAAGTTAAAGATTCTGTATTAGAAAGCAATGAAAAATTTATATAATGAATAATGACTTATTCTGTAAAAAAATCTTAAACTCAAAGTTTTTACTCAATAAATCCTTTATGTGTCACTCAAATTAAAAGTATATTTCTCTACAAAACTTAACCCTTACCTCTGTACCTTACTCTAACTGTTGCCCGGTCAGCTGGGGCTGTAGAATACACTAACTGCTTCTCTACAGAAGGGTAAGACCCCTCCCCCAACGAGTGTCGTGGTTATGACACTAAACAATCTGATAGTGAGGTCCCAGTAATGATGGAGCTTTGGGGAATGCAGAGTACTCCTTCATTGCCATCGCTCCCAGGTCCACTCTGGCCAAGAGTGGTAGCACTTGATAGGGTCCTATCTATGGGTCAAATACAACTGAACTGTATACTTGTGCTGAACTGAATTGCTTGAAATAGAACTGTTTTGACATTTAAACTGCATACTTATGCTAAACTGAATTGTTTGAAATGGAACTGTTTTCGGCATTGAAACTGAACTTACGCTAAACTGAATTGTTTGAAATAGAACTGTTTGACTAAACTGAATAGCTTGTACTTATGCTAAGCTGAATTGTTTGAAATAGAACTGATTATTTGTATAAAAATAGATTTGGCATTGAATAACCTTCAAAGGTTGATATGTCATAAAACACAAACAAACAAACAATAACCCTAACAGGCCACCATAAATTGATGGTGACTTTTTTTGGACACATATTTTGCATGGCTTATTTTGCTCACAAAAGATTGAGAATGAAAGAAAATTGAATTAGATCTGTTTTTCTGAATTGACATGAACATTGTCACATTATTCTTCACAGAAAAGTTCTTAAATTTTTATTTCATTTTCTTTTTTCTTTTTTTTTAGTCAGGAATTCCTAAAGCCATACGTCAACGTGTAAATAAGTTAGCTGAATGTGGCTGGTTGCATAACAAAATAAAAAATTATGTAGAAAGCTGCAGTCAACTGAAAGCTGTTGGTCTTGTTGAACAGGTAACATTTTTTATATTGCAATGATTATATTTAGAATCCTTTTGTAAAGTTTTCTTGCAAA
Source organism: Sepioteuthis lessoniana (assembly GCA_963585895.1). Lineage (NCBI taxonomy): Eukaryota > Metazoa > Mollusca > Cephalopoda > Myopsida > Loliginidae > Sepioteuthis > Sepioteuthis lessoniana. Next base: position 42,178,028 of record OY757917.1, on the reverse strand, counting down.
TTTAAATAATTGCAGTTTATCTCAAAGTTGAATATGAAGCTATTATGTAAATTTAAAATTCGGCTCAGATTTTTACTCAAAAAAAAATACTTGGGTAAGTCAAAAGTTTTGCAATATTTTGGTATGTGCTAGTTTGCTGTGCATATATCACATGACCACAGTAGTTCAAGCCATGGAAGGTACTAGCTGTGGTTGATAGTATTGTGGTAGTTGGTGTGCTGACACATTGTGCATTGTTTCAATCTGTGTGCGATTTGAAAGTTGTACAGATGAATGTACAGCGTAGTCTAATTTAAGCCATAGCACTGCAATAACAACCAAAAAGATTTGTTATGTGAATGGTGAAAGCGTAGTTAATCATACTACAGTTATGAAAAAGTTTGCAAGAATCTTGACCATCAGGTGAAGTGAGGTTGACCTGAAACTGAAATCAGAGGCTGTTCTCCAATCCATAGAGTCAAATCTAGTGAGTAGCACTTGGAAAGTATCAGATGAGCTCAGCATCTTACTGTCCAGTGTGGTTCATCACCTCCATGACCTTGGCAAAAGTATCCATAGCTGCCAAATGGTCCTTTATATTTCCAAAATATTGCCAAACTTTTCACTCTCCCTAGTATTATGTAAATTTAAAATGCATCTCAGGTTTCTACTTGAGGAAAATTATATTGATAAATAGAAATGTTTTATTGTGGTTGCAATTCATTAGATGAATTTGCAGACCATAGAAAATGCATAATAATGAGAAATTTTATGAAGACATTTGTTAAAATTTCTTTAATTTTGCTTATCGTAAATTTATATAAAATAGTGTGTAATAAAAGATTTAGAACATAATCTCTTATTCATCTAATTAGACTTGAAAAAATTATCATTATCATAATGTAAATCTGTTTTTCTTAGTGTTCAAAAACAGTTTTTTTTAAAATGATAAGTTATCTTATTTTGTAACACCAATCCTCTCGCATGGTGTCAATTGTAATGCAATCTCTGGTCAAGGTGTTCAGGTGACACCATATCCTAACCCTAATGGGCCAATGTCATCCACAAGGCCAGCTGTTAGTCCTGTATGGTTCAGTATTACAGGTTAGACCTAGGTCTTCAGCTTTAAATGTCGATTCAATTTCACTCACCAGCCACGTTGTGATTTTTGATCCTGGCGAGTAGTTATTGGGGTGTAGAATTCCGAAAGCTCTGTTGGTCCACCTGCAAGCTTGTTGGGTGAGAATCGGGTTAACAGAAAATGAATATGATCAAGTCAGTCTGATTTTAGAGGGACAAAAGTTTTTATATATATAACATCAATAAGGCATATAATAAATACAATTCTTGTGGCAAAAAGTTGAATGTCTCTTGTATATGAACGATAATCAACAAAACAAAAAATTCCTCATATAGTTTTGTTAAAGGAGAGAGGTGGCTTCGTTTTAATCCTTTTTGATTACTGTAGCTTTTTCAACCTTTTTGTTCTCAGTGGTAGTAATAGTAGCAACAATAGTAGTCTTAGTAATTCACTTCTTCATAGTTATATCAACAGCACATGTTAGCAAATGCTTTGTTCCAATCTCTGACATCACTTCCTCTCCTCTTCGAGTTTCCAACTTAACTCTTTGACTGTCTCTAACCCAACTCAACTTAACTGCCCGCTTGCTCTTTTTATTAGGAACGGGGGTCGACCCATTTCCCAACACACTTCTAAGATACAAAAACTTCACACTTGTTTCATCTTTTGGTACCCTGACTGTATTGTCATTGTTCTAAGTTTATCTATTAATAGATCTGAGCAATTTTGGTAAACTTTACATAGATTCATGTTGTCTTGTTTATCGATAAAATTAACCTTTAGATCAAGATATTCTTAATTCTATTTTCTATTAATAATGTGATATCTTGTATGCTTACAAAAGATTGTATTTTGTTTTCTAAATAAAATCTTTAACATTAATATTTCAAAGTTTTTATGACATATCAACATCTTAGTTATTTGAAGACGTCTCTCTTTCATTTGGAATTTTCTGTTTTACGGCATATCTACCTTTATTAATAGTATTATCATCATTATTTCAGGGTGATATTGCCCCTGCTACAATTTTGTGTGATCATGTTTTACATGATTTTTCTCCTTTTTTTTTCTTTCAGAGTTTTTGTGCAGCTCTCCACCAAGAACTCACTGAGTACTATAGATTAATGGCAGTATTAGAAAGTCAGGTTGGAAGAAAATCTTTTAATAAAATATACTACATCAAATACTAGGGTGAGTCAAAGATTTTGCAACATTTGCATAAATACCAGTTTCTGGAATAAACTCCAGGAACTTGAGGGAATTGAACTGATGTCACACCCAGCATATAGTTTGGTCTTAGCTCCCTTGGATTATTGTTCTAATACATGGATCATTTTTGACACTTGGCAAAGAAGTTCTTGACCTCAAAGGACAAGAACTGGTATGAGCATAGGATTAAAGAACTGGCAGAAAGGTGGCTTCAAATGGTGCAACATAATGGTCTCTACTTTGCTCAGCTGCTTCCGTTGTAACTTGAATTAAGTTACCAAAATATTGTAAAGCATTTGACTCACCCTTGTATTATGTTGAAATTTAGTTACATCTAAAAAAAAAAAGGTACTACAATTAAGCATCAAAATCAGAAACTTTTTTTTAAAGATTAAACATATTCACCTTATTTTGAAATTTAAGGTTGTCTATTACTTTCTGTTTTTAACAACAGAAATTAACTGTTTTAATTATTCATTATTTCCTTGCTATGTAAAATGTAAATATCAGTAAGATATTGAACTTGAAACTAAAAACAAATCCTTGTATTTTAGCTACATCAAGAAGAACAAGGCATTATTGGTGAATATGGTCACCTGACATTATGCCGAATGTTGGTATGGACAGCTGATCCATTGATACGTTTGAAGGTCTTAGCAGCATTAGTTGATATTTGCAAAGGTAAATATAAGATGTTAAAATATATAAATATAAAGACAAGAACCTAACAATATAATTATTATTTTTTGGAATAAAACTTCCATTTTGTTAACTTTTCTAAATTTCATCAGTAAATGTTGCCTTATGATTGTGTAGCCTAAAAAGTTATGTTTTGTCATTAGATAGCTTTTGGCATGTTTAGTTTTAACTAGCTTTATTCAAAAAACATTGCTTTTCATTTTAATGAGACAAATTGGCATGTATTTTGAGAACAATTTTTTCGGAATTTTTGCTTATTCTAAGATTAAAGATGAAAGGAAAAGAGCAACATTTTTAGTATATTATACTTTATTTTTATTTTAAGAATAGTAAAAATGCAACTCTAACAACAATTTTTTTTGTGTCATTTGCTACTGAAATATAAAAATGTGTTTTTAAAAGAAATTGTAACAAGTAATGAAAAAAATTATAAATTTTGATGTTTAGGTAAAAGGATGTATGAATATACTTAAAATCATTTTTTATTTTAGATGAAAGAGGAGGAGCATTAGCTTCTACAATTTATTCTTGTATGCAACATGGTGATCCTTATCGAAAACAAATGCTTCAACACATTCTCAACATGGTGAGTAACACTATGAAATTTTGATATCTATTTACATGTTTTACCACACTTGAGAATGTTACTTTTTTGATAATAAAAATAAAGACAGATTAGAAATTAATTTCAAAACATTTTCGTTGTTTTGTAAAGATAGTTTAAAATATTTTTTCAACTTTGCTTTAAAAAAACATTTTTGCTTTTGTGTGGCATCTTATCTTTCATATTTACTTAAATTGTTTTTGGTGGGTTATTTTTTCTGCAATATTTTGAATGTAAACTTGGATATACAAGTAATAGTTCAGGTTAAAAGCACATTGAGGGTTATTCTAAGCTGAGCTTTTTTAGATCTTATTTTTCCAATGCAGGTGTTACTTGGGAACATGAAAAGTTTTGGAAAACTGGCTAATTCTCATTCCCCAATAATACCTGTATCAGATAAAAAGGTATAAAATATTTGGCCCCTGGTGACCCTTACCATGCTTTTAACTTGGGCTATAATCTTTACAGTTGAATTATTCATTTTATTACTTTTCTCTCTGCAGTTAAAATCTCTCTATCAATTTATTCTAGAAAAACACTAAGTTATAAATTGTAATCAGCATTCTTGATTTCTTAAAAGTTATGAAATATCACAATGCTTTTGAATTGGTGGAATGTCATTGCTATTTATTTTAATACATTTTGGTAAATAATTATCTATTTCTTATAGTTTATCTATAAATGCACATATTTTCATTATCTTATGACAGATTTTATACTTACTGATTTTCATATTTTGAGATGTTTTACTGAATCCAGGCAAGAAAGTCTCTGGGAAAAAAAAACAAATCTTAAACCAAAAGTGTTTACTTGATAAACTATATCTCACTTGAATTAAAAACATATTTCTCTAATTGGCCACCATAAATTACAATATTTTTCTCCTAGCCAAAACTGTGACTTTTTTCTAACCATGGTTTTTATTATATTTGGTGTATATATGAATGGCTTTTGATTTGTGGTGGGGATTTTTTGCTTTTGAAACTTATTCATATTCTTATATTATTTTTTCATGTGAAACTTCTTTATTTCTTCATTATTTCTGGGCAGCTGTTTTGTTTGTATTTCTTATTTTAGCAACATTTTGTTTTGAACTATTTTACTTCTAATCTATTTTTGATTTCCTTCACTTTTTATTATTTTTATATTGTTTATAGAAATTGAATTAATCACCTGGATTGATGGGTGGAATAATTTCTCATTGTTTTTATCACATTTTAACTGATATCTTTAAACTTCTTCATTTGGTCAGAACTTTGTGATAAAAACAGAATACTAATCATGGGGTTTTATATGCAGCTGAATCAAGTATTTTAACTCTGTGTTAATCCCTTGGGGTATTTTGGCTTCCCACATTTTTTAAAAGTGCTCCTAATTCCTAGCTGACAACTTGATTATTTCTCTCCTTCCCAATATTCTCCTGAATAAGTGATGGTATATAAAGGAGCATAGTCCTGGCTCAGCTGCATTGAAATATACATTTCATTCTTTCTTTCTTTTAGTGTGCATTACAGAAAATATACAACATAGGTTTATGTAACAAATTTATTGTAATTATCATTTCAATTAATGATTATAGTTTTAGTTCAAGTGTTGATTAATATCATATTGTAACAGAGATTGAATCTAGTAATTTTATCATATTATCATCATACATATAAAAAAATTATATTATGGAGTATCCTGTAGTTTTTTACCAAATAACTGTGATCTGAATCTCTCTCTCATATATATATATATATATATATATATATATATATATATATATATATATATATATATAAATTTTTTATTTTATTTATAATTCATTTTATTGTATTATACTTGATGAATAACAACCAGCTACAAGGCAATCTGTTCATTAGTGACTACAAAGATATACTGATGTAACAGCAGAGTATATTTTATATAATAGTAACACTATATGCATTTTGAACCAACCATGAGGAAATGATACGGAGACTAATGCAGGCTTAACAAGCTATTTAAATCATTGTTTTTTTAATCAAACATTTTTTTAACTGAGTGTCCATTAATGTTCTGTAAGTTTTTCATACTTTGATATTTTTGATGATAAATAATTGTAATAATTCTGTTTACTTTAAATGACTAGTTTAATTTTGGTTTTATTTTACAGGTTGTGCATCCAATATATGTGACTCTTTTACGATGGATTTATGATGGTGATCTAGAAAATGATCCTATGGGAGAAGTAAGTTTAAACCGATTTTTTTTTCTGGGAGATTTGTTCTTGTTCTGATAATTTACTTCATCAATTTTATATAATATTGCTTTTCTAGCTTTGCTATTTGTTTTTATTCTTTCTGTACGTATGATTCAATTTTATTGCTTGCTTCTGAATCTATTTTTTACAAGATGATTTTTTTTTCTTTTATAATTCAGTTTTTTGTAGCTTGTGATCCCAAATCTGGTGTTGACTTATGGAGGAGTAAATATATGCTACGTACTGCTATGATTCCTTCTTTTATTAGTACAGAGCAAGCTGAAAAGGTAACTATTGCTTAGTATTAATGAGTAGGCATTGACCAATAATTGATCTGAAACAAAGAAATGTGTGAATTAATTTTGAGTTTTATGGTTTGTTTTGATTTTTTTTTTTTTTAGGCAATTGGAAGTTAAATGATGTAATTTGGGGTATTTGTAGGAAATAAATTATTTTTTTAAAAGTTGCTTTAACGATAAAAACAATTTTAATTGATGGCATATTTGCTGGTTTCAACAAACTGTGACTTGTGCTGTTGTTGAAATAGGTATTTTCTCTTCATTATAAAATTACAATTCTAAGTAAATTCATTGGATCAGATTAATTGGTCTTATAATTTAGGGTTTTTCCAATCTTAACCTTTTAGCTATTTTTATCAAATTCTTAAAAGCAATGATTAAATTCTGAATTCAACCACGAATAATTTACTTGTGATGAATTTACCAATATAATTAATGAAGGAATAAAATTGTTGAATTAGTAATTAATCAAGAGATGTGAACAAGATTCATTAGTTTTTATTTATTTATTTTTTTCAAATTTTTTGTGTTGATTATCTGCACTTTTTGTTTGGTTTCTTTGTTTAATGGCATATCAATCTTTGTGGGTTATTTAATGCCAAGGCCATCTTTGTAGAAGAACAATAGTGATACTATTTAACTCATAGGTGAGGAGATGAGGGGGTTCATACCTTTCCCAAGGGTATTAGTCTGAAAGTGAATGTAATAGCATGACTGAAATTCAAACTTTACTTTAAGGCTGAAGTCCAGCTCTTTATCTATTACACCATGGGACTCATCCTGCACTTTTAAATAGTGACAAAGTATTATTGAGGGAGGGAATAAAAAAACAGTTTTTTAATGCTTATATTTAGATTATCCCATGACTTAGTAGATTGTAGTGGTACCATGTCTTTTATGACATTTCTTTAAAATGCTATTAAAACAAAGAAACCAAACCATATTAATACCTGATACAATTGATTTTCAATTATGTTCATTCATAACTTGTGGGCTATAAATTTAAAATAAAAATCATTGATTTTATTGTTACTTAAAAATTAAAATAAACTTTTTTAATGAACCAACCTTAATAGTTTCCATCATGGATGATAAAAGCTATTTTTTTTTTTATAAAAAGGTATATTTTTCAAATAAGATTTTATTCATAAACTTGTATTTTGGGAAGAAATGTCTTTTATGACATTTCTCTTGGTAATAATTATTTGGTAAGGCCCACTCCTCTTCAAGTATCATGTAATAGGGTGTACTGGACTATATGATACTAGTAACAGAATAATCCCAGACCTTGACCTATTGAGAGATGAATTCATCTCTGTTGTAAGGGCATTAGTATGAAATTGTAGAGTGGAGCGGTGCTAATCAGCTCTTACCTTCATGAACTTTTATGTTGGACTCATCCAATTCATTTAATAGTCACTTATGCACTGAACCTTGCTCTCTATTCTTACCTTCTCTTAGATATCAACATGTATATATTCTCTGTATAAATGTTTCTCTGAATGGCACGTCATGTTTTCTTCTTGTAATGTTATGCAATTATGCCTCTATAACAGAAGTGAATACCTCAGTTGAAATTTGAGCTGATTTGATTTTCCATGTTGTTAACTGTCAGATCAAATCAGTACTTCTATCATGTCTTTGAAATTTTCTTTTCAACAACATCACCCGCTTCCCAATAGTTAGTTTTCAAAAATAGTATAATTTGTCTATACTGCATATTAGTACTTGGGGTTGGGTGTGTTCTCAATGCATAGTGGTTAACATGATAGACTGTGACATTCTAGTGAGTCAGTTTGAACTCTAGTTGTGCTATTATGTTCACTTTCAGACTAATATTCTTGGGAAAGGCATAAACCCCCATTATCCCCCTCAGCTATGGTTTAAATAGTGCCACTGCTGTTCTTCAAAGATGGCTCTGGCATTTATTAACCAACAAAGGCTGATATGCTATTAAAACAAAGAAACCAAACCATATTAATACCTGATACAATTGATTTTCAATTATGTTCATTCATAACTTGTGGGCTATAAATTTAAAATAAAAATCATTGATTTTATTGTTACTTAAAAATTAAAATAAACTTTTTTAATGAACCAACCTTAATAGTTTCCATCATGGATGATAAAAGCTATTTTTTTTTTATAAAAAGGTATATTTTTCAAATAAGATTTTATTCATAAACTTGTATTTTGGGAAGAAAAAAAAAGCATTTGTAAATTTATTTTTCATTTTTTTTTAAGATTCTTAATGCTGGAAAGTCAATCAAATTCCTTCATCATGTTTGTCATGACCGAACGCCAACAAAAGGCCAACAGGCTGTGCAAGAAATTGATGTTAAACAAGGTAATCAACTTTAACCTATATTCTCATATTTTTACCATATTAAGCAGCATTAGCTGGCAGCAAAACACTTGTGTTATTATCTAGCCATGAAAAAACTGAATAGTTCACATCTTGAGTGGTCAGTTAACTTTTTGTATAGGTTTTCTTAAAGTCTGAGTAATCAAGATACATCTTTTATAAGAACTTAGACTCATCGTCAGTAACCTTCTTGAGTTCATCAGAGGTTTCAAGTCTTTCAATATCACAATATCAGTCCCTTTCACCTAGGTGACTTAGCAGCAACAATTCATGGACTTGCTCCCCACACCTATTTCTTTTTTAAGGTTTTGTGAAGATCCTTTTTAATAGCTCCTGTTATGCCAAGTATTGTCAAGGTCCTGCAGAGAGAACATTCTACAAACCCTTTATCACTTCTATTTGATCACATAAGGCCTTCCAGCTCGCTTCTATATTGCTCCACCATCTCCTGGTATTTAGCAAGCTTCTTCTCATGAACCTTCTCCAGATGATTCTCCCTGAGTACTGTTAATTCCCTCCTGATCACCCGTTTAGTTACATCCGAAGTGCTCTTGATCTAATGGTTATTGTCATAGGAAATGGACATAGTAATAGAAGTTCAAATCCTGGATGAGGCAGTTTGCATTTCACATAGCACTGATACCATTGGGAAAAGTATGCATCCAATTCTTCTTCCAGCTATGGGTAAATAGGGTAGACTGAGCTCTTTAACCTTGATATGGCTACTGGTCTGCAAGAAAAGTGACCTTGTGTTGTATCCTGCTTCTGCAGAAAAAGTTGGTTGAATATATACATTAGAGAAGATAATTTATTTTTTATTTTTTGGGGGGATTACTTTACGTGGAGTTTGGGGTACATTCTTCTGAAAGAACTTGATTCTGTATGGTGAATCTTGGCTGTATTCCTGCTGTGCTTTCATCAGGAAGTGGTCCTGTGCATTGTGCCTGCTCTCTTCCTCTAAACACTTAATACTGACCAGATGGATTTTGAGGCCATGCATATTCTTAAACTGTTTGCCACTGATGCATATTTGATTATTTGTACTGAGAATAGCATTTGATCCATCCTATGAGGGATCTCATTCTTCTGACTCATCTTGAGATTCTCTGGAGGTATATATTAGTAGGTTTGTTCATAGCTTGAAATGAGTTTCTTCCTACAGAAGATGCAAATTGGAGTGTCAGCCCAATTTGTTTTGGTTGCAATCTTTTCTTAGCTGCCAACTGACTCTAGTAATCACAATTTGTGTTCGTTATAAAAGGATTAAAACTGTCAATACAATTTTGATGAACAATGTGATAAACAATAGATACAATTTGTAATTAATTTTTTAAAACTAGGTTTTTCATAACTTGACTTTATCCATATTGGAAGATGTGACTTATTAAACGGTAATACGGAAAATAAACTTGTGAAAAGGATTTACTTTCTGTTAGCTCACAAATGACTGGTATCAAGTTTAGAGTCAATAAAGATTACATAATTCATTTTAGTATTAAATTCAAAAAAAGGGCACAGTTCCAAATAGTAAATCCAACAAGTCTGATGCAATTGTTTGGCTACTGCCCTGTGCACCTTTCTCATTGGGCATATTTTGCTGCTCTATGATGTTGGACCTCATGTTGCATTCTGTAGATGCATATCACAGAGCATGAACCCAGGAGACAGTGGCATCACAAGAATAAAAAAAAAAAGGAAAGGCAAACACAAGATTTGAAGGCCTAGACTTGCTCACAGAGGGGTTGAATGTAACACTCCATCACCTTTTTGTAACTCTGCTCTTTCAACCTTTCCCCTCTCTGGCTTGTGGCTTGAGCTCTAACTTGCTACTGGTGCTATGTCTGATCACTGCAAACAAACTGCCTCCTTTCACAGCCAAATTTTAACTGATATCATCACTTTGGTCACCACCAACCAACTTACCACCTCACAGTCAATCTCACTTGTGTGTATGCAGGAGCAAATTTTCCCTACTCTCAGAAACAAACCACTCATAAGGCCAAACATAAAAATATTCCCAGACTGTATATCTCCAGGACACTCTGAAATGGATAACAATAAAATTCAACTCTTTCAGGTTGCAGCCCAAGAACTCTTCAGCTACTTTTCTCAACTTTACCTGACTGGGGGTGTCCTCGTGGTGTAATGGTTAAGTGCTGGACTGTGGAATCGTAGTGAGCAAGTTCAAACTCCATTCGTGCTATTACATTCACTTTTGGATAAATACTCTTGAGAAAGGTATGAGCCCCCTTATCCCCACACCTATGGGTTAAATACTACTGCTACTGTTCTTCTTGAAGGGTGGCTTTGGAATTAATCTATGAAGGTTGATATGCCATTAAACAAAGAAACTAAATCAAACCAGACCAGACCAAACCTTATCTGACCATCTATGCTCTCGATATTCATTTACTTTTCTCAGTCTTTCTCAACCAGCATCCACCCATAAAAAAACGTAAGCACTCCCCCCACCCCACACATATACATACATCTAACCATATGATCATTTACTAGAGCACCTAAGAGTCCATAGTGTCACACAAGATGTTTTTCCTTGCAGGAGACATCAGATTAAATATCTCACATGGATTAGGTTTTTTTATAGTAATTAGATTCTTTTTTTTCCCAGAATGCTATGTTGATGGTTATTTATTTTAAACTGGAAGTTGTTTATGGCTTATACCAAATAATCCAACTCTCCATTTTAAGGAGTGAACACAAAGATTAATTAAAAAAAATGAAACAAAAATATTTACCTAATACTTATGAGATTTCTTTTGTCTCTTAATCTAAGTCAAATCAAATCAACTTTCATTCAAATATTTACAATGTCTGCAGATAGTAAATACTAGTTGATGCAAATAGAGATTAAAGAAGAGTATAGATATAAATTTGCTGCAGAAAAAGATTTGCAATTGTTTATTAAATTAGAGGGATAATAGGAAACAAAGATAAAGTTCATTTATAAATTTTGATTAACTAGTTGCTATATTGAAAAAATTGCTGTTCTGCTCGCAAGTATTCTGAAAAATAAATTCTTTAAATAATTTTGCTTGTTTTCCCATTCAGAATTTCCTTTACTCAGGGAGTTTGTCAGATCTGAAATTGATTTTGAGTCTGATTTTTAATTAATAACAGATAACTCGTGTACATGTATTATGGAATACATGTACACGAGTTATCTGTCCTTCGTTTTGATTATTTTTTGGAGTTGATAGAAGGAAATTACTTAATTGATACTCACCAAAAAGTGAGCGGACAGACAAATGCTACTCTGTCTATTATCATTCCACAGAATAATTCTACATAATGGGATTTTCTTTGTTGAATGAAAGTTTTAGCCTTATTTCTTTTCTTTTCCAATAAATTGTATTAGGGTCATCAGGAGAGAATGTGCACCATTTCGGGGGCCTTCCTTCCAATGGATTTATTTGCACACTGGCCTCCCTCACTGAATATAAATGTATATATCACTGAGGCCCTATTAGTTATTTTCTAAGCTTAGCTTAGATGTTGACTCAGAAATGTAATGGTGAAATGTGATTTGAAAAACATCTGCATGCATTATGAGAATATTGTGGGAATTTCGTTATACATTCGCAATCAAGTGTCAGTTTAACAAACTTCATTTTGAATTGTTCCTCAGGATATTTCTTTTGTTCCATATCCGCATGGAACTAATTTCCGTTATTTCTATGAGGCGTTTTATATTTGGCTCTATTATGCCCTTTGATTCCGATTTGACTCAGAAACAGGTACAGGGTGTCTGCTATGAAACCTCTTGCTCCTATTTCCACAGCTTTCACAATCATGCTAACCCTTCCTTTTTCAGCTCTTTTTTATGATCTTTATATTTGCTGGTTTTATACTTGTGGCTTTGATACATCCAGTTTACAAATGGTATTGATAATTCTACCATGATGATTTTAAGGTTCCCCCTTGACAGAAGAACAATATCTGGTCACAGACCTCTGCTAGATATTGTTTCCGGGTAATCATTATGCCATTCTGGTAGGTCGGCAGATACCTCCCAATCTCCACTTGATCCAAGAAGGTTTTGACTAGGTATAGCTCAATGCTTGATTGTTTGCTTAGAGCTGGCATATATTCTGCTCCTCTCTGAAACAAATTTCTGGGTTGAAATAGTTGATTCAGATTTCATATAATTCCTTATAAATCTGACCAACTCATCCAATGCTTTCTTTCTTCCATTTAAAAAGATATGTTTTTAGGACAAAACTGGTTGTACGTATAGCGTATTAGAAAACTCAACCTGGGAGGAACCACCTACCTTGAAATTTATATTTTGATTCACTTTTCCTTTCCTGAGTGAGAGACGTCTAGACTTTTTGGGTTTGAATTTCATTCTACACCAAATACTCTGTTATGCCTCCAGGTATATCTCTTATTTCCAAGAGCTATTTTACAGAAGCTGAGGACATGCTCCAATGTTTGTGGTTTGTTGTTACATAGAGGACCGGTAGGATTGCTTTCTTTCTTCCATTTGAAAAGATTGTTTTTAGAAGAAAGCTGGTTGTACGTATAGCATATTAGAAAGCTCAACCTGAGAGGAGCCATCTGCCATCTGTCATTCCAAGTAATAGACTTTTGCGAGGTCTTTTCCCAGTTTGTCCATTGGCCTTGTTAGGATTGCTGGACTCCTTTTAGGAATCTTTTATCGTCAACCCCACTCCTTACATCCTGAATGACCATATCCCAGTGAATTTTGCCTGTAGTTTATGACCATTGCTTTTCATTCGTTCTAGAGACTTTTTGGGTTTGAATTTCATCCTACACCAAATTATCTGCTTGTCCATCAGGCTTAGTATCTTGTGAGTTGTAGATTCTTTGAATGAGAGGATTATAGTGTCGTCCATGAATACCTTCACTGGTGGCATTTGAAACCCTCCACTATGTTCAACAATATTGGCATTGTTCTCTGATGCTTTTAGAAGCAGCTGCATTGCTAGGACGAAAAGTATTGGTGACACTGAACATCCCATCACAATTCCAACTTCAAGCCTGTTCCAATTAGTTGTATTTTATATTTTGGTGAACTGCATGAGGAAACAATCAAAGTATGTTCCTAACATTTTGGATATTTCCTTTGGAATATGATACATCTGTATGGACAATAATATTTGATGGGGCACTGATTCATAGGCATTAGCCAAGTCTAACCAAATAACATCCAAATCCTTTTTGTTGGTCTTAGCTTTTTCAATGGCTTCCCAGATCATATTTCCATGCTCCAAACAACCAGCTATTCCTGGAACACTACCCTTCTGCACCAAAGTATCGATATACTCATTAATGAGAAGGTATCTGGTTAATCTCGATGCCAAAACAGTGAAAAATATTTTTCCTTCTACATTAAGGAGAGAGATAGGATTAAAATGGCCAGTTGAGAACTTTAGGACTTTTTTTTATATAAAAGGAAAGGTATTCCATTAGGGCCAGGTGTGGATTTATTCTTACTTTTGCTGACTATATGACTTATTTCTTCATGTGTTGGTGGTTTCATGTTGAACCTCACCTTAGGGACGACTGGCCAAACCAAGTTATTATTATGTTCCAGAGGGATCTGTTGATTGGGATCTGAGTATGCATCTTTTAAATGTTTCTCCAGAACTTTTTTTCTCTGTCTTGAGTATGCCTGATTTCGGTTGATCAAATATGTTCCTCGCAAATTTGTATGGTTCCCGGAAAAAAAACATTCTTGCTCTTTCCTAACAAACAGAATTACTACTATTTAGGGATTTTTACTCCTCCTCCCCTTAGGGAACATTACTGAAAACTATTAACACATGTACTCTTATTTTTGTTACTACACTATTATAAAGAAAAAATTCTAATTAAAAAAAGAATTTAACTTTTACAAGTAGGACCTTGTACTGTCATTTCAAAAGAAAAATGGGATTACTTATGTTTATCATAAGATTAATTAACATCAGTTAACTTTAAATTCGACACATTCCTTGAGTAGAGGAAGTTCTGAATGCAAACAAAATTACTGTATATACTCTTGTAATGAACAAGTTTGTCATGAACAATCTCTAATTTTAGCCACAAAAAGGTTTTTTTATTATACATTGCATGTAATGAACAACTAACTTTTGTCTATATTAACCTACAAAAATATTTCTTCAAAATTCAATGACAAAGAAGAAGCATTGAAACACTTATTTATACTTTCAAAACTACTGTTATACAATCAAAATCAATACAATACAGTAAATAAACAATGTTGTCTAGACCTTGATGTAGCCTACTGTATTTATTCCAAACATACTAAAACACCACTACTGATACACAATAGCATTAATAATATATGTATGTAATTGATTAAGTATACTTTAGAAGCCTTATATATATTTTTATTTTTTTGATAAACAAAATCCCATGACATTGTTTTTGAAAGTTCTGAACAATTATTACCTAATAAGTTAAACCATTTATTGCGCTAGGATATAACATCTGTGCTTATCAAAAATGATATAAACAGGTATTCACAATCCTAGGCTAATATTTCAAAAACATAGACCATCATATTGACTTGGTTTAATTTCCTATTAGTCTGAACATTTTTGTGCATAGCCTAACTAATGCCTAAATAAAGGCCTTTAGTTAAGATAATAAAGCTTGTATGTAACTTTGTTTACTATTTATAATATTTGTACATATTATATGCACAAGCATTATAAATAGTTAATAATGTTAAGTAAAAACTTTATTATCTTAATAGCCTTTGCTTTTGAGTTGAAAAATTAGTCTTATAAAGTGATTCATTGCACAAGTATATAGTATGTGCAAAAATGATTTTCTTTTAATTTTTACAAGCTGGACAGAGTATTATGACTTTTGCCAAAAAATTTGTCATTAGTTTTTATCTACATATTGATCTTATTTTCAGATAAACTTCTATAGCAACCGAATTTCATCTGACCATAGTAAATCTTAATCTAAATCCTCAAATTTCAGATTTCTTAGCACAAAGTAAATCATATTATAATATCGAATTTTATTGTTTTATGATATAAGAAATTAAAAGAAACTACCAAATCCTTTTCACACTAAAACCTTTTATTGATAAACTTGGTGCATCATTTGGATTAATGTATATATATTTAAAAAATTTCTCATTGCATCAATGAGAATGGCACAAGAGAAAGGTAAGAATAATCTAGGTTGGGCAAGAATGATTTGCATCTTTTGTGTGGGATAAATCAAGTCAATGTTTGTAAGTTATAATGTAGATCCTTGAACTATTTTAATATTTGTATATTTATGCATCATCATCAGATTGTGCTGACAGCATAGATTCTCTTAACTCTCACTCACCATCTGTTTCTATCGGCCATCACTCTCTTGGTAAATCCTCTTGATGGCATCCTGTGTCTGCTGACGAATGTGAATTTTTGCTGGTTGACCAACACTGCTCTGTCCATGTGTAGAAGTCCATAGTAGATCATATTTACCAACTCCTCCGCTCGGGCAGGATATGACACAAGGTCAATTTTTAAGCGGAGTTTAACAGTTTTGAGTTCAGAGTTTTCCTTCTCCTAGACTAGTTGCCTCCCCAAGGCTGAAGAACCTAGTCTGCCCTACTATTTACCCATAGCTGGAGGGAGAATAATTGGATTCATACCTTTCCCAAGGGTATTAGTGCTATGTGAAATGCAATCAGTCAGGTCCAGGATTTGAACTCGTGTCGCCGTGTCCATATCCTGCGACGATAACCATTACACCACGGGCACCTCCATAGTAGATTGTTGCTTCTAAGTTCATCCTTACTTCCCAGCAATGCTCAGCATGTCTTGTTCATCTTGGAGGATATTTGTGATGGGGTGTAAATGGCCATCAACTGCTGTTTTGTAGGATGCTGTTTTCAGGATTTGTTCAAAACAGCTCACGGCATCCTTGTGTAGTTCCCATCTAGCTTTTTCTCAAAGTTTTTTGTTACTCTCAGTGGTACAACTGTACAATAGAACTGATATTGTTACAGTTTGGAAGAGGAAATCTGATTCCTCTGATATTTAATGTTACTTTCAATAGACAAGAAAACAAAGGTGAACAAATCTAGAAGATATGAAATTCTACTTAATTAGTAAAATGCCAATTTTGATAACATTTTTGAAATGAAATGTTGATTTAAAAATCTATGAGCTGGTAATTGTATTTTTTATTTGATTTTATCATGTAGAAATACCAAAAAAGTATAATATTTTATTTTTTATTTTTTGTATTTTCTCAGCTGAATCTATGTTTACTCAGAACACCAACTCAAATTTTCAGCAGATGATTGATAGTGTGTATGTTGAGACAAGTTTACGCTTGCTAGATTGCATGCATACCAAATACAAATTCATGGACCATTTAAAGGTATATAATTTCTTTTATCTTATTTTAACTTGCTTTCTCAATCAATTAGATACATGATAAAACTTTTTTCTATAAATTTAAACGCTACATTTTTTTAAATTGATTTATAGCAAAAATTATTTTATCTTAAAAAAATGGTGGCAAATCAAACAGTGGTCCTGGCTTGAATAGAAGTTTTTCATTAAATATTTGATAGCTTAGAAGTATAAAAAAGAATTTTCAGTTAAAAAAAAATGTTGACATATGGGCTAGATTATTTAAAGAAGGTCGAAATAGTATTCAAGATGAAGACAGACCAAGCAGGCCAACAATGGTGAATACATCTAAAATCATAGATTCAGTTTGTTTTCCTATTTTGGCTGACAGAATAGTTACAATAGAGGACATTTCTGAACAACTGGGAATTTCTGTGGGTACAGCACAAAAAATTGTGCATGATGACTTTTCTTTTTCTAAGGTCAGTTGTCAATAGTTTTCACCTGCCACAAGAATAGTGGAAACCATCAGTCAGTTTTGCATGGCACAGCTGCCACATCCTCCTTACAGTCTCACTCTTGTTTCTACTTGTTTGGCCCTCTCAAAGAATTTCTGTGTGGAACAAAGTTTTTAAGTGATGAAGTTAAGAACACTGGGAGCAAATGACTAAAAAACTCAGTCCAAAGATTTTTATGCTAAAGGAATAAAAAAAGCTTGTTTTTCAATAGGAAAAATGAGTTTTAAAGAATGGAGATTATTTTGAAAAATAAAGCAACATTTTTTCCTGGGGAAATGTTTGCCTTATTTATTGATGAATGGCCCTAATTGAGACAAAGAACTTTAAATAAGGGCATGAAATTTTTCAAGTGGTTAGGTATATTTTAATATCTTTATACTGAGGTTGTAAATACAAATGTTCTTCAAGATTTTATCATAACTTTTTTTCTAAAGCTTTAATTCAAAACTATAATTTAGAAAAAAAAACAACTATTGTTTTATTGTTTTTTTGTTTTTTTTCAAGATAATCAAATTGGTACTCCAACTTATTCACCTAAGTGTTCTGAATATGACACTAAGCTATCAAATGGTGAGTCTCCAGTCCTGGGGCTTTGAGTAATATGGTATATCCCTTCTTTGCCATTACTACCAAGTCCACTGTGATTTGGAGTGTTAGTATCAGTTAGGGTCCCATCTATGGGTCAAATACAACTATCTATACTTGAAACCGTTTAACTGTACACAAACAAATGAGCTCTGATTCATTTTAAAATAATGTTACCTACAAACTATTT
The DNA here is from genome assembly GCA_963585895.1 of Sepioteuthis lessoniana. NCBI lineage: Eukaryota > Metazoa > Mollusca > Cephalopoda > Myopsida > Loliginidae > Sepioteuthis > Sepioteuthis lessoniana. Next base: position 42,159,918 of record OY757917.1, on the reverse strand, counting down.
GTTTATGAATCCTGTGTATTTAATATGTATAAACAGGATTTGGCTTTAAATAACCTACAAGGGTTGATATGCTGTAAAACACAATCGGCCAACACTCAGCTAATTTAAATATTTGTTCAATAATGCTAATATTTTGATGTGGTTTATTATGCATAGGCTTAAATTGTTTTTTTGTTTTTTTAACCTTCTATAAGCACTGCTTTAATTTTTCTAATTGGCACATTTCATTAATTAAAATGAATAAATAAACAATATATTTAAGTATTTCAATTTATTTGTAACAGGCTCTTCGTCGGTATCTTCTTTTTGGCCAAGGAGATTTTATTACTCATTTAATGACTCTGCTTCAGTAAGTATTGGTGATCTTTCTTCTTCACTTTTCTCTAATGTTCATTTGATAGTCCTTGTTGACTTAATTGTATTGAGAAATAATGTTTGTATGTAGCTTTGTTATAATTTGTTACAATTCTTGATTTTGATATTTTTTATTGACAGGAAAGAATTAGCCAAGCCTGCAAATACATTGTATCCCCACAACCTCACTGGAATTCTGGAAGCTGCGATACGAGCTACAAATGCTCAATTTGATGACAGTGACATTTTGGACCGATTGGATGTTAAAATGATGGAGGTTGAGTTTTTAATCTATATTCAAATAATTATTTATGACTAGTAAAAATACACATCCTCTGCCAGACACAAGTATTTAAGTTTTAATCTAATAAAATATATCCAATTAGAACGACTAACAAAACTAAATTAAAATTCATATAAAAAGCTTATATTTATTTTTATTTTATTTATTTATTTATTCATATAAAATCATATATATATATTTATTTATATAAAATCATATATAGGATTGCTTTTAATACATTTGAAAATAAAACAATGAAATTAAAAATCAATAACACCAAATAATAATTTATCAAAACTGATTTTGTTAAACCCAATATGCAAATTATTCAGCCTCTTATATTATGTAAACCTGTTATATGACATACATTACAGAATTTTAAATGCATTAATAAACTAGGCTGTTCTGAGGTAAATCTATCTGAGTTTGACTTTAATAAAGACATCATTAATAAATAAGATGATAATCAAGATTAAATGATGATTATTTAAATAACTAAGGGAATTGTATCATTAGTGATGATGTAGTTTTGGTTATAGACACAGACTCATAATCTTAATTATAATAAGATATGACCTGTGTTATAAGTCATGAGTAAATGTGCCTTTAAATACATATTTTTTAATCTTATTTGTTAGTCTTTGTTTATATTTTTAAATGTATAGGACTTGAGATTTAATTTATACTTGATGTAAATGGATTGAATTGTTCTTAATTTAATATTCTAGTCAATCTGAATGTAGGTTTTTTCTATACATTTTTAAGTATTACTTCTTAAATGCCTCTCTCTCTCTCTCTCTCATATATGACTTGGTCTGATGATCACATAGATGAGAAACTGAGTTACCAAAAATAAATTTGTTTATGCTATCCTAGCTGGGGCTGTAGAATATGCTGACTGCATCTCTGCAGAGGGGTAAGACACCCCCCTCCCCAACAAGTGTCCTAGATATGACACTAAACCATCTGATGGTCCTTGAGCTTAGGGGAATGTGGAGTACCCCTTCATTGCCATTATTCCGAGGTCCACGTTGACTTGGAGTGGTAGTACCTTTTGGGGTCTCAATTATGGATTAAATATAACTATTTAATCATTTGCTATACTGGAAACTATTTAACTGTGGCAAATAGAACTATTAATGTTATATAGCAATACTTGAAACCATTTAACTGTGTGTGAACAAATGAGCTCTGGCTCATGTAAAAATTGTTACCTACAATCTATTTGTTTACAAATCATATTTAATATATATGTATAAACAGAATTTGGCATTAAATAACCTACAAGGGTTGATATACTATAAAACACAACCAACCAACCATAGATATATATACTCTATCATTGATTTTTGAGCACTCTTTTTTTTTATAGATATAGCAAACTATATATATAAACATACACACAACCTTTTTGTAGTTGGAATTCTTTTTATTTTCACCAGATGTTTCATAGGTTTATCCCAATTAGATAACAACTGTGCTTCAACTAATCAATTTTGGTGAGAGTTCTTTTAAAAACATAGCAACATAAATAACTTAGAAAACTTATTTAGTCTCTACTTTATTTACTCAAAATGTTATGTTTTATGCAAATAACTTTTCAACTTTGTTTATATTTTCCATTTTCATTAAAATTTGCTTTGAACTTAGGAAGATTTTGCAAAATATGATCACATTGATTTCATTATTTAAGTAGTAAAATTGAAATGGATATTATTTTTGCTGAATTTTATTAGACAATCCAAAAATCATTCATTTGTATAAGCTGATCATTTGATTTTGATATTTATGTTTTCATTTTTAGATAAGTTATAATTACAGACTTTTTAATAATGACTTTTGTCTCACAAGAAAAGAGGAATATTTCATTTCTAAATAATTATGGTTTTAGTTTTGAAATAAAAGAAATAAATTGATTTATCATCATCAAATTGTGCTGATAGTACAAAGTCCCTTGACAGAGTCATGTTAATCTTTCAGTGGCTGTTTTTAGACATCACTCTTATCATATTTACCAACCCCTCTGCTCGGGCAGGATATGACACACGGTCAATTTTTAAGCGGAGTTTAACAGGTTTGAATTCAGAGTTTTCCTTCTCCTAGACTAGTTGTCTCACCAAGGCTGAAGAACCCAGTCTGTCCTACTATTTATCCATAACTGGAGGGAGAATAATTGGATTCATACCTTTCCCAAGGGTATTAGTGCGATGTGAAATGTAATCGGTCTCGTCCAGGATTTGAATTTGTATCACCGTGTCCATTTCCTATGACGATAATCATTACATCACTGACACACAATTGATATCAAATGAAAAAGTTATATTGAAAAGATAGGATTCCTACATTTTGAAATGAGATTTTTAACTTAGTTTCTTTTATGGATTTTCATTATTACATATGGTTGTACAAACACTTCTAATTGATATTTGTAGTTATATATATATATTGTGTGCAAATAATTTTTTTTTTGTTTTTGTTGTTTTGTGTTTTTTTTCTCGTTTTTTTCTAACTTCAAAAGTTCAGAAAAAAAATGCATTTTCATATACATTACAAATTTTTTCTTATATCATCTAGTGCAATTTTTACTGTGATAACTATTACTAATATACATATACATCAGAGAAAATGGAAATGAATCTAGCAGTATGGAAATATAAAAATATGAAAAAACGAGGTATTCAGAGGATAAGTTTATTCATAGCCAAATAATCTGCCAATGTTAAATTTTTTTTTTTTTTTTTATAATTTCTATATTAAACCATCATCAACCTAATTTTGATTTTTGATGTTATATCTTCTGAATTATATTCATTTTTAGAATGAAATGAAAAAGTGAGAAAAGTCTTAACATTGTATTACCATTAGTAGTATTCAAATCTATATGATGTAATAAGTATTTGAAATTTATTTCAAAGCATTGTGTATTTATTATGGATTTTAAGAATTTTTTAGAAGCTTGATGAGAATTAAAAAAATTTTCTTGCTATTTGTAATTTTGTAAGAATTATGATTTGAAGCATTAAAATGTGAATATTAAAAAGTGAGTATAAATATATATAATTAATGAAATCTTATTCAAATAAAGGATCTTGCTAAAAAGTTACTGGATCTTGTTATATTTACATGTATAGTATTGAACAAAGAACAAAACTGTGAAAAAAATGAACCATCTTTTCAATTATAATTTCAATGAAACTTTAATGGTGTGGACACACATGATTATTTCCTTGATTATTGTTGACAAAGTTCCTTTAGCTGTAGCAAAAAGTCATTATATTCTAAAAAGAAAATTCTCAGAAATACCAAAGAATAGAAAATTTCTTAGAATTTTCTTTCCCTTGATTTGTTATCCTTATTTGTGATTCGTCCTTTGTGAATGCCTTGTAAGAAGCATGAAAACAGTCAAATTGTAGCATACAATGATTTGTAGACTGTCACGGCTAATGAAACTGAGTTATTTAACATTGAATGATTGTTGGCTACAATTATCACATGATCTTTGTCAATCACTTGTTGAAAGCATGCCTACTAAATTTTAAGTGGTTATAAATTGTCTTAACTTGTCATAAACTTTATCAGTTGTGATCATAAAATCTTTTGTCAGCTGTCTGTCATTTTTATCCAATACTGTCTATATGAAATCATGGAATTTATCTTTCTTTATAGGTTTCCTTTGGTGATACAGGCTGGGATGTTTTCAGTCTCTATTATCATGTTGATGGACCAATAAAAACTGTGAGTCTTATTTATATTTGAATCATTTGCATTACTTTAATTTTTTTTTTGTCATGCAGTCTCAGTAAACACTTTTTCAGTTTAAAATTTTTTATAAATAATGCAAGTTACTTCCAGATCATCTGCAAAATAATTTACACCAAAATAATAAAGGTTTTGTTTTGAAAAGAGATATCTAAAAATTGAATTGTTTTTATAAGATTAAGTTTGTCAGTCAAAAAATTCTAAAAATAAAACTGAAAATTTCAATTTGTAAATTCTTGAAATGTGGGTCATTTTATTGTAATTAGTATTTTTAAGTTACATTGATGGTGTTTAGCAAAAAAATTTCAATGAACAAGATTGATAGTGAACTATGTCCCATTTTTATTCATAATGTTTGGTAAAAAATTTGGAAAGAACAATTCATATTTTACTCATATAGTGTTGATTATTTTTATGGTGATCAACATTATTTGGATTTCCTTTTGAAAATAATATTTTTCAATATAATTTATATATTTAAACTTAAAGAAACTAAACAAGATTTTAGGACTGCAAATTATTTGACTGAAAAAATAGTGAATATTCCTGGTTAAAAGTGCAATAAGGGTAACCCAAAACTTTGGGTTACCCTTTACTGTACTTTTAACCTGGACTTGAATGACTTCATAAATATTTATTAGTTGCATATTCATTAAGCTTTTATCAATAATTAAAATGCTTGAAATGAATTTGAACTATTTTGCAAGAGATACTTTTACTCTTGACATTAATAAATGTGGAGTATTTGAGAATTCTGTTTTATTTAATAATTTTTCAGGTATTTTATGATGAGTGTGTCATAATGTATTTAAGAACATTCAATTTTTTATGGCGAGCTAAACGGATGGAGTACATTTTAGCTACTGTCTGGAAGGATCTTATATCAAATGCTAAAAGCTACCGTCAGTTACCAGGTAAGTAATAAGATGAAGATAATTAGATATTTAATTACACCAAGTTTTCAATTAATTTTTGATGCACAGATTAACATTTTAATCAATGACTTTTATTGATTATTTCTCTCAAAAATTCTTGTGTTTAATTTTACAATCAGATTGTACAGCACATTTTTCTTTGACCATAAAAATGTGATCTTGTTTAACCCTTTTGGTGCATAGATCAACTTGAGTCACCCAAATATACTTAATGCGTAAGAGTGAAATGTGACTTTAGTCCACATTATTTAAAGATTTTGGACCTTGTACAGTATATCTACCCCTCTTAAAAGTGACTTTTGTTTTAATATACCTTGGGCCTAAAAAAAATACTTTATTTCTAAAACTTTAGAAAACCAGATATTTTTAGAAGTATCAATCAATAAAAAAAATTCTCTTATAAGCACATTTATATGATATACCCTGCCATTGCAAATAATATATTGTAGTATCGTAATTGTGAAACTAGTAAGTTTTTTATTTACAAGTGTTTTTTATGGTCAAAATCTCATTCCAGCCATTAAATTTATTGCCACACTAAAAAGGTTAATTGTACCATTCATTTTCATTGTTAATATTTCTAATGTCAAGCCATATATGGTAAGAACCAATTTTTCTTTTCTTCATTTGTAGACCAGAACATGAAAACTTTTGGTTCACTTTTTTTATCTTCCTGTTTAAATTGCATTTTAAAATTTGGTGTAAAAATTTGTTACCTTAGCATTTTGTCTGAATTATAAAACTATTTGAAGAATGATTCCTCTTACACATAAAACTTGTCACAAAAGAACATTCATATTTTGTGCAGTAATTAGCTGATCTTAAAAAAGAAAAAAAATCTCTCCTTTTACTTTCTGTAGTAGGTCATAATTAGAAATCTCATGTCCTATTGATGAAACGGTTAACTGCTGATTTTTGACATCCTGTCATTTCTCCCAACAACTTTCACCTGATTCTCTTTATTTTGTCTACAAGCTTATTCAATCGGAATTCTCAGATATAGCTGAATAGTAGGCCTAGAGGCTCTTTAACCTTGGTATAACAACCAGTCTAAAGGAAAACCAGTTGTAGACCTAAAGAAGAATGGGCTCTGCTCGGATATTTTTACCCAAGACATGCTTATGAGACTAGTGGCCAAATATTTTTTAACTGCTCTAGTTTAAGAACTTAGATTTTCAGGACAATTTGCAATGAAAAATGCCCCTTTTATTATTTCACACTGGAAGACTATCTAATGTCTGGGTCATTATAGAAACATCTGCTTTCTTCCTATCTATCGTTGGGAGACTCTTGCAAGAAAAGATAAAGTTTTAATTTGTAGAATTAGAGAAAAATCATATAATTTTTTTATTCATACAATCATGGACTTTTACAGAAATATTCATATGTACATGAATTAATTTTTACAAATTAAAAAACATTTAAAAGAAAAATATATATTTAGATTTGCATAACTCTTACTATTATTAACATTGACTTTTTTTTTATCAATTGGTTTCTTAATCCATGTTCTTTATTAAAAGATTGGACCAAAACAAAAACAGTGAAAAAACTGAACCATTATTTATTATTGCCACAAATTTGAATGAAACTTCAATAACTTAGCCGCACATAAGAATTGATTAATTTTCCTTGATTATTGTTGTCAATGTATCTTTAATTGAATGTAAAAAGTCATTTTCTAAAATGAAAATTCTCAGAAATACCAAAAAAATAGGAAATTTCTTAGTATTTTCTTTTTTTTTGATTTGATATCCTAATTTGTGATTAGTCCTTTGTTAATGGCTAGAAAGCAGTTCTCTGAGTTTGAAAAAGGTCAAATTGATAACAATATTTTAGGAAAATAATCATTTCCTTTGTGTCTAAACCATTAAAGTTTCATTAAAATTTTGACATTAATAAAAAATAGTTAATTTTTTTCACTGTTTTTTTATACAATACTGTTAATGTTATGACTCAGTACAAGGGATTTTTGTAATGTTTCAGTAACATAGAGGATTATTTTGAATTGATTTTTTGTGTCTATATTACATTGCTATAATAGCTGATGAGAGAAGCCTACAAAACTGTTGCCAAGAATAGATCATCCAAACATATTGAAGATTATTAGCAGAAATCATCAGTAACAGTTTCTCCTATCAGAAAAATTCTCCTATTAACTTTATTAAATTGTATTTTCCTAATCTTGAAATATTAATTTCTCAGAATTTCACCCCCAAAATATCACTTTAATACACATTTAGGATTTGTTATTTTGTCTTAAATGAATTTGAATTTATACTTTTTAATTTTGTTTTAAATCTTCCAGAATTAAATGGGGTATTGCATCTTTGCCACGTTCTTTGTTCCAAAATGGTCCAGTTTATTAGTCAGCTGCAATATTATATCAACTTTGAGGTATGACTTCTTTTTTATTATGTAAAACTCATTTTTGTTTTTATCTAAAAACTTTGAATTATAATTTAAATTACATAATTTATGTTAAAATTCTAAAATAAAACTTTTACTCAAAGTCCTAGTTGCCCAGTCAGCTGGGGCTGTAGAATACACTGACTGCACCTCTGCAGAGGGGTAAGACCCCCCCCATAACGAGTGTCCTGGATATGACACTAAACTATCTGATGGTGAGGTTCCAGCAGTGCTGGAGCTTTGGGTAATGCGGAGTACCCCTTCATTGCCATCACTCCCAGGTCCACTCTGGCCCGGAGTGGTAGCACCTGATAGGGCCCTATCTATGAGTTAAATAGAACAGCATACTTATGCTAAACTGAATTGAGTAAACTGAATAGCTTGAAATAGAAATTTTTTTGACAATTAAACCGTACTTGCACTTAAACTGCGTGCTTATGCTTAACTGAATTATTTCAAATAGAACAGTTTTTCGACATTAAAACTGTATTTACACTTAACTGAATTATTACATATAACTGCTTGAATAGTTTGAAATGGAAATGTTTTTGACAATTAAACTGTGTACTTATGCTAAACTTAACTGTTTTCAATAGAACAGATTATTTACATAAAAATGGATTTGGCGTTAAATAACCTACAAAGGTTGATATGCCATAAACCCAACAAACCAAACCAAACCAAACCAATCAAAGTCCTAGGAAACTTAAATCTAATTATGAATTAGTTATTTGTGTAACATACCCATACATGAATATGCGAAACGTACATAGAATGTTCATCACATATATACATAGAACATAGGAATCCTGAAACACGAAAAACATGTAACGACTTCTTAGTTCAGTTACGAAATCTTTTATTACCTTTGAATTAAAGGTTTCGACATAAGGAAGAGAGATGCACAATCTTTCTATGATGACTTTTCCATCTGCCCCACCAACACGTGTGGCACCCGCCACAAGGCCACTGCTTGCTAGCAAAAGTCACCCTTCTTCTTCAGACTGCAAAACTCAACTGACTTTTTCAAAATCCCCAAAATCCTCCAGTGCATGACGTCATTCACATCCACTGGTCAACCTTTCTATCTGAGATTTTTATTTTGACATCTGTGAACGACACATCCTCCCCACGCGCGCGCGTTAACACCTGCGCTCAAGTTTGCACCTAACTAACCCATGTGCTGAGCCGAAAGGTTCTCAGCCTAACTAAACTCAAAGGCATAAAATAAAATCCCTTGGGCAACATATTACATTTGCAAATTTTAAAAATTTGTTGATTTTTGAAACTTTATGTTAGTCATGAAAGATAATATTAAATCTGCAAAGTAAAATTATTAAAACATATGTTTATGTTTTTCCTAAGAAGGTTTAAAATTGTTTCTGCAGAGAAGCACTGTTTATTGGACCAAAAGACAAAACAGCGAAAATACTGAACCATTCTTTATTATTGTCACAAATTTACATGAAACTTCAATGGCTTAGACACACATAGGAAGTAATTATTTTCCTTAATTATTGTCAAAGTTCTCTTTGTTTTATGGGAAAAGTCATAATTTTTTTAAAAAGAAAATTCTCAAAAATACTAAAAGATAAAATATTTCTTAGAATTTTCTTTGACTTGATAACCTAATTTGTGACAAGTCTTTTGCTAATGGCTAGTAAACAAATGTCTGAGTTTGAAAAAGGTCAAATTGTGGCATACAATGATTGTGATTTGCCTTGTGACATTACAAAGAAATTGAATTGCAATCATTTTTCCTCAAAAATTGTCAAGCAGTAATTGATGCTAATTGACACCTTACTAAATATTAAGTGGTCATAAACGTCATCAATTGTCTTAAAAAACTTTATGCCAGTTAAAAAAAAAATTTCCACATTTACTTTATTGAATAACTTATTTATTATTTTGTACCACTGCCATCTTTCTGGCAAATTTAAAATTCCATTTTTTCTGGAATTTGTTATCTTTCTCAAAGAACTGCAGTAGGTGTTTTTTGCAGACTTCCAGAAAAGTGAATTTTTCTTTCTTAAGAAAATTCTCTAAAAGCCAGAATAAATAAGGTGAAATTTCTGGTGACTATAATGGATGAATTAGAACTTCCTGGCCAAGCTGTTATAACTTTTGCCTGGTCATGAAAGAAACATGTTTTGTATTATTATGATTTGTCTTCGCTGACTTTTTTAATTGCTACTTTCAATTGATCTAATGTGAATCAATACTTATTTAAACCAATTCTTTGAATCTCCAGAAGAAGCTTATCATAAAAATGCAAATGAATTTTTGTGCTAATTTACCAACTCGTTTCCTGGATTTTATTTGTTTGACTAATGAAAACTGAAAATAGAATTTGTTATGAATTAAAATTTAGTTAAAATTTTTGCCTGGAATTAATGACTTGCACATATGAAAGAAATATATCAATGAAGAGAAATATATTTTGTCTAAGGGAATTCATGAGATTCTAATTTGACAAGACTATCTTTAGCTCTGTGGGTTTTCTGTTAACCTGGCCTTGTGTGAAAATACTTAATGAAACATGTTAAAAGTTTTCTACTTTTATGTTTTATTAGAAAGGAAAGGCTAATGTCTCTACTGTATTTATTATGAGTTTCATTTTTCCTTTTTAGGTTTTGGAGTGTTCTTGGGATAAACTGGTGACAGAAGTTAAAAAATCAAAAGATTTAAATGATGTAATCAAAGCTCATGGTTCATTTCTAGTTGAAATTACAACTGGTTGTTTATTGGATGATGAATCTTATGTAAGTATTTTCAAAAAAAGATATTTTATTACAAACTTTGTTATTATTTTCAAACCAATTGATTTATTTGATTTTAGTACTAAAAAAAATGTTTTCCAATATGAAAGTTTTTCTTCAATATTTATGTACAGAATAATATTAGCCTTTATTTTATTTTTTAGCAGTGTGGTTATTTTTGATTGATTGATTGATTTTAATAGTACGTGAACTCGTCTCTGGCCATTTTATGCCTAAAAGTTCAGGAATTGTGTACATTTTATATTTGTATTTACATTTTTGTGTTGAAGAGTTTATTTGTTTAGTTTTTTTAATATTTCATTTTAATGTTATGGTCAACTCCTCTTGGATAGTTTTCATAAAATTACTTTGTATGGTATTAATCATATGTAAATTTTAATTTTTGGTATTTTATTTTCAGGTAGATCATGTTAAAAAAAACTTATAATGAGTCAAATCTCTGCATTCTATGAGTAAATGTTTAACATTGTTAGGTGTTTGACACTGGTAGTTCCTCTTGTTTGAGTATAAAGGATTGTATAAATCTTGTATTTGCAAGTGGGATATAGTGACTTGTTTCTTTCTGGATTTTCTGATAGCTGATTTTCATCCTCATAGTGTGGCTTTTATCAGGATGAGTTTATTGTGTATGTTGTTATTTCAACATTGTTGCTTTTTTATATAGAATAATTTGTTGATTTTAGGTTTCAAATCAATGTTTGGAATTTTGATTTTGGGGCCATTTTTAAAGCCAACTTGGCTTTTTTGTTTCTCTTTATTCAAATATGGCTTGTAATTCAGCATACTAGAATCTCTCGAGTTTGACATGGAGTCCAACTAACCCGGAAGCTTTATGATTAAGGGGTCTTCAGTTGAAATTTTTTTTTTAGTGATAGTAAGACAGTGAGTCTGGGAATATGATTGTTTTTATTGTTGCTTTCTGAGATAATGTTAAGCTTTCTGAGATAATGAAGCTATTGCATGAGCTTCATTCAGCTGTAAAGATGGAGGTTTCTTTTGGAAGAGCTTTTTTGGCAATTATTTGTTTAGTATGGCTGGCACACTGTTTTATCATTGTTTTTAGAGCCATCTGTAAAGATGCAAAGGTGGTTGAGGTTGTGTTCTATGATATTATTGAGTTCATCTTGCTAAGTGCTTGGTTGTGGTTTTGTTTTTAGGAGCTCTCTAATTATTTTTGGTATATTAGTAAAAAAAATAATAATAATTTACTGGAGTAAATAGAAAGACGGTCCAATTAAGAGGTTACTTTGAGAGAAAAATAAGTATATATTAAACATTTTTTGTCCAACAAAGATCTTTTTATTTAATTATTATTTTCATTCAAAAATTATTTAAAAAAAATTGTTTGTGGTGATAGTACTTATTCCTAAGAGACTTTATGAAGATAAAGCTATGTTGTCTTCATAAAGTCTCTTAGGAATAAGTACTATGTTGTGAAGAAAACAGTTTCCTCAAAGATATTTTGCTGTTTGATTTGACTTGATATATATGAATGCTTGGATTTGGTGCAACTTCATAGTAAAATGAGGAATCTTTGATTAAATTATGATAGTTCTAATATACAATAGTTATGAGGGGTTATTTGTTTTATAGGATCCTATTTTTATTTTTCAAGTTTTCTTTGAATTTGTTTTGGTGGAAGATGAATCTATTTAGAAACGTGTGCTTAGTGTAATGGTTATTGTCATAAGAAATGGAATTAGCAACTTGAGTTCAAATCCTAGATGAAGCTGTTTGTATTTCATTTTGCTCTAATGCTCTTGGAATGCACGAATCTACTTTCAACTATGAGTAGTAGAGTAGAGTGGGTTCTTTAGCCTTAATTTGGCAACCAATCTAGGAGAAGGAAAACTGAATTCAAACCAGCTTTATTCCTCTTAAAAGATGACTTTATATCATATACTGCCTGTGCTGAAAAAGTTGGGTAAATCAATTCTCGTGTTAAAATTTTTTTTATTAGGATGATATTTTATTCCTTTTTATATATTATATAATTTCAAATTTATTATTGGCCTATCCCATTATTTGACTAACAGTAGTGATTAGTGTTCAAGCTTAAGTAAAAAGCTAGGATATTGAATACTAATTTTTAAGGCAAGAAAAAAGTCTACCCAACATGGGGATTGATATAAAGTAATCTTCTTAACTCCTATTTTATTTTGTGTCAGTTTAGTAAATGTCTACAACAGTCATGAGCAAATTGTGGCCCCGTGGTGCTTTCTAAATGGCCCATCTACATTTCATGAAGAAAATAACGTTTATTTTCTTTCATTTCGTTCTCACTTGTTAACTTATATTGTTAAAAAGGAAGGGGAATAACTGTTACATACTAGACTAATCTCCCTTATTTATTAATGCCTGTTGCATTGTGAGAACTCCAATCAGAAAAAGAAAAATATTAGCCACCATCAATCTGCTTCAGGGTCAAACTACAAAAATCCAAAATCTGTAAATTTCTATCCAGGACGCTACATCAAATAGGATTTTCCTTATTTCTAATTCAGATGCTTACATGTATGGTAGTGAAAATGGTTGATAAAAAATTGATTTTTTTTAGTAGTGCAGTCCACCTGATGATAAACCATACCTGGTCTACAATCTATACTTATCTGCTTTTTATATGCTCCTGTAAAAATGGCACTTCCTAACAAGGTTATTATTAACACAATAATATTAAGATACTCTGACTTATTAGCTTGGAAACTACTATATTTAATAATTGTGTAGAGTCTTGCTTATCTGATCAAAATTTCTCAAGGAAGATAACTATACAATTAAATGTTAATTATACATACCTCTTATTTATTTGTAGTTAATTATGATATAAATTTTATAAATAGTATGACTTGATATTGAGATCAAGTCATTCAAGATGGCCTTTAAATAAGCTATAAGTTTATTTTACTTGATGGAACGGTTCATAGTATTTCATGATATTTTGTTTGTCATTTGTGTTAATGGTTCTATATAATGGACTTTGAGAATTTGTAAAAGTTCAAAATGTTTGTGAATTGAGGGTTACTGAATTCAAAAGTCATTGTGGATGTTTGTTTACCAATGCAGTTCTAATTCTTTTCAATCATCTTCATTCTGCAACAATAGATGTAAAGGACTCTTTATTATTCATTTAAAAAAAAAATTTCTAGCTAGCACTAAGATGGTTTTCATATCACATTAAGAATTGGATATCAGAACAATAATATTGTCTATTTATAGAAAAAGAAAATCAAATTGTTGACCTATTCTTTGATTCACTGTATCATTTTTTTTTTGCAAAAAGTAATGATATAAAAAAAAGATGTATATGCCATAGAACAATTAGCAGGTAACCTAGATGATGGATAACAATTCAACTAACTTTTGTTTTTTTTTTTTGCTTGCAAGGATCTAGTTGAGGTTAAAAGCAAAGTAAAAGTAAACTTAAAAATAAACATTTTTTAGATCTTATTTTTCTGATGCAGATATTGGGGAATGAGAAAAATTTACCAAAATTAGATCAGGAGAGGTTGAATTTTGAACAGCTAATATTAAGGAACATGAAAGAAAAATTAGCAAAAATCATTATAACTTCAATAGTGTTTAAATATTTTATTTATAGACATAGATATACATTGAAATATTTAAGTTATAAGATAACTTTATTTTCATGCTTTCTAGTGAATTGTTTAAAAATATAAATTCATTAAGCTATTTACTTTTCACTACTTGGAAAAATAAGAATGAAAATCATTGAAATTTTAATTTGAAAAGGAATCTTTTTTTTCTTTTAAAGAAACTCATCTGATGTTCTTTTTTCTGCCAGGATATTTCTAAGCAGTTGCGAGCCATCTTTGATTTGATTATCCAGTTTCAGTCCAATTTGGATAATTTATATAAATGTAGCAATCTGGAGAAAGAAAATCGAATTCAATATGAACAAGTAAAAAAAGAAAAAACAAAACAGGTAAACTCAAAACAAGACTCTTTATTTTACATTAAATTGACAAATTCTAAACATTAAATAGTTCATTTATTTTCTAACTTTGCTATGGTAAATCAATTTCAAATATTTTGAAAAAAAAAAAAAAAATTCCTGATAAAGTTTTGTTTTCAAATGTTCAATTTACTTGAATGTGTTCTGACATAAATATTACCTTGTAAATTTGAAACCAAACAAACTTATTTAAATTCTTATGTATTATATGTGTTTAAGAAAATATGGTGTTTTGTGTTAGTTAATAAAAACAAACAAAACATTATCTTTTACAGGGACAATGGGGCCTGACTTCATCTGAAGAGGACATTGAAATGTCTCGCCGTAATAATTTCTGTGAAAAAATAGCTTCAATGAAAGCAGAATTTCTTGTGCTTGCAAATACATATCAGGTAAACAGAATTTATTTAATCTTATTTTGTCCATTCAATCTTGAAATTATGTAGTTGTGAAAATTGAATAGTCTATATATCTATGATTTGAATGTACTCTATATACATTGCTGTCGATAAAATTTATGTTAGAGCTTGATAAGTCAATTATTCACAATTTTTAAATCAATTTTGGTCATTCATCATTTTATCCAGTAGCTCCTTTAAAATTTTATTAATATCAATCTTAAAAGAATGTCATGAACTTCATTCATTGTGAAAATCAAAATATCCTCAATTCCACTTTGAGAAAAAAGAAAGATAAGTGTGTTTTTATATATATATATAATTTGTAAATGAAGAATAGAAAAACAATATATCAAATTTGTATGAATTGGTTGGCAGAATTGTCACTCCCCCCTCTCCAATTCTTTGTATTACATATATTTTTTCTTATAAATTGTCTTATACATAATTCTTTTATTGCTTTTTTTTTTTTTAAATTTCAGAATATGGTACAAATGTTTTTGAATTTGCTTGATATCAGTAAGTTTGATATGGACCATAAGTTACAGTATCTTTGCTATCGATTAGATTTTAATGAACATTACAAAAAAATCTCTTCAGGCAAAGCAGTTTATGAACAACATATTTCTGGTTTTTCTTATCTTTCCAAAGGAACAACTGATTACAAAAAGCCCACCTTAATTAATGGCAACATACAGTGACCAAAACAGTGCCTTTGCAAAGTTATTTTTTTTCCTATTATTAAAGCACAAATGTTTCAATTTTGTTATTCAAGTTAATTGCTAACAATTATTTTTTCCAAATCTTAACACATTATCTCATTTACTTTCTATAAGTTCTTTAACAGGTTTACCTTTTTTTAATGGTAGGAAAAGAGGTTGTTGCTCTCAAATGGGGGCAATTAAAAATATGAAATCTCAAACTACTTTTATGTCTTTGACATATTCTAAATATAAAAGCCTTCCTTGAAAATCAGCATTATAAATTTAGATATTTTTTGTATGCTCAAATATCATTCATAGCAAGTGGTAGGAATGTGCTATCAAGCAGGCCTATTCAATGTAAGCTAGATTTGTCCTTTTTAAACTTAGTAAGAAGAAAAAGGAGGCAAAGGTTAAGAATATTTAATTATTTTCATAAATTGCTTATTTAAGTCTATATTACCCTGTATATATTGTCTCGATCATGAATACTGAAATAAATTGGATTGTTATTTTAGTTTTCTTTTTCCAATTATTAATTCTAGGGTGTTAATTTCATAAAATTGTTGTGATAAGCGGATAAATAAGCAAACTAAGATATTGTATAGGCTTATTCTCCTGTGTATTGGGTTTTAAGTCTATATAAGATGTAGTTATTAAATAAGTCAAACCATATGATATATACATTGACCAATGGACAAGTATAACCAACCCTTGAAGGTTTCAATCTGCTCACATCTTTTGCTTGTTGCTTCAAGTAGACAAGTGTTTTTCTGATGTAAAAAGGAAAAAAAAAAAAACAAACAAAAAAGACTGCTCCACAAATTTCCGTTAGCATACAAAAAGATTCTGTAGCTGTTCAAAACCTAATTCCCCCCCCTTACTCTGTTGTACCTTACAACAAAAAAACCAAACAAACAAATTAGCTTTTTAATGTTATTTATCTAAAGAATTACATGGCTCAACTTGTAGTTCTGACTAAATACCTTTTTTAAGGAGGTTTCTTGTTTTTTTATAGATCTGATGGCAAGCTTGATAACTGATGAACTTTCTTCCAATGAAATTACAATCAGAACAATGATTACTACTACTCTAAAAGTAAAAATACATTATTCATTTTCTTTCACCATTATAAGATTGACCAACAGACAAAATTCATCTTTATAATGAAAGCCAAATAATTCTGAAATGTTGAAAATTAAGACCTATTTATTTCCATCTCTTCATTTCGATAAGGAAATGCAATTTTGCAGTACACTCTTTAAATTCTTATTTTATAAACCATCAATAAAAAGTTTGAAAAATACTTTCACATTAGTTGTATAAAAACTTTTAAAAGGTGTCATTGATAATTTAATGACAGGGTAGGAGAATTATTAAAAAAAATATTGATTCATTAAGGTAAGTAGATCTTCCATCACATGACTTACAATTCTCTGGTGGTGTTTAATAGAAAGAAACAATTGTTTCTAAAAATAAATAGATAAATAAAAGCTATATTCACATTGTCCATATACATGATTTCATTACATTTCCTGTTTCAATGGATTTTTTTCCCTTTAAATTTAGTAAGAGAAAATGCATGGTGTTAGTCACCTGTTTTCTTAGAAATATTTTCAATTAAAAAAGAAAAGAAAAAAAGCCCACAATAAAAACTCTTACAATATTCCTATTTTCACTTTTAGCATCAACATTAAAATAAAAGATGTTTTACTTTAATGCAAATTTGTCCAATTAGTATGCAGTAATAACACTAATCTTGTTACTTGAGAGAAAATAGGACATCAAACATTAGTCAGCTACAAACTCTACAAGCCTGGCATTAATATATTCATAAAGCTAAAAAACAAAAAAAAACTTCCTAATGAGTAATTTTGAAGCCATTTTTCAAAAGTGTTGCTGTAATTTCCCCTCCTCAAAAAAGTATTGTAAATATAGACTAAGATTGTGTGTGACACACACAACTGATTTATAAAAATTCATATATCCAATTTTATTTGGCAAGAGATTAATAAATTTAACTATATGAAAGGCACTTTTCATTAAGATTACCAGAGGCACAATATGGAATATATATTGATTGAAGTTTTTTTTTTAATATTGAAAAAGAATTCTGTATAAATTGTGCTTACTAACAAAAAAAAAAAAAAAAAAAAAGCACTGCTTAAATTCTTAGTTGTATGGCTAAGTTTAATTATTTGAAGCAAATTTTCTATTTTAATAAATTATGCGAATTTGAAGACTAACATTTCTCAATACATAGAATTTCATTTAACTAGTCAAAAGGTTGATAAAATTTTTGTAAAAAAATTATGTGGGTGGAAAAATGATATATTTAACAATTTTCCACAACTGACATTTAAGGTTTTAACATTTAACTTAAAAAGAGCAAAGTTGGAATTTTAAAAAATGCCAAAATTTGGTTTGAGACAATGAAGTTTATTCTGAAGGGAAGAAATAAACAACAAATTTTGTTCATTATAATAAAGCATATTTTATTTTAAAACTTCACATTATTTCCAAGGCATATCTTGCGAACGCAAGTAGAACAAGGTGCATTCTAAAAGTTTTTAGATGAGGCAAGATTTTTTCTCAGTCAAGAATTAGTATTTAGATTAACACATTCCTTTTTGGTTACCTTTTATTTTCTGAAAACTTGTAATCATAGCTATAAATTGAGGTTTTAAAATTTGATAAAACTGTATAATTGTTAGCAATCTCTACTTATAGAATGTCCTAACACAGCTGCAGGAAAACTTGTAAAAATGCAGATTCTCAAGACAAATCAATTTGGATCAACTTACAGTTTTCAGTCACCAGCTTTGAATAAAAGAATAAAAATGAGAGAATTCATTATGAAAGGAACCCCCCATGCCCTCCAAGAGAAAAAAAATTGTGGCTGTGTTGGTTATACAGAATCAGCTGTGAAAGAAAATTAAATAGTTAAATACATAAAAGAGCCAAGTAAATTTGATAGAAATAAGGCCAAAAATCAATGAAAAGGAATGCAAATCAGAATAATCATGAGAAACAATATATGCTGACATTTTTTATAAGTCAAATTGAAAGGAGGAAAACATTAAATGCAGATATTTTGAAATATTTTATGAACTTTTAAACAAATCACAGATCTGGGACACAGCATATTTTGGGAATTTTTATAGGTGGTTAACGGAAGCAGAATCAAATTTTTAAAAACTAATGGCAGAGTTATCAGAAAAAGATTCAGTAACATTATTAGTCCAGGTTAAAAGCAAAATAAAGGTAACCTGAAGCCAAACTTTTTTAGACCTTATTTTTTCTGATGCAGGTATCATTGGAGAATGAGAAGGGGGCCAAAACCCAGCCCGTTTGACAAAATATTTCACATTCTCCAATGATAACTGCATCAGAAAAATAAGGTCAATAAAAAGAAAAAAAAAGTTGGGTTTCAAGTTACCCTTAACTGGGACTTTTATGAAATGTTTGGCTTTATTCATTTACTTACAATCTATTTTAAACTTGAATCTTTTTTCTTTTCTTTAAAATGGTTAAAAAAAAAGTTAAAATATAAGCAGATGAGAAAATGCTTAAATTTAAAACTGAAAGACAGCAGTAAAAAAAAAGAAAAAAAAAAAGAAAAAAAAACAAAAACACACACCTGATGTCCTGAGTAAAAACAAGAAGGAAAAAAGAAAGAAAAAAAAAAGTACTTTTCAAAGCATCTCACAATTTTCCTTATTGACAAACTTTCATTTTTTCATCTGTATGCAAAAATCATAGCAGGAGAGAGAGAGAGAGCAAAGAAAATGAACAAGGCACATAAAATGAGTGATTCAGACTGTGCCAATTGGAATGCATAGGAGCCCCAGGTAGATAAATTTAGGGGTAAGGGAGGGAAATCTGAAACATTTTGTTACTTGAGAATTGATACTTTTCAAGAGTGCAAGTACTAATAAGATCATATACAAATTTGTAGAACATTTTCATTTCTGATTCCATTCTAATAATAATAATAATAATATGGTTTCTGCTTTGTTCAAGAAAGCTTAAATACATGACTCAGATATGCATACTCTGAAGTATACAAGTAGCAAAAATTCCAATCATTAAGTAGACTTTGGAATCTTAAACTTTACAAAATATAACCTCAAATGTTTTGAAAGTTGAGGAACTGAAATGGGTGAATACATAATCTGAAGCTTCAATTCTATTTTTAAAGTATTGTAAAACCTAACCCCACCCTTCCTCTATGGGTAGCCAAATAAAGGAAACAATCAAAAGTAGAAAAATATAATTTAAAATTAAATAACAGAAATCAAACCTGACTTTAATCAAATTCATCATTAAAGGGGAAAAGCTTAGAAAAATATTCACTCTCATTTTTAAGATAACAATTCAGCCAGAATTGAATTATTAATATTTGTGAATCAAAAAAGCTCATTGAATACTTTGGTTCAGTATCAGCCAATTCCTAGACATCAGAAAAATCCAGAGTTCAATTCCTATTCTAATAAATTCATGATAGTTTTTAAAATCTATTTTACAATACAATCTTATAATCAGAGCAATTATACAAACAAAAGCTGCTAATGGCTGACAACAGAACATTAAATGAAAGTCCTAGATGGAAAGATCTGTGTTGAAAAGCTAATAATAAATGCAAACATTCCAATTTATTATCAAAAGGAAATCAAAGCTAAATATTTAAGTTTTAATGTTTTAAATTTGATTAAATGTAAATCTATGTTAAATCTTTGGAAAACAAATGCTTTTGTTAAAAAAGAAAAATCAAAATTCATAGCTATGACATTCTTAAAGGAGAGCAAAGCATTCTGGGCAAGGAAACTAACTTGATGAAACATTGGTCTGGAGAAAAGCCAACAAAAAAAAAAAAAAAAAAAAAAAAAAAGTGGGGAAGGATTAAAAATAACAGCACCAAGTAGAGCTGGGATTGAATTGCAAAATCAGGTGTGTGGGAGGTGTATGCTGCAAAAAATATAAATAAATAAAAGTTAAAAAAAAAAAAAGAAAAAAATATTTTACTGTCTTTTTTCCTCCATAAGGAAGCTTACTTAGCAAGCACTTAAAAAAAAAAAATAAAAAATAAAAAAAAAAATCTAAATTGTTCTGGGAAGATCTACCACAATTCACATGGAGAAGGATGTCATTTAGAAAGAAGCTTGCCTTTATGATTCTTTTAAAACCCTGAACTCACTGAGATTATCTTTAACTGAACCTGACATTGATATCTTTTAAAGATGACCACATTAAACCAAGGTTTTCTTGTGTATATGTATTTATATAAATACAGTGATATTTATATTTTCATATATACATATACAATCACACAATTCCATTTCAACAGTCACACATTTACTTTCATTCACCAATACATTAATGGTATATGTCACAAAAGACATACTCTTTAATTCTACAATAGACTGGACAATACTGGAATAGACCACTTTACCCAAGATCTCTATCCCAAGTTTTTTTTTTTTAATTCATTTAGTGTTTTTTGTTTGTTTTTTTGTTTGTTTTTAGTTTTTTTAATAATTTTTTTTTTTTTAAAATGACAGGCATAATCTATTTTTTATCTTGAGATCAGATAAGCATCTCCTTCTGTCCATCAGTGCCTCATGCAGCTGACACAAGTTTCAAGAACAGTGGCTATTTTTACTTCACATCCGGTCATTCAGCATTTTCTATTTTATCCAGCGCCCCACCCACTGTATTCAGTGTGTTGGGAGCTACTGTTAAGAACCTTCAACAGCTTTCAGTTCTTTTATTTGCTTTATCAAATAGGCTTTCTCATCATTGAACTGTTCATCCTCAGACCGATCTGTATGAAACTTGGTAAGAAAATCCACTAGTTTCTCCTTATTCCTGAGTAAAATGTCAAGAATAGCTTTAGGTTTATTTGGATTTGCCACGAATACCTGGAAAAAAAAATTTACAAGACTAGTGAAAGCTGAATTGCAATGTTGAAATTTTTTTTAGTGATTTGCATATGACAAAATATATACTTGAACATGTAACTTTGGAAAACAAACAACTTTCAGTCAAAGTTCAGTGATGATAACATCACTAAACAGATTAAACAAATATATTATTTAATACACTTCTGAAGACATAAATATATCTTGATCACTAAAACTATTTAGTTATTGAGCTTTCTGACAATTTCAGATTAACAATATGAAAAAAGAAAAAAAGTTTGTTAAAAGTGATTAAAAAAAAAAGAAAAGAAAAATCCAAGCAAAATATCTATTGAAAGAAATCAAAGAACTAAAATACTCACTTTGAAAACGTGAAAGGCTTCAAATTGTATATTGCGGCTCTTTTCTCGTAACATGTTCATCATCAACTTAAGATTATCTGGATTTGTGATATAACGAGTCATAATAGTAAAATTGTGTCTGTCCAACAACAATTCTCCCAATAACTGAAACAAGGAAATTAGAAAAGAAAAAAATTTATAAACTACAACTAAATTATTAAGATTTAGTAGCAAGGTTTAAAAAGGAAGAAAGTAGGAACTAATAAAACCTTTACTTTTAGTTCAATAATACCATCTCTTCATGCAACATTTAGAACATGTATTTTAATTTTTGCAATTATATCAGTGCATTTTCAAATCACAGAAAATGGAAGAAAATAAGCATCATTTTTTAAATGTGTTTTCATTTTAAGAAAAGTAAAAAATATGGATGGAGAGAAGAAGAAAAAAAAAAGTTTATGGAGAAGGGGTGGGGATTATAATATTACATGAAGAAAATGCTAGACAGCATAGTGACCAAGAAAAAAACTGATTAGTTTGACTGGAAAGTTTTCACTTATCTGCCATATTCACCAGAAATTGCGCCTACATAATTGATTTAAAAACAAAAACAAAAAAAAAACAAAAAAACAAACCCCAAACTATTCTCTGAAAGAGTGCAAAAGGTATCTCAGTAGTCCTTTGCTGAGAAAGATAAAAAGTTCTGGGTATTTGGTTAAGTATAGTTGAACAAAATGATAAATAATGGTGATATATTCAATATAAAGTTAATGTTAGAAATTGGAAAAAATGTTTTTCTTATCTCTTCTGTTCATTTTACTTTACTTACTAATTTCAAATATTCTTTTGTGGCTGTAAGCTTCATACTGGGAAGGAATCTGCTTTGTACTTGAATGTATGAGGGTCATTCAATAAATAAGGTGAATTTTGTTTAAGGAGTAAGCAATAATAAACACTGTTTAGAGGTCCACCTTTTTCAAGGAAATCAATAGACATGGGTCCTTTCATGCCCCAGAAGGCTGTTAGCATTGCTTCTTTAACTGGAGAGTGTTTCCATTACAGACTTGTCTTTCAAACCAGGCTCGTAGTGGCAAACTCATGTTTATAATATTATTTTGACTAAAATATGCTTCCCCATACACATCACACATTCATGTGTAAATTTCACATTATTTGCATTTTTCAGTCAGCAATATTTTCATGGCAGACCTCTGTTCAATTTACCACCATTTAGCATAGCAGAGCCTCAAAATATTTCAGCAAGATTAAAATAATTTTTGCTATAAAGCAATTCCAGGCAATGCAGAGTTAAAAAGAAAAAAAAAAATTCCCTTATTAAATGACTTTCATAAAATTATGCTAGTGCTTTTAAAAGTCATACTTTAGATTTTTATAAAACTTTTAATAATTAATCTTTATTAAAAGAATGTATCTTACATAGTACACAATACATTGGAGAAGAAATCTGCAGTTAAAATTGAGAACAAAATACTCACCTTTAATGCTTGTCTTCTTGTTACATAGTTCTCAGAATTTAGAAGCAACTGATAGGAACGGAATACTCTATCATAATTATTTTCCAAAAAGTCAGCACACAGCATTTTGTGTTTTGTAAGTAATTCCTAGAAGAAAACATTTGATAAATCAAAATCAAGTAATAACTAATCTTCTAAAAATAACTAATGATTGGAGAGAAAAAAAGTTTAGCAAAATAATAACTCTAGAATTATTATGGAATTCAAGTTTTGCTCTTATTCTATATCTGTAAACAGTAAATATTTAAAAGAACTTGTATGGACAAGTATAATAATTTTCTGAAGAAATAAAAATTGTTCTGAAACTTGTGAAAATTAGCATTAATATATAAAGTCTTAATTTGCTATACCATATTTTATTGAGATTTTCAATTTCTGAAAAAATATGATCTGAAATACAGAATTTTGTTTAAACTATTAAAAAGCTAAAAATCCATTTTCAACTGAAAACTCTCAGATCAATAACATTATCAGATACAAAATTTAATTCTAATTTCAATAAAGCATGTCATTAAAACCTTGGCATGCACACACATATGTATATAATCTTACTTTTAACTTTACAAAATGGTTTCATTTTAATAATAAATGTAAAAAATAAATAAAAAATGTTAGATTTCTTCTTTTTTTTTTTTTTAAATATAAAAGCTAATGTCTTGAAAAAAGAAATATAAGGTCTAAGAAATATCCAGTAGAAATACACAAGCAATGATTTGTGAGATCAGTATGTTAATAATTGATCAGTACTAATATAAAAGTGTTAGTTTACTTCTATAGAAAACAAAAAGATAAATACTACTTTTATTAGTGGTAGCAGATGTGGATGTTTATAAAGTTTTCTTTTTATACATTTTAAGTGCAATAAATGTCAGTAAGAGTCAAATTAAAGCTTGATAATTGCCTTAATAAGTAAGGCAACTGTACAGGAATCAATCTAAAAATTTAGAATTTTGAAGTTAAAAAGAAAAAGTTAAAGCTTATAGTTTCTTTTAAAATAAAAAACACAAAAAGGGAATAACTTAAGGGAAGATGTGTGTATTTTTTGTTTGTCCAAATTCATTCTAAGTCATGTACGATCATCATTATTAAAAGTTTAAATACTTAGAAATATGCTAATATTAACTGATGTTAACAGGGTTTATGATTTTTTTCTCTGTAATACTGCTTTGAGATTTCAGTGACTAAGATATATTCAAGATGAATATAAAACCTAATAACTTAGAGAATTTTAGCCTGTCAGAAATGGATAATTAGTTGAATAACTTTCAGCTGCCTACATTATTATTCAAGACAGAATATGAATTTTTACTTGAATAATACAAAAATCCATTAACATTTTACATGGAAATGTTTCTTACCTTAAAAGTGGAGAAGGCATCTGAAGCTATGTCAAATGTTGAAACTTCAACATAATTAAAAAAGTTGTGGAATTCTTCAGAGTAAAGCATTATTTTAGCAAGGGCTTCATAGCGGCAACATTCTCTTAACATCATACCACAGTTAAGTGCAATCTCTTGTTGTTCATATCTGATAAAAAAAATTTGAGCATTATTGATAATATAATTCAAATAGTCTAGCAAACAAATGAGTCTACAAATGGAATGAAAAGTATTTAAGATAAAATTTTGTTAAAAATATTTAAAAGCCAAAAACTGAGGGTTAAATTTAGGCATACAAACATTAAATTATGCCAAAATTCTATTTGAAGTAAATTTTCAAACAGAACACTCAAACCTACATCTCATTTAATATAGTAGTATTTTCTCTAGCATTATCATAAGTAAAATGGATCAGATTTACAGTATTTCTCAACATTGAAGATGTTCTGACTTAAATGACAATAATTTTGACTTTCAATTTTTTCTTTTTTTAGGAAAAAATATAAAGCTAATTTACAAGACAGTTAATTTTCAAGACTTATTTTGGGGAAATTAGTCTTTGATGTTGGGACATACAGTTATGCAAGTTTTAATAATTATATTTTCCTCAAAAGTTTTGATTTAGGTATTGAATTATTACATGTGTAAGAATTTACTTTTTGGTATTCATTTTTAAAAACAATTTTTCTTTTATTATTACTTAGAATATTCAGACTGTTGACCTCATCTTTATCGTTATAATCACAATGTTTTGTCTGATATGTTCCTTGGCCTTCTTCAGGTGTTTCGAGTTGAAAAAAGGAAAAGTCCACTCAGAATCGTTGTTTATTTGAACTACAGAGGTAGACTGTTCCAATTCTGTTAACCATGTCTGGGTACAAGTGTTAAGTTATAGTAAGTATTTCTTGCTAGTCTTACCTGTTGTTGCAATTGAACCCACAACCCCCAGATGATTTAATTCAGAAGCACCTTCCAAGCACCTTATTCATGGTGCCATGTGTCCTTGCTTCATAATTCAGAGTGAATTTCTGGGACTAATAAATCTAATATCTCCATCACGTTTTTTAAAACTATAGCTCAAATTTCAATTTTTTTTATCAAGCCTTTTTGATTAATGATTGCCAAATTGTATTCATCTCTATACTAGGTCTACTCAACAAGTCACTGTAGCTTAACATGTGCTCTGCTTCTTTGAGACGTCTTATCTTCCAGTATTCTTCCCTGTTAATTATTTTAGCTTGATCCCACAAAGGGCCGATAGTTTTCCTTTTCCTTCAAAATATGATCAGCCATATCTGACTTTTCAATTTCCCCCCAACATACTGCTTTTCAGCATTCCTCTAGCCTTACTTTTAGTGGGCAGTATATATCTTGCCTTTATATACTCTACTACAACTGCATGAGATGGTGTAGATGTAGTTCTTGTTCATATAATAATAATGATGATGAAGTCAACAGTCTGAATATTTTAAGTAATAATAATTATTAAGCTTCATTTCAGAAATTTAGACAAATAATTTTTTCTTTTGTTTGAATCAAAGCAATAGCTAAAAATAATTTCAATTTGTTATAAAATAAATGAACTGAGAGAAAAAGTTAAAAGAAATATAGCTAAGAGCACTGATGAGAATGAGTGTGTATAGAGAGAGGGAAAAATGATCACAATATAATGAAAAATAGCAAAACTGCATAAATATGATACTGTCATATAAGAACCAGGACATTTTTCTACAATAATAAATAAAAAAAAAACATATTTAACAATTTAAAATATCTTACAGTATGAATATGTATTATACTCAGAATAGTTACATAAAATTTTTAAAAATTTTATTGGAAAATAATGAGACTCTTGTATTGGATAAGGAAGTTATGCTAAAATCTAATTGTAAGTAAACTAAAGTTGGTGACCTTAGTCGAGGGTGACCCGAAGGCTCCCTTTGCAATAGCTACTAAACCAAGGTGTAGGGGAGGGCACTACTTCATTCCCTGGATTGCTCCACTTTATCCTTGATCCTTTCCTTATAGTGCTGAGTGTTGAGCCAGGAAGCATCAAGTACCATTTTTTGAGTCTTTGGTATGACTTGACCTGGGATTGAACCCCAGTCTCCCAGACCATTGGCGAACACTCTACTCATAAGGCCAATCTAATTGTAAGTAATAGAAAAAAAAAAGTAAATTAAAGTTGGCAACCATAGTTGAAGGTGACCCGAAGGCTCCCCTTTCAATAGCTACTACACCAAGGTGTAGGGGAGGACGCTACTCCTTCTCCTGGATTGCTCCATTTTACCCTTGATACATACCTTATAATGCTGAGTGTTAAGCAAGGAGGTATCAAGTACCATTTTTTAAAAGT
This sequence comes from Sepioteuthis lessoniana, assembly GCA_963585895.1. NCBI lineage: Eukaryota > Metazoa > Mollusca > Cephalopoda > Myopsida > Loliginidae > Sepioteuthis > Sepioteuthis lessoniana. The sequence goes on along the minus strand of OY757917.1, from coordinate 42,132,794 downwards.
CTTTGGTATGACCCGACCTGTGATTGAACCCTGGTCTCCTGGACCATTCAAACCAAATAGAAATAAAATACATAGGCAAGTATAGATATTCAGGATATTTTCTTTTCGGGTTAGTTAAAACAAAAAATAAAAGGCTATTTATCAAACAAATTGAACATGACAGTAAAATCCAAATCAAATTTGGCATTCGTTACTCTGAGGTGACAACTATTCATATTGTGTGAAAGAAAAGTTAAAATTCTCAGTTTTATTGAACTTTTCTCACATAAAGAATCAAAATAAAAACATTAACAAGTATCAATGAAAATCACTGAAGAACTATAGTGAGATTTGTAGGGGAAAAAAAAAAATGTTAGTAAATTATATAACTACCAATTAAGATTTTTGTCTTAAGCAAATTGTTACATAAAAACCAAGGAGATTTAGTCGGCAATCACCAAAGTTCTACTCCGACTTCAATTTTCCTTTTTAGTTTTAAGTTCTCACCCTTTCATTAGTTCAAATAAAATCTCTTGATGCATGCAAATATGCTCCACTGTTGGTGTCCTGGAACCTATCTGTCTCCGCAAGAGGTTGTTGAAGATGGCCACAACATCTTTCCGGCCCTTTAAGGTATTAAAAAAATATTTAAAAAATCAATAGCTAAGTCATGTAAAAAGGAAGCTGGAAATTGGAATTTAAATTGTATTTCAAGCTTATTATTCTGATCATATCAACACTCATTTTTCAGGTTTTAATTAGGCATTTCAAAACAGAACCTGATCTCTTAAATTCAATGAAATTGTAAAAATACTTTTATCTATTTCAATGTTGATGTATTGAATCATTTAAAAAAAATTATATATAGTTTGTTTCTTAGGAAAATTAATTATTTGCAAATGAGCAAAGAGAAAAAAGATTTTACCCAAATAATTTAAGGTTAAAATATATAAGAAAAATACATGGTCAACTTAAAAGTGAAATGCTGAGTCTTTGTTATAAAATATTATAGTTCTTCAATTTAATTACAAAAATAGCAACAGGGTAGGAAAAAAAAAAAAAAAAAAAAAATCCCCTTATTTCTCATGTTCATTTTTTTTTCTAAATAGAAAATGAACATGTAATAAAAATTACTAATTCTTGAACTTGATTCAAGAAAATCAACTAAATTTTATATCAAAGCTTAAATAAATTCACACAAGTTTAAATTATCAGCTTATTTTCAATATTCTCGATTGCTTTGATTAAAATGAATAAATGCAGCTGTAACCAACAAAAATAAGACTAATCATTAAGAAATTAAAATGTACACATGACAAACAATTAAGAGATATCTAAGTCAACCATAAATTTCTGATATGTAGATGGAATGAATAGTGAACAATGCAAAATGAGATAATACATATATTAAACCTCCAACTGCTGTTAAATTAAGAATCAAAGATTAAAAGCAACTTACCTCAAAGTCTATTTTATTGAGACTGTGAATAAGAAGGTATAACATATTAGAGTTATACATTTCCTGAGCCAACTGAGCAACTACCTCTGTGTGAGGTTCTTGGTCCCCACTTCCATACAACATAGTGCGAATAGAACTCAGATTTTTAGATACTTCTTCTGAAGCCTGGAATAAAATTACAAAAATGTTACAGTTTCTCTGCATGTGTACATACAAAATTATAGAGAATTCATGACTTTATGCTACGCAATAAAATAAACTATTTTGTAAGTTTCTTGCAATTTGACTTTGATTCCTATATATTAATCTCTCTCACACTGTATATTAGAGACGTCATTTATTTTAAATCATTCTAAGAGTATTTTTGCTGTTATTACTCAAATCAGCTGAAGATGTTTAAATTTAAACATTTTTTTCTCTCCACAAGATTGATAGTTGAAGTTAAAAATGCAGTAAGGGTAGCCTGAAGTCAAATGTTTATAGACCTTATTTTTCTGATGCAGGAAATGAGAAAAGTTTTTAACCTGAGCTATAATAGAAACTTTTGCTAGAAATAAGTTTCATTTGCAACATTAGTTGGGGAAATTTTTAGTACAAATACAGACTACAAATAAAGTAAAAGAGATGTATTTTTTAAAACTGCTGAAAAAAAGACAACTTAGGTAAAATTGAATGTGATAAACAAATTTATTTTTTTAAAATCCACTTGAAAAAAAAAAAAAAAACCCACAAAGATAAAAAAATATAAGATTTTAAGAATCCAGCTTTTCTTATTTAAAAATTGATTGAGAAATTTCAAAAACAGTGCCTGAATAAAGCCTACTCTTAACATGTTGGCAACAAGATAAAGTAATTTCAATTCATGAAAGTAATATCCCATAAAAATGTCCTGAAAAGGTTTTAAATTTATAAGGTATTTTAGAATATTTAAAATTCCATCTTCTTAAAATAGCAGTTTTCCAAATACCATTTCAAATGATGTGTGATTAATATTTACACTTATCTACAAGTTTGTAGAAGTAAATATTTATTTATGTATCATGTGACCTTTTAGAAAACTTTAAGAATGGTACAAATAAAAAATGTTTAGATATTTTATCAATTTTCATGTTTATTGTAAATGATCTTCCAGTTTACTTTTTATATCAAACAAAATATAATTGTGGTATGGAAATTTAATATTTAAATTAGATATAAAGAATTAGCATCTTTTTTACAGCTACACATCTTGTGGCATGTTTTGTATAGCTTTTGATATAAATGAGCATCTATTTTATGGTTTCATTTATAATTTAGCTAATCTCACAGTATTTATTTGTTTATTCTTCAAAAGAGCTTTCTTTTGGTGTTAAAAAAAATCACGATGCGGAAGTGTGTCATATGACACAATGGGGGGTGGGGTGGGGAGCCAGTGTTAAGATGCAAATTAGCATCATTCTTTAGTTTAATATATTCTATTTTGTTTACTAAAGTAAAGCATTAGTAGTCTTATATAGCAATTTCTAATAGTGGCTCTCACAAAAACATAAATAGCATTAAGTAAGGGGTCAAATATTACACAGGAACATGTTAAACAAAAACTAATGAATTTTAAAAAAATATTCACATATAAACAAATAATCCGATGTAAAACAATCAAAAATATGTACAAGTTAGAAAAAAATTCAACCTAAAAAGCAATAATTTTGTATGAGTTGACAATAAAAAACATGAATTGTGAGCAATAAAAGTAATCAATAAAGTAAATCACTGCCAAACTGATAAGAGAAGATTGGTCACAGTGAAAACCAAACCAACTGATATAACAAGTCTATAATTTCGAGATCAGTCATTAACATTCCAAGCTTTGTTCAGACAACTGAAATGTTGTTGTTGTTGTTATGTTTTGGCTGATATATTCTGCAGCCTTCTTCAGGTGTATAATTTGTAAGCAAAGGACTTTTTTAAAATTTTTAACTGGTATGTTAAACACTCATGCTTGATGGCAATAAACTAGAAAGAAACATCCCAGATGTTGAAAATCATTGAGTAAATTAAATAAAGTTTCATATGAAAGTTTGCTCATCTAACAAACTCAACAAGACAAAGGTGAGTCAACAGAGATAATCATTTTAATCTGTTGTACCAGCTTGCAAAACTGCATTTGTTCATTACAACTGGCAGTCTATCAAAAGGATCAAATTAGTTGGCAACAACAGTAGACAAACTTAAATTTCCGAATTTGCAGAAAAGTATTTCCTATGAGTTGGCTCTTATCCAGGCATTAAACATTAATTTGGAAAAATGCAATTGATTAAGCAATGAAAGTCAACTAGCCAATTAGGTTAACAAAGAGTCACAAACAGTGAACAGCTCAAAAATGCAAGGATTTGTAATCAGATTAATTTCATTTTCTTAATATACATAGATATATAACAAATAGAATTTGAAATATTTTTTTTAATTCTATAAATAAAATGTACAATTGATTTTTACAATGTAAGCTATTAAAATAAATTCTATAACGCACAAGTTAAAAAAAGATCAAAAAACAAACAAACAAAACCAACAAAAAATAGATCAGTACAATGTGTTTTTTTTAAGTCTAATTTTTATGACTATACTTCAATTTTGCTTATAGAAATCTGACAAAAGTAAACTCACACTTGAGAAACATAGTATTCTAAAAATATAGTGACAATATTTTTTTAGACATAGGAGCTAATAAATAAAATTCAATCTAAATTTATTATATTAGTTGTCAGATTGTTTAATTTAAAGATGGATTTGTATTTTTGTTTATTTATAAAGCTTTAGTCTTAAACTGGCAATTTTTCAATGCTGGAATGAGTATTAAAAATTCAATTATATTGAAAACAAAAATTTACCACTAATTTTACAAAACTTACAATATTTTTTATTCATACACTTAACAAAAATGTACTGACGATTAGATAAGGTGATAAGGAAAGCGGAAAAAACTAAAACAAAAAACATTTCTATTAGCTGTATTGACCTTAAGTTAGAAAAAAAAAAATTCAACCTAAAAAGCAATATTTTTGTATGAGTTAACAAAAAAAAAAAAAGAAAGAAGAATTGTGGGCAATATAAGTAATCAATAAAATAAATCACTGCCAATCTGACTATAATTAGTGGTGACAAAAGCTGAAGGTTTTTTCTATGAACTCTGGCTGTCATAAATTGATTGCAATAATATCAATTAGTAGGCACTTTTTATTGTCACAGCATTGTAATTCTATTCTTATAATCTACAACTGAAAAGAAAATATTTGCCTATTCATTTATACTAAGTTTTTTGATTTATATAAATGACAAATAAAATCTGGAGTGATGAGCCTATACCATAAAATTTAACATGTCTTAAATTTTAACAAAAATCATTTTGCAACAATAAAACAAAATAGTAAAAAAAAAAAAAAAAAATTCTACAAAAAAAGATAAATACCACCAAACACAATCTCAAAAAGGTGGTTTCCTCTGGATATAGAAATAAAAATTCTGTAGGATACAGATGGGTCAAAAGTCTTTAAAGATTTTTATCTAATACTTTAAAAAGTAACATGGACAGCTTTTAAAGATAATTATTCAATCATATGAAGCTAATACAAAAGTTCATAGTATTTTTGATAAAATACAAGAATTTCATATAAATTCAGAGCATCATTATTCAGTCATCAAAGTATTTTTTTCTGAGCTGAGGAAACTTCAATGATTTCTTTAATATTGTATAAAAGATAGAACTTTTGCACCAACCTAACATATGAAAATTATCTAACTGAAAAGGAATTCATACATGAACAGAAAATACAAAACAAAATTTTCATTTAAATACATGTAACAATGAAGATGAGGGGAAAAAAGTACCTAATATTTGTCCAATAGAGTTTTTGACTTTGAAATTAGAACACAACTTTTATTATATCTAGCAGATAGAACTGCAGATAATGCAGTTGCCTTACTCAAAAAGATATTATAAAAAGTTTTCAAACACAAAATCAATTTATGAATTCTTTGAAAAACCATAATTTCTATATCTTAAATCAATTTTTTTTTTTAAATTTTGTTTTTGAAATTTGTTCTACTAAACTTCAAAACAAAACTTTTTTTTTACCCCCCTTAAAAAAAAAAAAAAAAATTAGATTATTTACAAGAGAAAACATCTGTAATATGGCACATATTTTCCAATCATAGCTATTTGCATCATAGAAAAATAATAGAAAGTTGAAGCAACCACAGTTTGCTATGTCATAAAAAGAATAAAAAGATCACTATTATAAGTACTCAATTTTCAAATAAAATAAACATTTAGATATTTTTCTGCATTTAAGTGCAGTTATTTTGATTGTAAATAAATGACAATTTAGGAAGAAAAAATCTGTACAAATGAAAAATGTTAATAAAATGAATAATATCTGCTTACTTTATCTGATTTTTTATCACCTCTTCCAGGTTCCTTTGATAAGGATACAACAGCATCTTTTAGGCTTTTTACCAACTCCTGTGGACTTTTGGGAGATTTTCCAAATAGTGGCATTATCTACTAGAGAATAAGTGAAGAAGTTTAACTTCCAACACTGAAATCAAAAAATATAAAAGCAAAAAAGTGCATGTTAAGAGTAAATTTAAAGCATGAGAAAATAGCAATGCATATTATTGTATATTGGATTCAGTGTAATAAATAAAAAATCTATAATGAATTTTTTTTTTTATTTCTATATTTAATAACTTTAATAGATTTTGTCAAGGTTGGCATGTTTACCCAGACTGCACAGCCTGATAATAAAAACAAGTATTCATTTTAAAGAATGCAATTATAATGTCTTTCCTTCATCAGTAAACACAGTTAAAACATATTTTATTGTTAAAATTCAGATCAAAATTAGTTAACTTAAAAATTGTATCAAGGCTGTGAACTTATTGATCCAATCTCATACACCTATATACTTTACCTAATATTGAAATTTTAAATAATCTTAATTGGTTGATATAAGTACTTCATATAAAAAAAACTGAGCCTGAAAAAAAAAAAAAAAAAAGCATACAAAGAAGTTCACCTTGAAGCAAAGGATACAATAGCTGTTAAGAGGATTATAGCCTCACAACCTCTTCAGTATAGATGACAAATAGTTTTGAGGGGATAAAGAAAAAGCATGATTCAGGATCTAAAAAACATGCTTTTAAAGCCTAACAAAATTACTATTGGATAAAGTAACACATCAGTTGTTCATTGAAATATTTAGTCAAAATGAAATTTAGGTGGTGGATAACAGTGTACCATGTCTAAATTAAAAACCATTGAAATCTACTAATTTAAAATACTAGACAATGAAAATATTGGTTTAGTGACAAGTAGACTTTCCAAAGAATACAATTCACTAATAAGTCTTTTTAACCAGAACATAGGACCAATGGAATGGTATAGGAAACTCTAGTTTATTTGAACCACGGACCAATGACAGCTACACAGTTAAGAAATCCTTTTGTGCAGTAGAATATGCAACATATACAACACTAAGATATAAATGGTTAAATGTGTTATTTAAAACAAATCCTTTCATCATGTTAAACTTTAAAAACAAACAAAGCACTGAGTATTTACAAGAATAAACAAAAAACCCATCAACTTTAATAAATATCAGTTTCACAGGCTATGGTGGTGAAAAATTGTGAACATTCTAGATTTAATGAGTAAAGAACCCAGTCAAGGAACTATCAGCTTGTGACAATATTGGTCTGTGGTGTGGTACATGAAGGGTTAAACAAAAAGTTGAGCAGCCAAATATAATTGCCGAGAAGTGTAAAATTGAAATTCTGGGAAAAGAACTTTTGACAATGGCCAGTTAAAAAGATAGACCTCAGAGGTGAACAAGTACAAACGGAAATTAAGGAAGAAAAAGAGGTTGTTTTAAGAAATGAGTGATATCATGAAACAATTCCCAAGCCTGAAAAAAAAAGTGAAAATTAGAAACTTGACAATCAGGAAAGATAACCCTGTGATGAGCACCTGATCACAGTGACATGGGAGATACCCCAGTTAAAAGATAGACCTCAGAGGCGAACAAGTACAAACGGAAATTGAGGAAGAAAAAGAGGTTGAGAGGCGAACCAAGGAATCTTTGTTGATGGTAGGAAGGCTATCCGGCACTTGATGAAAACACTGCAACTAATGAGGTGAAGTAATTTTCCGGAATTACTTATCAGTGCTGAAAAGGGAATTATCAATTAGTCTGGGATGAAGACCAGCCCTTTCTCCCACGCAGGTTGAAACCAGTTCCATCAAAAAGGTGACAGTCGAGCATATTTGGGCATAAGGGGAGGAATCTCCAGCTTGACGTCATAAGCAGTAAAACGAGAGAAACTGTGCTGGTAGGAGGAAAGCTATCCTCCTGTATTCCTCATCACGAGTGCAGTGAGAGGAACGACTTAATGGAAGAAGCGGAAAAAGGGTTGAACCCTTTCTAATGACGAGAATTGAAACAAAGACATAATGGATGTCTGATAAGTTAAAAATGACCTTATGGAGATCACCCCTGCCTCAGTCAGAACCTACCCCAGAATATTGGCAATTGTTATATAAACAAGCTGATTCTTGGGCTCAGCAGTTGGTGGCAGTAAGCGAAGCAGTTGGGACCAGACAAAGTAGACAAGCAGAACTGACCAGGCAGGGACCAACAGATTGGAATCGTGCTTCGTGCTGCCAACTCATATCACCAGTCCGCCGCTAGGACGAATTATTGCTAAGAGTACTTAACTCTCGCCAGACCGACGCCTTAGACCAATATAAGTCACACCCGCAGATTTTGTTACCATCTGTAAACTTGAAGACTATAAAACCTTTTTATTATTAACTACTGCAGGAATCGGAGTTGTATTTTTTTTTGTTCTACAATATATACCCTTCGGTTTTCAGTCTTCGGCTGCCAGCAACCCCTCTTCTTTTCAGACGTGATCGTCGCTACCTTTCCATTTAAAAAATCACAGCGTGGGGCAGGGTAGTGTATGGTCACTTTCCTGGAGGGAACTTTCAATGTTTTTTCCCATGTTGTAGCAGAGAGATTGGAGAGAGGTGGACAAGGTTGTGGTCGGGGGTGTCATAGCTGTATAATAGCTTAGGAGTGGTTCATCAAACTGCATGATACCAAATTCAACTCCCCACCCAAACCTTAAAGGGGATGATCATTGAACCTGAATCTGAATGAATTGGACAGAATTATGAAACCCAACAAACAGTTGACCATCCAAGAAAAAAAAAAAAAAAAAAAAAAAAAAATCACCAATTGCAGACAACACATTGCATAGATGACCTATGGAAATTGTGGCATTTGTTTTGGGAAATTCTGTTGTAATCACCCTACTCATCCAACTTGGTATTTTTGGAACATTATCTTTTCTGCTCTTTACAGAACTTCCTGAATAATTAGGGTTCCCAAAATGATATCAAAATGGTATAAGACTTTTTTTTTTTTTTACATTTGAAAATTTGATAAAGTTTTATTGGAAAAACAACAACAAAACTGATTCACCAACATATTGGCAGAGAGTGATAAATAACAATGAAAAGTATTGTTTCTATTTGAAAAATAAAATTTAATAGCTACACAAAATACCTGGAAACTTACACACTGACTCAATGACATGGATGTAACAGGTGTCTATCAATCAAACATTTACATTATAAACAGACTTACCAGCTACTTTCCTAAGCTCTCTCTCTCTTACCTTATGCATGTCATCTCTTATACATTTGCAATATAGATATATTGTATTGAAAGGATCTTTTTTTTTTTTCAATTTGCACTTAAGTGTAATAGTAACAATATCTCAAATTTTTTCATTACTATCATTTTAGAACAGACAGACTAACTTAATAATAAATAAATAAATAAATAATAAAAAAGAAAGAAAGAAAGAAAGAAAGAAAGAAAGAAAGAAAAGAGAACAAATTTAGCTTGCAATAGGAACATATAGGAACATGCTAATTTAGCAAGTAATATGCTGGAAAAATAAAATTGAAAGAAATTATTTTCTAGGGCCTGTTCTGAATTCCATTTTAGAGTTATTTTTAAGGTAAGATTAGTAGTGGTAGAGGAAGACTTTATGCAGCAATTTGAGATCACATAACTCATTTAGAACAATGCTTGCTTTATACTAAAGCAAGCATCATCAATAAAAGTGTTAAAATTAAACAACTATTACAATATTACTTCATGATTATTTTTTGCTTATATATATAAGTTATTGGTACATATAAATTTATAAACAAATGCTAGAAGACATAAGCAATAAGAGGATAGCAATAAATGGAGGGGGGGGGAATTATTGGAACCGCAAGGGCCCTTTCATCCAATATTTGTCAAACAATCCTAACGGAAGTCGTTTAAAACAATGTAAACAGATTAATCAATTAAAAAAAAAGAGGGGGGTGAAGATGAAAATGGTAGCAAAACCAAGGGGGAAGAAGAAAAAAATAAATTCAAGCCGCCCCTAGTCAAACAATAATTATCTATTAAATTTAAGGAGTGCTTTGGATTTTGCTTGCACAGAGTTGGCCTATAAAATAGGATGTAAAGGGCCTCTAGGACGACTAAATGCTGTTTCGCCCTAGCTCTATGTGAGACACCAAAGCACTCACCATTATAATTAACTGCACAACTATTTATAGCATTCAAATACTCGCAGATGGCAAAATTGAGCAATTTGGAATGCCCGGATGTCGTGCAGTTACGGATGTCTCTGGGGACATACTGCTTAACTCTAACCTCAAGGTGTTGGGAGGTACACTCTATATGTGTGGCATTACAGCAACATTGAAATTTATAAATTAAATTACTTTGTTGAAAGAGAGGGAGCACATCCTTATGAGTAGAGTGAAATGCAGCTTGAGTTGTGAAGATGGTTCGAACCATAGCCGTATTATAACAGTGTGTAACAGAGGAAGAAACCTTACCAGCAATCAACTGACTAGAAGATCCAATCCAAGGAAGTCTAACGTAAACAGGGCATTTAGGAGGGCCAAATGGCATGATGTTATTCCTAAAATTATCAACAGTTTTGTTCATGGTGTCAATAATAACTCCCTCAGGATATCCGTTATCCAAAAATAAATTTTTAATCTGTTCAAATTCACTTTTAATCCTGTTATCAGAACAAATCTTAAGAACCTTGAATGTAAGACACTTGATCAGGTAAACCTTCCTAGACTTAGAAGCAAAAGTATCCCAACTCAAATACAAGCCAGTGAACGTAGGCTTTCTATATATACTATTTACAAAAGCAAAGGAACGTCATTCAACCATTACATCCAAGAATGGTAATTGATTATCCTTCTCTTCATCCATAGTAACGGTTAGAGAAGGATGTAAATCATTCCACCGCTGGAAGAAACAGGTGAAAGTATCGTCCATGTAATGTAAATAAATACAAGGCTTGGGAAACCTGTCAAAGAGTAGTTTTTCATAGAACCCAAAAAATATTTGCAAGAATAGGGCCTAATTGAGAACCCATTGAAATTCCGTTCATGGTACACGGTGTCATTAAAACTAAAGGAAACTGACTTGGTAGCCAATTCCATCGGTTCCACGAAAACACTTTCAGGAAAAAAAGGGACAGATGTTAACAGACTCTGATATAAAAATTCAGCACAAATAGAAATTACTTCATCTAAAGGAACATTAGAGAACAGTGAAGTAATATCAAAGGACACCATGAATTGAGAGCCAACACAAGGAAGGAGTTGACAGATCATGGAAGAAAAAGTAAATGAATCATCCACACAAAATCCTGAATAAAATGCTAACACGATTGAGTACTTGAATTAACCATTTCGCCAATGAATGTTGAATGGAATGGCTTATGGACAAAATAGATCGCAAAGGGATATCAGATTTATGGATTTTAGGTAAACCATACATTCTAGGTCTCTGTGAACCTATTGGCTGTAACTTAATTTTTAACTTATGGGTGTCATCAAAAGATAAATCACCAATTTTTAAAAATTTAGTAGTATCATCCAAAATAGTGACCATTTTGGTAATGTAATCTGTACGATTCAGGATCACAACACCAGCACCTTTATCAAGTCTAGTGATTACATTATCAGAATCCTGTTTTAAGCACTTAGCAACTTCAAAATCATTCTTCTGCCATAAGAATCCATTAGAATTTACCATAGTATTAATAAGTCCATTAGCTAGGTCAGCTAAGCGAGTCTAGAAATAAGACAAATTTTGTTGTGACACCAGAGAGAGTTTAAGTAATTAAGAAAATAACTCAAACTCAGAAAAGATCATAAGTGAATCAATGTTAAGAGAGGAGGGGGCACATAAAAACTCAATCCTCTTGACAAAACCAATTTTTTACAGTCCAACAAATTATAAGTAAAGAAATTAGATATATGTTCGTCAGACGTTAACACAACCAAATTTCCTCTTAATGAGGAAGTGTAAGAAACTCGTTTTTATCCAGAGTCCTATTCTTAGTATTATTGCCAGTACTGGATAAATATTTGGAGAAATGAAATATATCAAAGAAGCTAAGAGATATCATATCCAAGCTTTCTTCCAAAATGTATATAACCAGGTTCTAAGAGAAGAGATATATATGGAGTAGAAGACGATTTCATCTTTTATAGATATGTGTATTTGGGCAGCATTTCTTCATTGAACAAAATAGAGATGTTTTGATTACATATTTTTGCATATGTCCTTTCCAGTTGCTGAATTGATTTTATAGTATCCGGTGGGAATTGGTTGCTGAAATTCCCATAACTAATTGTTACCCTGGTACTTTCTGTCTGATCTTGGGCCATCATCAGGGGTGTGTATATTGCAAAAGCAATGTGACCTTTGCATGTATATTACTGCTTAGTAAGTGTTTATTATCTATACTGGTGTGGTTTTGTAGTGTTTTATTCGTAAAAAAATCTATAGAAATGAGGTAAATATACAACTATCAATCAATTTTTATGCTATGTTTAATACTTTTGAGTAACTACTGCTTTCAGTTGTCTGATAAGGAGCAGTCACTCAAATTGTTTGGTTTTCCAGAAGTAGCTCATAGTAGCTGACATCTTCTAAATCCATAATGTGCACTGAACATCTTATCAAGATGAAGAGTGGTCTTTGGTAGAGTAAGGGCTCATTTATTTTTTGTGTCATTTCTTACATTATATCATTGTATCCACTTTTCATAGCCTATCACAATGATGCTCAAGTCCCAAATGATACATGAAAATGATACAGGAAGGTTCTTACACTTACATGAAAACTACACATCAAAATTACAAACAAGCAGTATCAAATGATTTTTGATGCTTGATTCAGAGATTTTGAAAATATTGGCTATCTTCTTCCATTCATCAAGTCACACTGACAGTATGGATTTCCCTGACTCATCATCTGTCCCTAACATCAATTGCTCCTGTTAGGTCTTCTAGACTGCTTCCAGTGTCCACAAAGTGTTGATAAATTTAAGTCCTGGCTTGTCAGCCAACACTGGCATGTCCAAATGTAGGAGTCCATAAAAAAATATTTATAAGATTGTCCTTACTTCTCCAGTAGTGCCCTACACATCTCATTTGTCTTACTTGAATGGTTTGTGAGATGGGAAACAATCATACAACTGCAGTTTTGTAGGGTGTTACATCTAGGATTTGTTCAAAACAGCATGTAGCATTCCTGTGCACTTACCAACTAGCCTTTCCTCCATGCATTTTGTTAGCATCTAGGTAGTGCATCCACACAGTAGGATTAACACAAGTTGGAAGAAATCCCATTTCATTCTATCAGGGATCAGATTTCCATATGATCAATAACCTGTCAATAGCAGTCCATGCCTTTGCCAGGCATATGTTGACATCACTTTCAGTAGATGACATATTGCTGTTTTTTAAACTGATCTACTAATTTTAGAGGCTTGTCACTTAAAATGGAGATGGGTCCTTCTTGTTTAAAACATATATCACACCCATTATTCTCAAGTAAGAGCTTCATCAGATTCTTGTCTACTCAACTGTGGAGCATCATTCAACAAGAAATCCTAAGAAAAAAAAAAATGCTAACCACTTTTGACACAATCACTTACAGTACTTTTTCAATTTTTTTTTTACATTTTAATCATTTTTTTTTTAATAGAAAAAAAAAAATTTTTATTTTGCAATTTTTCAAAAATTGCATGTTGATATGACAAAGGCAATTGTTATAAAATTGAAGTAAATATTCTACAAACAAAAGCAAACCGTCCAATAACACTGGCTGTCTCTTGAAACAAGGTACTGTTGCTGAGATTTGTTTTTGTTCATAAGCACTAAATTACAATATACTTAAACAGTTTACATATATAATAAAAGAAAATAGCATTTTGATTATAATTCCCAAGTATTAGAGTGGAGAAAACATTACAGGTACAAGATTCAAAATTAATAAATAAAAACATACATTGCAAAAAGATATTTTTTCTAGTAATCAAACAGTTAATATGATGGAAATTCAGTTTGTAATAAAAGGTGTTGACTTAATTTTTTATTGCTAACAGACAAATTTAAAAACCTTTATTTTTTAAAAAATATGAATTATGCTGTAATTGTCAGTCATATTTAAACATTTTGATTCAGAACACATAGGAAAACTTTTTGAAAGTTTTATAGACAAAAAATGTATATTTTCAATACATTCATTGATTTTTACTGGAAATATTCATTAATAGGCAAATATATAAAAATGAAGCTAATAACAAAAATGCAAATTTATGCATAACCATAAATTCATGTACTTTAATTTCTTTTATATTGATCCTTAAATCTCTTCTTTCACTATGAAAGCGTATAGACAGTATTAATTCCTTTGAGTCTTTCTTGCCATTTGTCCATATCAGTCATCACTCTTGGCAAGTCCTCTAGGTGGCATTCAATATCTGCACAGAGTTGATGAATATTAATTTTGCTGGTTAGCCAACACTGGTGTGTCCACATATAGGAGTCCATCAGAAAATGTTGGTTATGAGTGCTTCTCCAGCAGTGCCCAGCATGTTTAGCTCATCCTTGTGAGATAGCAGGTAAGTGGCCATACAGGCAATGTTTTGTAGAGTATTGCTTCCAGGATTTGTTCAAAACAGCACACAGCATTTTTGTGCAGTTCCCATTTAGCCTTTTCTCTTGGCACTTTTTTAAAGAGCCCAATTAGTGCAACCATATAATAGTTTTGACATGGCTACAGCTTGGAAGAATTCTTGTTTTATTTTATCAGGTCAAAAAAAATCTTTAAAAGTTAAAATCAATACATCTTTTAATTTTATGCAGTATTCTTATCAAATTGTTCTGGTTTTGTTTTGTTTCTTTGTTTAATACCATATCAACCTTTTCGGATGCCAAAGCTATCCTTGTTGAAGGACAGTAATGGTACTATTTATCCCATAGCTGGGAATGGGATAAGGGATTTCAGACCTTTACCAAAGATATTAGTCTGAAAGTAAATGTAGTAGTGTGACTGGAGTTCGAACTCACTTTCTACGAAGCCCATAAATTGGTAACCGTACCAAGAAATGATATTCATTAATTTGATTTCTTTGATTATGCATATACTTTTTGATGAAAATACAAAATATGAACTATTTTACTTCATAATAAATTTGCTTGATAAAATTGTCAAAATCACAAATTTTTCAACAAGCATTAGGCTTTTTTTTTTGTTTAATGGCATATCAATTTTTGTGACTCATTTTATGCCAAAGCCATCCTCTTAGAACAGTAGTAGTGCTATTTAACCCATAGCTAGAGGAATAAGGGAGTTCATACCTTTCCCAAGTGTATCAGTCGAGCATGTTAACCGCTATGCCCTGAGGACTCCTTCTCAATGAGCATTAGTTTCTAAAAGAAAGATGCCTTTAAGAAAAAAAAATTCAGATTCAAATCATTAAAAACTTAACCAAGCATAAACAGAGGAAATAAAACTAATCAGATTGTTTTTTTAATATGAGACATTATTATAAATATCAAAAGCAGATGACTAATTTAATTAAAATTTCAATTTGTAGAATAAGATATTTAGATGGTGTAATTAGCCTACTAATAGTTAAGTATAAGTCTGCCTGTTGAGATACGTAATTAATGTGAAGTTTTAAAGGCCTGTAAGAAAAACAAGACTGTAATTAGTGAGGAAAAGGAAGTAAAGAATTATTTCCCTTGATTTTGCGTCGCTTAACTAGAGGAAAAAACGCTATTGTGGTGGTGGTGGTGAAGATGATGGTGGTCATAGTTGACAAATTAAAGTGATCAGTAATTTTAACTATAAAATTTTTTAGACACAAAGCTTTCATATTTCTCATAAATTATCTTTTTTTGCAAAAGTTCAAGGCACTCAATAATTTCAATTTAATTTGTACTTAAAAGCAAATGATTTACTTGAATTCTGTAAGTCGCAAAACTCAGACTAATTTAAATTTGAATGACTAGAAAAAAATCCTGCCATTTAAAGAAAACACACACACACACACACACAAAAAACATTTCTGAATTTCAGTCATAAAGTTACTGCTTATAGTTTATTCATCAAAAAACTAAACTGAAAAGATCAAGAATTAAGCATAAAAATGAACAATAAAACTTTGCTCAACAAAACACATTGTAAATTGAAAACATTCTATCACAACCTGTAAACATTTTTAAAAAGATAGAGGAACTATTTTTTTTTAAATAAATAGACTAAATTAATTATATTAGATTGAGAAGTTATATGAAATTGCTTGTTTACATATAAATAAATGAAATTAAAACACTGAATTTCTTAACTATAAAATCTTAACAGGAGAGGACTTTAAAATTGTAGAAAAAAGAAAAAAAGACGAGTTTTCCAAAATTTTATAATTAAAATACTTTATCAGGTGTCCCTAGGAATAACAGCAAAGCAATGACCTAAGTTCCCTAGGCAGGTATAACTTTTCTTTTGTCAAATTACATCGAGACAGTTTCATTTTTAGGTTGGCCATACATGGCTAATATTCCTTAAAGCCAGTTTGTTAGCAACCAATACAAAAAAAAGTCCGAGTTGTTTGGTTTATTTGTTTAACGGCATATCAACTCTGAATCAGTTAACGCAGGAATTTGATACAAATAATTTATAAATATATGGTTTCAAATTATTATTCCTATTTAATGATAATAATCATTTGTTTGCACACTGTTATATGGTATGGAGTATTCCTATCTAATACAAATAAGTTGTACACAATTATATGGTTTAAAATATTCTTATTTAATACTGATAATTTTCAAATATTTTATCAATAGATGAGACCCTAACAGGTAGTGGACCTGAGAGTAATGACAACAAAGAGATACTCCACATTCCTCAGTCCTAAAAATGAAGCTTCATCACCAGATGCAGTTTAAGATAATATTATTGATTTGTAGTATTATCATCATATCCTATCATCCAACTAAAAGAATTTTCTCTAGAGCTGTAAAAAAAAAAAAAAAATCTACAATGGATTTGTGTTAATGATACTAAGGTAATTTATGATGGGTCCTAATAAAAAAAAACAACCTTCCTTCAATTTATTCCTGAGATGGTAATTTTTATAATAAAAGCATTTTCTTAGAATGAAAGTGATATATGATGAAAATATAAAACGTGTGTGTTTGTGTGAGAAAGAGAGTACACTGTATTTTAGCACTTAACAAAAGTAATAAAGAAATTGTCAATTAGTTCCTCCCATCATGAATTTAAATTATAAATTGAGCATAGTTTTCAGATTGGTGAAATCAATATGAATGATCAATAAAATCAATCAATTTGATGATTAAGATTTTACGAAAAAAATCATTATATATACACATAAGCAAAACAAATAAAAAGGGGAAAGTTGGTTTTAAATTGCATACCAAAAGATTAAAACAAGAATAATCTTTTTAAAATTCAGATATATGAAAAAGACGACACTTAATAATAACCTTGCAAAAAAATACATTTACCCTATTTCAAACAAGTTGTTTTTAAAAGTTAAATATTTACATTTTATCAATAATTACATCGTGTCATTTTTGTTATTTAGCAAAATTAATAGTAATCTTTTTCCAAAAATGAAGTCATTAATATGGAAACTTCATTTTTCATAAATAGTTAATGTCATTTCCTAAGCTTTTTGCTCAGATGTGGCACAAGGCCATATGAATGGGACACCCAATGAAACTTGAACTCACTTGTAAATATTCTCTACTTTTTTTAAAATCAAAATATGTGTGAGAAAATTTTAAAGCAAGGATCATCTCTAAAAATGGGAGATATCAACAGAAAATATTTTTAATTATTTAACATGATTATTTACTGTAATTTCCACTAAATAGGGAGGATCACCTCCCCTAACCTTGCCATTAAAAACAAACCTCCTGTCTTAGACTCAAATGGTTGGAATTGAGTAGGATTTGAGATAGAGGTTACTGGTACTAGACTAACACAAACACTCCTACTTGACATAATAACCTGACTGAAATACGTATGATTACAAATTAAGACAATGCTGAAATATAAAACACACACATACACAAGTAAGGATTAATCAATTTGATATTAAAACTAAAAACATTATGGTACATTGCTGCAGTAAATTATGGCCACTGTTACCATTCAGGGTAGAGTTCTGTAGAACTTTATTTAATATTAGAAAATTTTGAACAAATAAAAAAAGGTTATAGTAACTGTATTTAGTATAATAGTCGTAATTCTGGAACTTCAAAATGTTACTGTTATTGTACTGCCAAATGTTTTCAAAATTTAAAGGTATATTTAGTGGTGCCATTGATACATATATACCTACAGAAGCCATGAATAATCTCAAGGGTCATAAATTAAAAAAAAAATAGATAATTCAAGTATCAGTATAAATCATACTCAGATTTTGAGGTTCCAAAAGTGAAAGATGATTTTCCCATACTAGTTTGACAATGTTATAGCTCATTGATAAACCTACAAGACCACCAACATGTTAGCTAAATCCTGTTCACTACGAATTGTATATAGATGCACTGGCATAAGGTTAGCTGCATGCTTTGTTTAGAGAATTCAGTAGAACTTTAAAACCCTGTTGAGAAAAGGGTGCAAAAATTCATTGAAGTTGGGTTTGTTTTTTTTAATTTTTTTCCTAAATATTCTTTGACAAATTATAGTCACATGCTATATAGTAAGAAATAGATTTTATTTCTAGAATCAAGGTGATAGAATAAAAGGAGTCAAAAATAATTCTAGTTATTTTATTTAGGGGAGTGCAAAAGTTTGTAGAAGTTGGATATTTAATGCATATTCAATCTGAGGTCAATACTCCCCTCCCCAGAAATGCTGAGATACCAAATATCTAAAGAATAAATAAAACTGAGAAGTTGCCATATATAACATCCTAATTAGCAGTCTTAAAATTTCAATGTAAAAACATCTAGTTATCTTACTAATACTTTTTCAAACAAAGTTATCAGAGATATTTTGGGCTGAATTATATTAAAAATGTACTGAAAATGTGATAAAAATTTAGTTCAATTTTTCTGATGACTTATAAAATGCAATATTATAGTTTAACTACTTATTGTCATTATTAAATTTAGTTTTTTTTAATCTTCTAATAGATTTATATAGCTATAGAGAACACAATTTTAATTTTCTCCCATCTTTATTCTAATAGATGAAAAAAATAAAAAAATAAATAAATAAAATAAATATTATATTTTTGTTTTTTTAAATAAAAAGAATTTAAGTTCCCTATTATATAACCTTGTGCAAATTTTCAGTCCATCAAAGTGTTATGAAAGTCGTGCGATTACCATTAATTATGACCTGTCATCAAAGCGAATGAATGGTCAGGTTGAGAAAAAAGAAAAAAAATTGATCATCGCTTTAAATTGCAGATCGGCTCGTGATTGACTCGCATAATCGGAAACAAATTTTTTTTTCCGCTACCTAGATTTGTCATAAAAGTTTTTGGCACATAATCGACGTCTCTCTATGTATGGCTTTAATTATTTTTGTTTTCTGGCCGTATATCCAATACGAAGACATTGTTGTGTTTGTTTTAAAAACCAAAAATATAGGCCTTTTTTCGTAAAATGTCAGACTACAAGTATTACTTGACTAATTACAAAAATCGTGGGTATAAAACTTCCCAGCTCCCTATAGCGGATAAAAATTATATATATAAGTTGAATTAATTTAGAGGGCTATTGCAATGCAAAATAATTATTTTTATTTAAAAAAACAAAAAACTCTCAGACGAAGTTTTATTTTGAAATTAGACTTAAATTATTATTTCGCATTGCAATAGCCATCTAATTCAATACTATAAAATAAAATAATTTGTGCAATGCTTCAAGCAAATCACAAAATATAAGTCATTCAAAAATCGATGAATAAGCAAAGAATGGAAATGTTCTTAAAAAACACGAAGCGAAAAAGTATCTTCAAGTTTCCATCAAAATTGCCTTGTTTTCCAATATATAACCTCTGTGAACTTTTGCACACACAATTTGTAATTAATTCACTAAACGGGAGTAGCCTCCCATTTACCGACATTTCTGAAAAATCATCACAAAATAAACTAAAAGCAAAAGGTGCTAATTTCTTCTTTTTAATTGATTAATTTAATATATAAAATAAAAATGATTGTGATAGCATGGACGAGAAAAAAGGCCAACTTGCTAGGTGATTGACTTGGACAATTTAATTTTGATCAGCGTTTTTTTTTTTTTTAGTTTAGTTGTCATAAAAACAATTTCAAGCATCCATTTACATCTTTCACCCACCCACCGCCGAGATTGTATAAAGTGTCTTAGTCGTGGGTCTAATAAACCAATAAAATCGGAACAAATGACAAATAGTGGTATTACGAAAATTAACATTTTCTTGTACATTCCAACTAACTGCAATTAACCATGCAAGTTTCTAGTTTTTTCTCCTCTTCTCTAAATGTAAATGATACGGTCGGAATTTTCTGTCGATTTCATGTCCACAAGAAAACAAAACAACGTTAAGATTAGACAAGTTTACTTACCACATACAATAATACAGAACACTACTCTAGAGAAGATGGTCGGAATTTTAATCTACTCCAAATTAAATAAAAATAAGACATTTGGTTCAAAGAGGTATTGAATTATTATTAGTGTACAAAAAACCGGATAATAATACTACCTACAAGGGTGGAATAAGCGCCATCTGAGAGGTACAAAGAATAACAAACTATTCAAGGGGGATAATGCCAGTGCCAATTTGACAGGTGAATTAAAATAAAAATCTTTCAACTTGTTAATAATTCCCCGCCGCTGTTTTCTTAAAAAAAAAATCAGATTTTAAGATGCTTGTATTCTAGATTATTTAAGAGTACGACACAAAGCATTTTTTAAGAATGTCTTTTTAATCTCAAAGAAAGAGCAAATGAATAGTGAATAGGTAGTGAATCCTTTTCAGTTTCAGTCGTCATGAATTTTATTGACACCTCTCTTAGTCTTACGCGATTATAACACTAACACAGACTTTTTTTTCACACACAAATTCCTTTTAGGCAGTTAAAAATCACATGGAACAATGCACGCAGCCATATTTATTATATACCCATAATGCTTTGGTAACTTAACTATCAATCATATTGAAATAATGAGTCATCAGGCGTCGGAATGTAAATCTTGTAGAAAAATACAGATAAACATTCGAATGTTTTATAAAGATAAATGAATAAAATAAAAGATTAACCAATCAATTTCTAAAAATTCAGTCAATTTCACTGTTACTACAAAACTCCAGTATAATCTCAAAAGTTACTGCGTCGCAGGCGAATTTCTAGTGTTACCGAAAATCAAAACTTAACCATCTTAAAACCTTTTTTCTTTTGAATATGACATTATATATATATTAAAAAAGGGAACATAAAAATTGTCATTTGCAAAATGATGAATTTTGCAATTAATTATTTTTTTTCATGACAGACAACTTGGCGTTTAACATACAGAGATTGTCAATACACAAATAAATCAGGAAATAATTTTATCATTACAGACAATAAAAGACTACAGGTCCAGGACAAATAAACAAGGGAACTACTTTCATCTCACTAAAATCAACACTATTATTAATCAATAAATTAGTTTATCCGTTTTGGAACAATAGTAATATCCGAAATAATTTAAGTCGACGGAACAAAATATCACTCCCTAGCATTCTTCAACGCAAAAAGAATATTAATTAGAAATTAAAGTGAAATTAAGAGTAAAAATTTTGACTAAAAACAAATATTGAACTGAGTTGATATATGAAGCTCAACATTTTATCTAAAAAACATGAGAAGTGTAGGAGGTAGACTACCACAGACGACTAATGTCATCATAATGTGTAAATGAAACGTAAAGTCCGACTTAGAAAACATGGCCGTTCAAACTGAGAATCCCGATAGGAGTAAATATTAATACACATCGAATCATTACAAAACACTTTGATTTTCTCTTAATAATTGACTCACACTTGGTTTAATAGCCTATTATAATTTTTTTGCAATCGCGCAAAATAACCGAATTTATATAAAAATTAAACCTACCTCTAACAGTCGAAGATAATAACAGCACTATACACGCTTCTCCTAACCAAACTTTCACGGCTGACGTCACAACAAATCTCCCTGCGCAATGAACAACGGAAATGACCGAATGCAAAAAACGTTGCCTCCTCCAGTTAATAATACGGAAGACTATATTGGTCATAAATTTCAGTGTCGACTTTAATAGTTTTCTTTACTTTTCTTTAAAAAAATTTTTTTTTTACATACCTTTAATTCACTGGTAAAACAAATGGTTTTCAATGTTTAATAGTTAAATAATCAACAAATATTTTATTAGTAACAGATTTATGGTATTGAAATTGCTTATAACAATTAATTTTATCATTCAGCTGTTTCACCAGTTATGAAAATGGTTGATTGTTTCCTTAATCAGAAAATAATGATATTGTAATTATATACTTGCCATAACTTTACTAAAATTAGTAGAATTTAATAGTAACATTGAAATGTATTTTAGTAATTTTATTAACAAAAAAAAAAAAAATATCACACACACATACACACTCTTTCTCTCTCTCTCTCTCTCTCACGCACATACACAGAACTTATTACAGTCATACATTGTTGAATGATACAATGTTTGATTTTCACTTAAAAATGTTTCCTACAATGTGACATTTTCTGAGTATAATTGATATTAGAAAGCTCTATATGAAGGTGGGCTGAAAAGTTCATAGGCTGAAAAGTTCAAATGTTGATGTCATATTAGCTGGTAATGTCTTTTCTGACCAATGGGATCCAACCGATGCAATACTGGACTGGTTGTAGAAAGCAATATGATGCAGGACATTGAATTAATACATATATATTTTCAATAACATGATTATTTGCGTAAAAAAATGCACTATTTTTCCAGATTTTTCAGCTCAAAAGTTAGAGGTGTGTGTTATACCTAAGTGCATGTTATATAGAAATAATTACAATAGTCATGTTGAGTGTGAGATATTTGATAATTTACTCTTGAGCATATATATCTATACTACTGGTCTTTGAATATTAAAAAACAGTCTTGTTATTATGACAATCAGTAACAGATTGTACAAAACAATGAGTACACAAAATCTGGTCTCTTTCCCAGACACCAGTCTGATGTGATGACTCATACTTCAGCTTTTTGCCAAAAGGTAAGACCCATCATTATTTTTGGACACCTTAAAAAATATATTTTTTTATCATGCCATACAGAGGTTCAGCAAAATAAATGACTTCATCAATAAAAAGAAAATTTACAAGAAAAACACAAGAGCTCTGAATCAAAGCTATACAACCAATACAAACAAGAAGATAATGAATATTAAAAATCTTTTCATGCATGTATACAAATATCTCTGAATAAATATATGGATAAAATACCCAACAGAACAGAAGAGAAATAAGATGTGAAAACCAATTTAGTGGAGTGTTTATTTATCTGTTATGACATACGTCTCTTATTTCTCTTCCACTCATATGTCTAAAAGACAACCAGGACAGTTGTCTTTAAAATATCTAATTTTTTCTCAGATAGACATATCTTGATAATTAATCTCAAACCCTTCAGAATTTTCACCTTTTTGTTCATGTGCTGGTAACTGTAAAAATTACTGAATTATCACATCTTATTTGAACTTGGTAAACTCAATATAGACATACACAGACTTTCTAAGAAGCCGAGTTCAAACCTTACAACCTTCCTTAACCGTTCATTTTTTATCATTTGTCTTGTAAATTTGTTCATATGTAAAATCATATAATTATGTTGTTATAAACTATATTGAACAGCTTGTATTCATTCTTTCTTTGCCCAGTTGGCTAGGGCTGTAGAATACACCAGCTGCACCTCTGCAGAGCAGTAAGACTCCTCCAACCAACCAATGAGTTTCCTGGATATGACACTAAACAATCTGATAGTAAGGTTCCAGTAATGCTGGAACTTTGGGGAATGCAGAGCACCCCTTCATTGTCATCGCTCCCAGGCCCACTTTGGCCCAGAGTGGTAGCGCCTGATAGGGTCCTGTCTATGGTCAAATAGAACTAAAATACATACTTATGCTAAACGGAATTACTTGAAATAGAACTGTTTTGATATTCAAACAGTGTACCTATGGAAAACTGAATTGTTTAAATAAGAACTATTTGACTAAACTAAATAGCTTGAAATAGAAATGTTTTTGACAATTAAACTGTGTACTTATGCTAAATAGAATTGTTTGAAATAGAACTATTTATTTGTATAAAATGGATTTAGCATTATATAATCTACAAAGGTTGATATACCATAAAATCCAAACAAACAAACAAACAAACATTCTTTCTTTTTTGATAACTTGAAGATTTTTTTCTTATGAATAAAAATCAATTTTGATTCTGTTAGAGAATAGGAATAATTTATCAAGAATTTCTGTCAAGGAGATCTTATAGTGTTCTACATCAGAGTGAGCTTACAGCACTCAAATTGACTTTGCCACATGAACTCTTTCATGATACACTTGATCTACAGACCATGTGATTTTGTGCAAAACCTCAAATCAACATTGTATGCTTTTTCCGTAACAAAGAAAATTAACAAGTATACATTGAGACCCAAATCTTTTTACCAGCAAACTTGTATTTATCCAGAGTGATTTGCAAAAGGATAACAATAATAAATGAATAGCATTGAAAATTATTTAAATATTTACAGTTTGTCAAAAGTAATTCATCATTAGTTAAATGATACAAATAATAGGGTAATATAGATAAATATGCAACTAATGTAATCATTAAGGAGAATTTTAAGCAAAAGATATTGGCAAAAAATAGACAATTCTTTAAAATATTTAATATCAGTTTACTAATGGCTACTAATAAATTAACCGAGCTATTGGACTAATGAGTAGAGTATTTGCCAATGGTCCAGGAGACCAGGGTTCAATCCCAGGTCGAGTCATACCAAAGACTCAAAAATGGTACTTATGCCACCTTGCTTTACACTCAGCATTATAAGGTAAGGATCAAGAGTAAAGTGGAGCAATCCAGGGAAAGGAGTAGCACCCTCTCCTACACCTCAGTGCTGTAGCTATTGAAAAAGGAGCCTTCAGGTCATCCTCGACTAAGGTCACTAACTTTACCTTACTTATAAATTAAAAGATGTTTTCAAAAGCATATTTCGTTTGGTTTGTTTTTTTGGTTTAATGGTGTACCAACCTTCCCTGGTTATTTAATGCCAAGGCCATCTTTGTAGAAGTACAGAAGTGGTACTATTTAACTCATAGCTGGAGGTGGGTATAAGCAAGTTCCTACCTTTCTCTATTTCAGTCACATTATTACATTCACTTTCAGACTGATACCCTTATTAGTCTGAAAGTGAATGTAATAGTGTGACTGAAGTTTGAATTCACTTTCTTCAATGTTGCAATCAACCATGTTAGCCCCAATGCCACAGTCCTCCCCATTTAGTCTGTACTGGCCTTTAGATTCATTTGAAATCAATAGATTAGCACATAATATATTAATAATGCTTTGGTAGTTTTTTCTTCTTAAATGTAAAGTTGTTGGCAAAATACTAGAGTGAGTCAAGTTTTGCAATGTTTTGGTATGTGCTTGTTTGTAAAGCATATATTACATTATTGAAGTAGTTCAAACAGTGATAGGTACTTGCTGTGGTTGGTAGTATCATGGTAGTTAGTGCGCTGATATGTTGTGTGAGTTGAAAGCTGCACGGATGAAAGTGCAACGTAGTCTAATTTGGGAAGTGATGCTTTGAATGCGGAAGCAATCAAAAACATTTGTTGTGCAAAAGGTGATGGTGCAGTTGATCACAGTATAGTAACCAAATGGTTGAAGAAATTTCACTCAGGTTGCAAGAACCTAGACAATCAGGCAAGGTCAAGTAGGCCAAAAACCGTGGGTTCTTACACTATCCTCTAAGTCATAAAGACAAATTTAGTGAGTAGTACTTTCCAGTGAACTCTGAATATCACAGTCAGTGTAGTTTTTCACCTTCACAACTTTGGTAAAAACGTCTGAAACTGCTGTATTGTGCCTCAAGTTACAAAAATATTGCATAACCTTTGACTCATTTTAGTAAAAGGAAACCAAAAATCACCTTATATTCTTTACAGAAAGCTCTAGCAAGTAATTATTTGTGATGTGTATCTATGTTTATGATTGGCTGAATAGTTTTAAATTTGATTTTTAGGTGGGATTTCTGGTAAACTACTGGGATAAACATTCGTAGTGTTTGAGCATAGATTAGGTATGTTTTCTTTTCAGCTGTGTTATAGGAGTGACAGGTTTCACTTGGGATGTTATATTTTAAAGCACTTAAAAAACTATTATTTATTTAAGGGTTATACTAAATATAGTTCTAAAATTTTAAAGTGGATGAAAAAAACCTTGCTTAATATAAATCTTAAAAATCATTTTTTATTTCAGACTTTATTTCCTATAGATATTTTCTTTTAGATATATCTAATAGAATTACATGTGAAAACTAGTATATTTTTTCATGGATATTTTTTACTCATGTAAGAACTTGAATTTTAGAAATTTATTTACCAACAAATAATAATTTCCTGCTTCTATTTTTTGAAAAGGGAGCATTGCTTTGAAGAACAATAAAATTTTTGATAATGAAAGCAATTGCAACCCATTTTTCTTTTTGAAGATTGCTGTGTTCTTTCTATAAATTCATAATTGTAAAAAAATCATTGTCAGGTTGATATTTTCATTAGCAGTTCCTAGGGTTTGCTTTCAGCAGAATAAAAATTGTAATAATATTAATAGTTATTTGTTAGAGCTGTAATTACAGTATTGGCAAAAAAAAAAACAGACAGTGAAAAACTCAACCATTTTTTATTATTGTTACAAATTTGAATGAAACTTCAATGGTTTAGATTTACATAGAAAGTGATTATTTTCCTTGATTATTGTTGTCAAAGTTTCCTTAGTTGTTGAGAAAAGTCATAATTTTCTTTAAAAAATTCTCAGCAATCTCAAAAAATAAGAAATTTCTTAGGATTTTCTTTTCCTTGATTTCATGTAAGTAAAAAAAAAAGAAATGGGGGAAAAGAAGGAAAAAGGAAGAAATACATACCAGAGGGAACAAATAGCCGAATAACAACGTCATTGTGGCAGAAAAGCAAGAGTAAAGTGGCCTCCCGATTTTTAAAGGAAAGATTTAGAAGTCATCAGAAGAGCTTAGCTCTGATTGGCTGTTGCAAAAGAGCCATTTATGTGGTCATTTTTTTTTTCTTCTTGTGTGGATGTGCCGGTTAGCTGCCGGGATGGGAGTTGGAGTAAGATCAATGCCAACTGGGTCATTTGGGTGAGGGGGTCTGATGTTGCAAGACCTGAAACCCCCCATGAACCCAAAGGAAACATCACTGATGACCCATTCCGATGCATCAATGAAGATGTATGATATAAACATATCCTAAATTGTGATTAGTCTTTGCTAATGACTTTTTACTGCATAATTATTCTTTTGAAGTGTTTGTCTGTCTGTTCAAGTAGTTTGATGTAGAGCTCCTGAGTTCCATAGGCATACTTAGAGGAAGGTTTTTACATAATGTTTTTTTCTTCTTCATCATAGGGTAAAAGAGGCTTTCTTTGAGAAGTTGGGGGCCTAAAATAATAAATGACAATCAACAAGAAGCAATGTTATTGCAGTATGTAACCAACTGTCAAGAACTTAAATTTCAAAACTTCAAAACAAAAAACTTAACCAATTATTTTTTTTACTTAAATTATTATTCACATTTGATTAAACTTTACAAATTAGGTTCATGGATTGTTCTTCAAGTTGAAGATGTAAAATAATTATACATAGATATAGATATAAGCATTATTGCAAATCAGGATTAACAAAAAACAAAAATGTTTTAAACATTTTAAACATTGATAAATCTCTCAAGTGTCACTCATTTAAAAGGAAAAAGATTTCCCAGGAAATCTTGAAATTTTTCATCGGACAAAATGATATAAAATATATAATCATTAAATCTCTTTTCTGGTATGTGGATTTATCTTTTATTCTAATAATTAATAAGTCATCACTTGGTATAAGCTTTTCATTGACATCAAAGTTTGTAAAATAGACATTATTAAGAAAAATGAAATAATTTTTTTCTATTAGTCTCCTTACGACATGTGCTATCCAAGAGTTGGACTTTGTTTGCAATTGATTATAAGATAAATTCTATAAATAGAATGTGAATACATCAAGGTTAATGGCCACAAAATCGATGCATAGTACGGCAAGGAAAGAGAGAAGGGAAGAAAGAAAAGAGAAAGGAAAAGAGAAAAGAGAAGGAAAGAGAGAAAAGAGAAGAAAAGAGTGGAGAGAAGGAAAAAGAGAAGGAAAAAGAGAAGAGAGAAGAGAAGGGAGAAGAGAGAAGGGAAGCAAAGAGCGAAGGAAAGGGAGAAGAAAAGAGAGAAGGAAAGAGAAGAGAAGAGAAGAGTGAAGGAAAGAGAAGAGAAGAGAGAAGAGAGAAGGGAAGAGAGAAAAGAGAAAGGCAGTGAGAAAAGAGAAGGGAAGAGAGAAGAAAGAAGAGAGAAGAAAAGATTGGAGAGAAGGAAAGAAAGAAGGAAAGAGAGAAGAGAGAAGGGAAGGGAAGGGAGAAGAGAAGAGAGAAGTAAAGAGAAGAGAAGAGAGAAGGGAAGGGAGAAGAAAAGAGAGAAGGGAATGTAGAAGAGAAGAGTGAAGGAAAGAGAAGAGAAGAGAGAAGTGAAGGAAGAAGAGAAGAGGGAAGAGAGAAGGCTGACTTGACAAGGATGAGATATATACTACTTGCCAGTTGGCAAGGTGGTGGAAACAATGGTAACAAACAAACAAATAGTATTAAAAAGAAAGTGTGTGTTTTATGTACAGAGACATATAGGACAATTTTGGAAGGAAGATTTACAATATGAATGTCTATTTTGGTAAGACTCAAAATTTCCTGTTGTTCATTGTTGGCTTGTTTCTATGTGTGTTAAAAGTAGGGTCCAGATGTGATATATGAAAAAATTTAGCTTGTAGAAACATGTTGTTGCAGTATGTATTTTCTCAACCCCTTCACCATGAGTAGGATGTGACACGAGGTCAGTTTTTAAGCAGAGTACAACATATTTGAATTCAGAGTTTTCCTTCTATACCAGTTGCCATACAAAGGTTAAAGAGCCAGTCTGCCCTACTATTTACTCATGGAGAGAGAATAGTTGGATGCATTCTTTTCCCAAGGGTATTAGCACAATGTAAAATGTAAACAGCTTCACCAAGGATTTGAACTCAGGTCGCTGTGTTCATTTCCTATGACGATGAGTATTAAACCATTTGTGCTACCATGTTGTTCCAGTAAGTAGCTAACAGTACAGAATTTTGATTTTGAAATTTCCAAAGAAAAAAATAAGTAAAGTTGGCGACCAGAGTCGAGGGCGACCAGAAGGCTCCCTTTTCAATAGCTACTACACCGAGATGAAGGGGAGGGCGCTACTCCTTTCCCTGGATTGCTTCACTTTACCCTTGATACATACCTTATATTGCTGAGTGTTAAGGAAGAAGGTATTAAGTACAATTTTTAAAGTCTTGGCGAACACTCTACCCACTAGGCCAATGAGCCAGTAAAGAAAAAAACTTCATTTATTCCCAAGAATATTCACTTTAGTAAAAAATAAACTTCTTTGTAGTAATTCGTATGTCACTGTTGTTTTTATGTTATCTTAAAAAGTATGTTGGGAAAAATACTGTCTGTGGATGGCAAGTGATTTTTTCTGTATCATGACAGGCTGATGGAACAAACCTGATCATGATGATAAGAACATCTGATGAGAGGATTTGATTCCTGATCATCAGCTGGTAACACTATGAATCGGTGCCCCCCCCTGTTGTGACTAACTTCTGAAGAGATCATTAAGATCAGGAATGAAGTATTTTTATGTCATTGCCAGCTGCATGCAACATTAAATCAAGTTGACAGGTTGATTGATCAGAAATACAATAGAGAAATCAAATGGATATTCAACAGTGACTGAGTGGCACTTTCACTCATTGCTGTAGATTACAGCTTCTCACAAGTACATCATTTTACATGATATACAACAGAAGAGAAAAGATCCAATAGTTTTCGCAAGACAAATTTCCTACGAAGCTATTCGGGCTTATTAATAGATTACAGCCTCTGGATTGAAGGAATTACATTTGCTATCAGTCAGTTCAAACATCTGTTGTGTTTAGGCTTGGAGCTTACTCATCCTCCTTTATGTAAGCTTCTTCTTCTTCTTCTTCTTCTTCTTCTTCTTCTTCTTCTTCTTCTTCTTCTTCTTCTTCTTCTTCTTCTTCTTCTCAGAGCCGATTTGTCCGTCAATTTGGAACTGTGTACTTTCTATCTGGAGCAGTGGTGTCTTCTAAGTTTGCCAATGTGGAATTTGGTGACAAGTCTTTATTTCTCCAACTTCGATGGACGACAACTAGTTATGTCACCAATGGCTTGAACACCTAACTACTGAGACTGTGAGAATATTAATTATTTGAATGGTATTAGAAGAGCTAACATTTCTTGAAGCCTTGTTTCTCTGAACAAGATTCATCTTTATAAGCCATTCCCAAGTCATCACAAACATCTGGCACAGGAACCAGAGCAAGATCTACTCATTCTGTAGATACAGACTGACACTTCCTTAAAATTAATCAAAATTGTTAATATTGCTGATTTAAGGTATAACACGTTTACTTCAAAACCAAGACTATTAATTCTACCAACTATATGATAAAGCATTTTTGAATGCTTTCATAATCTGGCTCATTCTTGTAAAATTCTCACATTCATATTGATCACTGATCGTTTCGTCTGGCCAATATGAACAAAGACATCCGTTCGTGGACGCAGTATTGTTTGTCATATCAAAAAACAAAATTAATAGACTTACAAAATCACCACGAGGTAAGTTAAACAATTCAGAGCTAAGTTTCGTAAATATACACCTTGATCTGGCCCAATCACTACCGCTATCTAATAGATTCATTCATATGTTGACGATCATTGACCGCTTAGCAAGTGGCATTTACTCTAAGTGAAACCACAACGTAAGCAGCCACATAAAAATTTGTTCACGTGTGAATATCCAATTTCGGTGTGTCGGAAAAGATTATAACCGACAACGGACCACAATTTCAATCTGTATTTTACAAAGATTTGACACATTTGCAAGGCATTCAACATCAAAACAACAGCCTGCCACCCGTGTGCTAATGGATTTGTGGAACATTTTCATAGACAATGTAAGCTATTCGTAGATGCAAATCCTAATTTAATATACTCGGGCGGGAATCTACCTTAAATCCTCTCAGCTCTACGATCGGATGTTAAGGAAGACTTACAGTGTACCAATTTAGAGAAAACTTACAGAACTCAATTGGCTTTGCATTGTCAATTCTTCCAAGACACATTTGACATATAAATCATGAGCAATTTTGTGTAAAATTTCAAATCAACATGGTATGCTTTACCTTTTGCAGTAATAAAGAAAATTGACGAGTATACATTGAGAGTCAAGTCTGTATTCATCTGAAGAGACTCAGTACAGCTGGTATACAATGGTCCGTTTCGTGTTTCGTGGATTGTTACTTGTGGTAAAACTAATATTATAGTTTCAACGTGTTGGTAATGTAAGAGAAAGTTTTATAGTGGATTATTTGGGTCTTTGACTAAATTACCTGAAATAGTTTAACATTAAACTGAATTCGAAAATAATGACGTGAACAATAACATTCACAAAGTAATAACAACATAACCTATCTGCACAACAATACAAACATTTATTAAAGAAAATCCGCAAATATTCATGGATTTGACCTTTTAGACATGTATGTGACACTTGGGTGAAAAGTGGTAAATTTAGGTGTTGTTTGTGCGTATGTCGAAACCCAGCAGCTTTTTATCTAAAGGAAGTCAGAATCAAAAAAAGAAGGGAAACGTAGTGAAAAAAAGGGAGGGTTATAATTAGGTCCTTTTGTCTTTTCAATCCCCAGGGTGCTGCTACCGCTGCTACTGCTATAATGTATGTTTTAAAACACTACACGTGTATTTGATACAGCAGGAAAATATTTCACTATCGAGTGAAATGGCCATACAGATAAAATAGCGATGGACAGATGTAGCTTATGTTGAAGTGTCAACATTATGTTGACTCTTCGAAATAATCTACAAAACAATGAATAATTGTCTCCCTTGGATTTGGGCAGGTATCTTTTGCACTCCTCATGGTCACGTGAGAAACCGAGAATCCCTTCTCATCCTCATTCGTCCCTGTTCTTAAGACATGCCTTTTTAATATTTAGATTGAACATGCCTTGTCTCACCATCCGGCGAATGACATTGTCACTCGCTTCCCTACTGAAATGTAAAGCAGTTCAAATCGTGGTAGGTACGTGCTGTGGTTGGTAATATTGTGGTAGTTGGTGCGCTAACATGTTGTGCGCTGGTTCAATCTGTGTGTGATTTAAAAGCCACACAGATGAACGTGCAATGTAGTCTAAATCAGGAAACTATACTTTGTACTGATTAGAAAAAAAGAAATATAAAATAAATAAAATGAAATAATTTCAAGGAGTGCAGAAGTTCCCTGAGGCCTCACACAGGAAGTAGGGGCGATGCATGCTCGGAAAAAGAACTATCCCTACACAAAAGAGAAGTTCTACCTCATTTCAACCTCCACCGTAGCACTGAACAGACGCACTTTCACGCAGCCGCTAGCAGCTAAGCCATGTGCTGATTATATTTTACAGCATGATACTTAGCCATGTCTGTAGCTAACGAACCGACATCGCTGAAACCAGCAATATAAAAAAAAACACCCACTGGACACGACCACACCGACTTTGGACATATCAACCACCGAAAACAAACAGTACATTCCAACGCCGTATTTGGGAGACGCAACTGTTCTTTAATTGTCCAGAAAGACATCTCGCTATAGAGTAGCTGTACGACTCCCCAAAAAAGTTGAAATTAAAAAGGTATCTTAGTCTCTTTTCTTCCTTCCTACAGTAATTTTGTTGCAGCCTTCTACAGATACAGAATAAGCCAACGAATTAAATGGGATAGCGAAGAAAACAAATTGAGTCAGATATCAAAAAACTAAAACTGACTACCAAACCAAACAAATACCACCAACAAATTCTCAGGATCCCCATAGTTTTACGAGTTCGAACGAGGTCATAACGCCTGCCGAATAATTATCTTGCTTGGTGCTAGGTGACACAAGGGGTCATTACCTTCCGAGTCAGCCAAATAGTAAAGCTAATCGGCACTAGAGGGTATGGTCAAAGTAGTATATAACGAGAGCTAGCACAAAGTTAGAGTCCTTTTCGAGCTCGACAATGGTTTGAAACAGACGTTCCTGTCCACACTGACAGGGAGCTGGCGCCCATTAACAATTTCGTGTGGCGACGCACATGATAGCATGCCTTAAACATTAAGTCAACACTTCCATTCACTCTCATACGTACTTATAAAGTTAAGGACTACAACTTATACAAATGATGCTTTCAACAACATGAGAACATTTCTCTGCGTACACTCTTTATGTACCTATTTTAGTATTTCTTGTCATTTTTGTATCTATACTGTTTAGCTTGCTCGGGTAATGTACTTTGTCGTGAATTGTTCTTGCATTATTCTGCAGGCGGAAATATTGAACCATAATACAATTCCTCTGCAACAAGTACCCGATTTGTTGTCTCTAACTATAAAATTGTTAATGGTTTGGGTGCCTCGGGTGATGTAATAGTTAGCAAGGTAGATTAGCAATTCAGGTCTCATTGGGTGACTCCTTCATACAGCCTTGTGCCACATCTAAGCAAAAAGCTTAGTAAATTAATATCGTACTCAGATATAACGAACATATAAAGACGCCCCTTTGTCACTATCGCTATATTGGTAACATCACCAGTTTTGGAAGGAAACTTAGAATAACTATTTCTTCTTTATTTGGGAAATTTATAGGCGTTAATTTTTGTCTCTGTTGTTATTTATAGATTAAAAAAAATTGGTTTCAGTTGGCCAAAGCTGCAGGTTAGTCTGACAGAAGTCTGACAGAAGCACTTTATGATTGCAGCTGATTGTAAGGCTTTGGATGGTTCTGTTAGACAAGAAGGAAAATCAATAAAAAAAAAAGAAAAAAAAAAGAAAGAAAGAAAAAAATAAATAAATAAAGAAAAATATCGTATATACTTGAGTAATGAACGAATTCGTATAATGAACGACCCGTAATTTAATAGCCATAAAAAGTTTTTTGTTATATATTGCGTGTTATGAAGCTTTGACTCGTCAAAAATATATCTTATGTAATCAACGACCCCTTGTTTTTGAAGTAAAAAATTGGTCTTAAAAAGTCATTCATTACACGAGTATGTACGGTATACATGATAAGGAGTAAGTATAATTTTATATATTACACTGATGCTGTTGATAAAGGTTTCAATGATACTGAACTTGTTTAGATAATCTACTAGTAAATGTGAAACAGCCACTTACCGCCCATCTCACAAACAATTCAAATAAGACGAGCAAGACATGCAGAGCACTACTGGTGACATGAAGATGAATTCATAAGCTACGTTCATCAATAGCTGACCAGTAAAAACTTACATACATCATCTCTGCGCGGATTCTGGATGCAGTCAAGAGCACCTGCTTGGTGTGATAGATGATAGGGGTTGATAGTAAGAGAGAGTCGGAAGATTCTGTGCCATCTGCACGACTTGATGATGATGATGAAAAAAATAGAGTAGTAATGGTATTCGAAGCCATAATACAACCTGATGATAACAACTTTAATATCCTTTCTTTTCCCAGTCAGCTGGGGTTGCAGAATACACTGACTGCATCTCTCCAGAGGGATAAGACTCCCCTAACAAGTGTCCTGGATATGACACTAAACAATCTGATGGTGAGGTTCCAGTAATGTTGGAGCTTTGGGGAATGCGGATTACCTCTTTATTGCCATCGCTCCCAGGTTCACTCTGGCCCGGATTGGTAGCACCCGATAGGTTCTATCAATGGGTCAAATAGAACTAAACCGTGTACTTATGTTAAACTGAATTGTTTGAAATAGAACTGTTTTTGACATTGAAACTGTACTTATGCTAAATTGAATTGTTTGAATGAGAACTGCTTGACTAAACTGAATAGCTTGAAATAGAAATGTTTTTAATAGTTAAACTGTGTACTTATGCTAAACCGAATTGTTTGTATAAAAATGGATTTGGCATTAAATAGCCTACAAAGGTTTATATGCCATAAAACCCAAACTAACTAAACCAAACCTTTATTATCCTTTCATTAATACTTATTTAATAATCCGCTGAGTTTAAAGATTATATATCGCTATTGAGAAGGATGCAATAGAGAAGAGCTGTGTTGTATCATTGAGTTTTTGGCAAAGAATGTTATAGATTTTTTTCAGCTTTGGAGTGGTTGCCAGTTGTTGGTAATGGTTGGTACTAGCGATGATATTTAGGTTAGTTGGCTTGGTTTCTTTATTTAATGGTATATCAACCTTCAAGGGTTATCTCACCCCAAAGTCATCGTTATGGAAGAACAGCGGTGGTACAATTTAACCCAAAGTTTGTGTGTGGGGGGGGGGATAAGGAGGTTCATGCTTTGCCCAAGGGTATCAGTCTAAAAATGAATGTAATAGCGAGACTGGAGTTTGAACTCACTTATTCCGATGTCAAAATACAATATGTTCCCCGCAACATCACCGGGACTCTTCTTGAAGTATATTTAGTCGCGTCCCAACTCACCAAGTTCCAGTAATTGCATTAGCATATCAAATGATATACTAACACCGAATAGAGGGAAGGATAGACAAGACAAACTCATAAACACATATTAGACATTTAATACATACATATAAAACATATAAAAAGTATTACAAGAATATACAAACGGGTTCCAACTGATGAAATGTGTACATCGTTCAATAGACAAAGAGTATATAAAAAGGGGAACCAGGAAGGTTAAAATGTCTTACTTATCTCTTTAGTGGATAAAGCCATGTTGGCTTGATATTTCACAGCAAAAGTGAGACAATGGTTGTTCCATGAACAGTGTTGAAGGGTTTATCTTACTAGTTCAAAGACAGAAACAAGAAAAACCACTTTACCATCTGAATAACAAAGGACGAAAAAGGTCGATTTGAATTGTCAGATTGACCTGAGATGTCCAAGAACATACTAACCAAATCTAAGGGAAACAATTTTTATTGTTCTCCTACACTATTATATTTCCAAACAAGATCCATCTAACGATAGTTTCCTTGTTATCATTTAACAATATAATAAAAACAGAGGTGTCTGCGGTGTAATAGTTATCGTCGTTGGAGATGGACACACTGCCATGAGTTCAAATTCTGGATGAAGTTGTTTACATTTCACATAACGCTAATACTATCAGGAAAGGTATGAATCTAACTATTCTCCCTTCAACTTGGGGAAAATAGTAGAGTAGACTGGGCTTTTTAACCTTGGTATGGCAACCAGTTTAGAAGAAGGAAAATTGAATTCAAAGCTTTTAAACTCCTCTTAAAAATTGACCTTGTGTTTCATCCCGCTCGTGCGGAGTGGTAGGTAAATACACATTATAAAAATAGAGAAAATATAGAAGAAATCTGGAACTTGATCTAGGGACACTAGACCGAGACCTTTTCAAGTAACAGGATTAAAAAATGATTTTAAAAAATGTTATAAAAACTGGAATTTGCTGAGGAAGCAGAAGAAGAAGAAGAAGAAGAAAAAAAAACTGGCGAAATGTTCATTCAATTTCAGTTTTTACAGGCCTACAGGAAAAATTAATGAAATTTCTTCAGAGCATTTAATTCTTTTTACTGACCAAAGGATGGGTGTGGGGTTTCAAAAAATGATGAAATATTTTGAAGAATGTTCCTCAGCGAGTTATATTTCTTAGTTTAGTCAGATGTTAACCCTTTTGGGATGGAACATTCGGCAACAAATTTATTGATTGTGTGATGTAGAAATGGACCTTCCCATTAAATAATGGAAGCTTCTATTGGCAAGCATTGAATTATAGATGTTACAACCACGATGATATAAAAGAACCCAGTCTTTAGAGGCAGAACTTGGTCTTTGTATTCACTTGATACGGAATAAAGTAATTAAGTGTCAATACAACTAATTTGTCGTTGCTACTTTAGAGGATGGAATGCACTTTTGATCATAGAATAAAAAAACTTGTAAATAAAAATCATTGGAGTTCCACAATTACAATATTACAATAGAGTATTGATGTTGGGGGTATATCGCACAGATATGTTCATAAGATAATTTTTTATTCACTAATACTTTAAAAATGAGCATTTTACTGAAATGTTTAAAGTAATAAAGTTTTTTCTTTTTTAATTTTCGGGACAGAGTATATCGAACAAAAGACACTGTAATGGCTCATTGGTAGTATACATTATGGGATACACATTTTTATAGTCTTAAAATAAGCAATAAAAACATACTTAAGAACATTCTAGAAATTTAGGATCAAAACTGCATTAGCATTTAAGTTACATTTTTATATTTTTCAACCAATCAGCTAAAAACATAGAATAGAACATTCTAGAAAAATAGGATCGGAAGTGAACTAACATAAAATATTTAGGCTCGAAAATAAAATAGTAAAATACAAATCTGATTGGTCAATAAATGTCTACGCGCCAAAATTTTAGGACGATTCTTTGATCCACCTGTAGGATATAAATAACACAGAGTTAGGGAGCCATAGACAATAAGCTTACACACAGACGAAGACAAGCCACTAAGCCAGTAAAGCAGTAGCCGATACTATGTCCGGCAAATTCCTTTCCTTCCTCAACTAAAGTTCATGACCTAGCTTCAGATGGCCGAGAATCACATTCGAAAGAAAAACCCGACAAACTCTTTCATCAACGCGACACGCTGTCGCCACAATCATAAAACCCGCTATGAACTTAATGTAAGTAAGAACGACTTATTTATGGACTCCGTTAACATGAACATACACACATCTTTAAACAAATTTATTTTCTTCTTGTCAAACTTTATTTTCCAAAAGGCCATTTACACATCATGTATTTTGTTTGTTTTCATATTCTGTTATATGCATATTAAATTGTTTGTAGTTTAATGTTCGTTGTGTTCTATTCCATTTCTTTCACGCGATTGTAAAGTTTTGTGTTGCATTTGTGGTGGGAATAATTAAGAGAGCAATACCCGTAAAGTATGAATGCACATCTACTGAAATAACCAAATTACATACAACCCCCACAACCTAAATATATATATTATCAAGGACGTATTTAACCAATGCTAATTCCCAATTTAAAAACCTTTTAGAGTCGACATGTTGGACAAGATCAAAGACCCTTGGCGCCTACTTACCCACATCACACACAAAGCCAGCCAGCAAAGAACAGCATACACCCACTCACCTCCTGAGAACATAACACATCACTCAATAAGTCCCGGGTCTAACTAATAAAGCAACAACTTTTAGGCAAAATTCGACTTTATTCATCGACATAGTCTCCTTCTAAGGTGATACACTGGTTCCAACGCTAACAATTCGATGCCTTTTTTGTAGAACGATTTGTCTTTAGCCTCAAAATACGCCTCAATTTCTGATATCTTCATTGGAACCAAATCTCTTTCCCTGGAGCATTCTTTTGAGGTCTGCAAACAGACAGTAGTCACTGGGAGCCAGATCTGGAGAATAGGGCGGTTGCAGAAGCAATTCGAAGTGCAATTCCTCTAGTTTTGACATCATTGTGATCGACTTGTGACACGGTATATTGTCTTGGTGAAATGGCACTTTTTTCTTCTTCATTTGTGGCCGTTTTTTGACGATTTCTTCCTTCAAACGAATCAATAATGCTATATAATATTCGCTATTGATGGTTTTTCCTTTCTCAAGGTAATCGATGAACAAAATACCTTGTGCATTCTAAAATACAGACGCCAAAACCTTGCCTGCTGATGTTTGCATATTTGGTCGCTTTGGACAGCTTTCACCTGCTGCTGTCTATTCAGCTAACTGCAGATTGACTCTGGAGTGAAGTGGTGGATCCATGTTTCATCCATTGTCACATATTTACGCAAAAAACTGCTTTTTGTTGTGCTAAAACAGTTGCAAATAACGGTCTAAATCGTCGACGCGTTGTTGTTTTTGATCGACAATGAGCAAACGCTGCACCCACTTTGAACACAGATTTCTTATTGACAAATGTTTAGGCAAAATGGTGAATACATTGCCTTCTGATATATTCAACTCTTCTGCTATCTCACGCAACTTCAATTTACGATCGGCAAAAACGAGTTTGTGGAGTTTTTTGGTTTTTTCCGAGACAACTGCTGAATTTGGGCGACCTGAAGTTTCAGCATCATTTGTGTATGTACGACCGCATTTAAAGTTAGCATACTACCTCTTAACCGTTGTTTCCGACGGAGCAGAGTCCGAATAACACTTATCTAGCCATACTTTGCTTGAACAGTATTTTCCCATCAGAGAGCAATGCTTTATCAACACACGAAATTCAGATTTTTCCATTGTTTTGAAAATTTGCAACAGTAAGCAAAAGTAAAGTTGGCGCCCTTAGTCGAGGGTGACCTAAAGGCTCCCTTTTCAATAGCTACTACACCGAGATGTAGGGGAGGGCGCTACTCCATTCTTCACTTAAATAACTGTAATTTGGAAACTAATAATCCGATTGGGTTCAAATTTTGACACGTTCCATTGGAAGGTTAGTACTTTATAAAAATCATATGGATTTTTTTATCAGTGGCACTATCTATATGTTAGGCCCGGGAATTATCGAGTGATGTGTTGTATCTCTTCAAACCTACCAACTTCGTTTTTAATTTTAAAAAGATACGTTTGTGATAACGGTCAACTAGACGAGAGTTTTTGGCAGTAGCAGAAACATGGGCGTTAGGAACATATGGTCGAAAGGTATTCAGTTCTAATAAGCTTATCACATTTTTGCAATCTGTTATGAATTGTACAATAACGATAATATACATGAAAGACAATTTTGTGGCACTTAAACTCTTGTTTGTAATTTTTGCTGACATTTCGTTTCACTTAAAAATGTTCGTTTGCTACCTTCTAATACAGCCTCGGAAGCATACACGCTGACCAACTCAATACTACCCCAACAACAGCACTTTTGGGAAGTATATCACACAAGATCCAGTAATTGGTTAAATAGTACCACGACTGTTCTTCTACAAGGATGACTTTAGTATTAGATAATCCACGAAAGTTTACATACTGTTAAACAAAGAAACCAAACCAAACCAAACCAAACCCAGATAACAAGTGTTTATCATGGAATAAATTTTTTCTTGTGACTTTTTTGGAATATTTTCTCATTATTTCATCTTTAGTTCAGAAATGAAGACATCATAAACAAAAATTATGTCTTATTTTAGTATATTTCACCAAATGTCTTTTCTGTCAGTTTACCTCTCCTCATTATGAGGACCGTTTCTTTGTGCTGACTAATGGGACCCAAGAGCATGTTTTTCTTTTTCATAAATTAGTTTTTGAAAATTTAAAGTCTTTAATTTTTTGGTAAAGAAGTTGATTTATAAAGTAAGGCCAAATTGAACCTTTTTGTTTAACCATATAAAGTTAGCCTTCTAACTGAAAATTACCAAAATCAAGACAAACCCAGTCGGCTGGGGCTGTAGAATACATTGACTGCATCTCTACAGAGGACTAAGACACCCTCTCACCAACGAATTTCTTGGTTATGACATTAAACCTTCTGATGAAGCTCCAACTTTGGAAATTTAGGGAATGTGGACAACTCCTTTATTACCATTGCCCTCAGGTCCACTCTGACTTGAAGTGGTAGCACCTGATAAGGTCCCATCGATGGGTCAAATAGAACAAACTGTGTGTAAATAAATAACTGATGTTAAATTGTGACTGTTATATAGCAATACTTGAAACCATTTAACTGTGTGCAAAAAAGAGCTCAGGCTCATTTAAGAATGTTATCTACAAAATATGTTTACAAATCATATATGTATATATATATATATATATATATATATATATATATATATATATATATATATATATATATATTCAATATATAAGTATAAAAAGGATTTGGTTGATATTACATCAAACCCAGCCAAACCCAACCAAACCAAATCTTATATATTTGATATGTGTGTATTGTTGTACCCCCAACATAATGGACTCATCCTCCTCCATAAATACATGTCAATGAGAGCGTCAGAGGTGTGTGCACCAATCAGCATGACATAATCACATGTGATACAATTTGCGTTGTGGACGGATAGTCACTACCATACTGGACACTCAGGTTTCTACCAACTAATTACTGTTTAATCAGGTTTACTTGTATCTCTTATTTCTGTTACTTGAATATATATGTTTTTCTATCAAACTTTTTGTGTTCTCCATGTCTTTCTTTGGTCGGCATCACAACATGTATAAACATGATTTGTCATTAAATGACCTTCAATGGTTGATATGCCATAGAACCCACCCAAACTAAATCTTACATATTAAATATATATATGTATAAACAGGATTTGGCAAACTGCAATGCTTGATATGTCATCAAACCCAACCAAACTAAACCAAAGTCAAAACATTTTTTCCATGAATTCAAGACTTTAAAAAAATTGTGTTTACATTTGAGTAATAGTTACTGATGGTTGTGACTGTTGAGAGGACCATAAACATGAACTTCTTAATGATAAAGTTTGTTACTATACTGCTGCAATAAAAAATAGGACAGATAAAATTATTTTTAGTTTACATCAGTGGACAACCTCCAAACCCCAAAACAAACAAAAACAAAAAAAAGTGGAAAAAAAACCCAATTTTTTATAGCCATAAATTTGAATAAATCTTCAATGGCTTACACACATTGGAAGTGATTATTTTCCTTATTGTCATGAAAGTTCCCTTAGTTGTGGTGAAAAGACAATTTTCTAAAAAGAAATTTCTGAGATATATAAAAAAATAGGAAATTTCTTAGAATTTTCTTTTCCCTAATTTGATATCCTAATTTATTATTAATCCTTTGCTAATGGCTAATTGTTTCAATATTGACACTCTTCTATTTAATAGGTCGGGGTTTATTTTCTGTTGTATCACATGTACACCTATTTTCTTTTGTCTTTGGTAGCTGAGTATACAGGAGATGCATTTTTGGGGGCTTAACCTGAACTGACCATTTGCCAGCTGAAATTTAATCATTTAACTACTCTAACCATTCATGCTTTTTAATAAATTTTTAAAGGCAGATAGGATGATTTTCAATTCAATTTTTCCAGTTTATGTATTCAGATTAAGTTATAATGCAACTAAATTCCTATAAGGAGGAGAAATTCTTTGAAAGAGTAAAAGCAGTCTGTGAACATATAGTTTTTGGTTTAAAATATTAAAAGAAGAGATTTCTGTTTAAAAAAAAGGTGTGAATTTGGCCAAAGCCAATCAATAAAAGTATTGGTTTAGTTAGTGCTAAGGAGGATATTTAGTTGAGTCCCCACTTACCAAGGTCTAATATTAGCCCTTGTTTATCCAATGATACACAAACACTGAATAAATGGAAGGAAAGACAAGATGAACTCATTTACACATATGTATTGACCAGAATACACAAATATGTCCCAGCAGATAAAATGTGCACATATTGTTCTGTGAATGAGCAATATATGAAAGGGGTACAAAAATGGTAAAAGTTTAATTTGAGCTTGGTGGGTTTAGCCATGTAGGCTTTATATTTTCCTGATGAAGGGAAAGACAACATCCATCCCCAAGAGAGGAGACAAAGTCTCTATTGTTTTTAAACAGAGATAAAAGGGTACATCTTTACCAGTCAAAGAACAGAGAAAAAGGAGACTAAGATGGATTCAAGGGTTCTCAAGTGAACATGAGATATAGCATGGACACACCTTCAAATCATTTATTGTCTTGCTACAAAGGCTGGGAAATGATTCTCCCCCAAATCTCTGTCAGAACTTGCAACAAAGTTTAA
Source organism: Sepioteuthis lessoniana (assembly GCA_963585895.1). NCBI lineage: Eukaryota > Metazoa > Mollusca > Cephalopoda > Myopsida > Loliginidae > Sepioteuthis > Sepioteuthis lessoniana. The sequence continues at coordinate 42,089,764 of OY757917.1, read as the reverse complement.
TATTTCAGTTTGAACAATTTCAGTTCATTTAAAACAATAGATGAGATAAAAAAAGCTCATTCAACAGGTTTGATTTGGAAGAAACACTCAAATGTGTGCATTAATGATATTCAAAGGGATGAAATTGATTTGTTTTAGCATTTGTGATGAATAATGGGTTTTGTACTATAATAAGAAAAGATAGTGGATAATAGTGATAAAAAGAGAATATAATAAATCAAAATAAAACAGCAATGAAAATTAAAACATAATTTCAGCCCTAACTATAATATGTTCTTGTAAAAGAAACATGGTAAGATGAATTTGCTCTTGTTTCTCCTGTTTTAAGCATTCCAGTTCAATTTTTATACTTCCTGTGAAAGACTTAAATGTGAACTTGGGTTTATAAAGAACATTCACTGGGACCATGAAATGCATTTTTCTTAAATTATTTTCAAAACTAAACCTGTATTTATTTGCTAAATTCAAATTTCTCTCATGTCTTTTATTGTGAGCATTATGAATTGTTTATTTCTACATGTACTACAGACATTCTGATGAGAAGCTGAATGACATGTTATTATCCCTGGAAAGTTATGTTAAGCATTTAGTGGAACAGCATAGATTCTTTTAAAGTGGTTTATATACGTAGATAAGTAGATTAACATGAAATAGTCTTGTCAAAATCCAACCAATACTCAATTTGGTGTATAGAAACAATGTCATTTTGTATGATAATATTTACTCTTATAATGTAAAAATAACAATACTAAAGTTGAATCAATTTAAGATTTTATTGCATTCTACTTATTCATGAGACTTCTCTTTGATAGATTACCCAATTTTAAAAGCATCTACACTTCCCTACAGGCAAGAAATTCCTTGATCAAGATTAAACTAAAAAACCCTTTATGAATTTATCTTTTGTTTGAATTAAGAATACTTTAGAAATTGGGGATTTACTGTCAAGTTAGAATAATTGTATGGTGTTGAATGAAGAATATTTTGTTTGAATAAATATTTTTTCTGTGAATATTTTCAATTTTGTTTGAAAACAAATTAACTATTAAACCCTTTTGCTGATATATAATTTAAAAATTTTTTGTAGAGTGGACAAATTGTTTTTTTTAAATTTGCAAAATGGAGGGTTCAAACAAGTCAATTAATCATACATAAATAGTAAACAAAACATGATAATTTGATCAGCAATTATGTGTCACAGCTCAATAGCATGAAAACATTAAAGCACTCATTTTTAATTATGATAGTGGGGTCACTTAGTGATGTTTCTATTCATTAACACTGAATTGGTCAACAAGCAGCCAATAGGAAAATGTCTTACATTGAGCTATTGCAAAAATGACAAAAATGTTGCTCTGTGTACTATTGGCAACAAAAATGTCACTCTGCTTGTAAAAGGGTTAGAATTTAACAACTTGATATTATATAGAGTTTATTTTTATATATAATTATGTGCATGTTAACTAATGCCAAAAAAGGGGAAAATAAATTGATAAACTGTTCTAATAAGTTTTCATGTAAAATAATTTGAAAGATGGCTCATTAAAAATTATCTAATAAACAATTTTTAAATAATCAAGTAGAAATTAACTTTTCTAAATCTGTTTTTAGGATTATGAATAACTTGAAAAATTTTAATCAACCATTTGATTTATAAAATTTTAAAACAAAAAGAATGTGTTCAGTTTGAAATAAAACATGGCTGTAATTATAATTGATAGCACTGTAGGGTTGAGTCAGAAAGGTTGTATCATTAAGTATCCAGAGTTGATTGTCATTGCATGTTGCAGCTTGGTAATACAGGTTGATGTGTAAGAGGTTCAAAGGGGGTCACATTTTAAAAGGTACTTAAATTAAAAAATATTCTTGTTTCCTCCCTTCCACAGTCTTTCAGATACCTCTTCACTTTATTTATTTACAATGAGAAAGAACTGAAAAGAATGCACAAAAAGTAATGTTGATATAGTTAATGATAAGATATTTAATGACAAGATATTCAGTGACAGAGAAATGATGTAAACTATGAAATACTTGTGCAGTATTTAAAAACAGGACCAATCATATAGCAAGTATTATTGTAAATTCAACTACAAGTTTATATATTACAATATGGATAAATTAATCAGCAACAGAAGTACTTAAAATGTTTAAATAGATATCATTAATACAAGTATATTAAAGTATTTAGTAAGATTTATCAAATGCCAAAAAAGGAAAAAAACACTGTTTTTGATAAACTATTCTAAATTTTCAGATAAAATAATTAATAGACATTGATAAATAAAACAACATTTAAACAAAAATATAAAAATGAAAGTCTTAAAAGAAAATGTAATTTTACAAAAAGTCATTCATTTTAAAGAATAAAATTCTTATCGTTCATTTGTTCTTTTTTATCATTTTATAAATTCATTGCTTGAAAGATGCATCAAAAAGATATTTTAACCTCAGGAAGTGGAGGAACTTACCATTACAATGGTCAAAGTGAAAAGAAAGTTAATGTAAATCTAATGTACAATGTACACAATTTCCTAACCTCTAGGCATTAAATAACCCCAGAAAGGTTGAAATGCTGTTAAAATCAATCAATCAACCAATCAATCAATAAATCAATTAAATGTTTATGACAAAAACAGAAAATTACTGAATAGTATATTATGTAGTATTCAGTAAGATTTATCAAACAACTAATAAGTAAATAAAAGTGAATATAAAATTCAAACAAAATCAGACAAGGTTCAACAAAATATAAAAATGAAAGTTTTAGGAGGAAATGTGATTTTACTAAAAGTCATTTTAATGAATGGAATTGCTATCATCCCATGGACTTAGAAAATGATAAAAGAAAATTCATAGTTAATACATGAATGATAGATAGAAGATAATGTAAAAAGATGTGGTAAAAAGGTATTTTAACTTCGTAAGTTGAGAGAGTTGAAACCCTTTTGAAAAATTACATCTGATATTGATTTGAAAAAATGTAAAAAATAACAATTGGCTTCAACATCCAGTGATCATGGACTTAAACATGAAGCATTGACACATTTGGGATTTTTTAATACAGAAAATTATCCTTTGAAAGCCTTAACTATTTTGATCCACTTTTCCATATCATATTCACATGAATTGAAATTTTCTTCTCTTACATTAAATGCAGAAATAAAAGAAAATTCCGAGCATTAAAGAAGAAATGAGGGTGTATTTATCTTATGTACATTCCAATGTAGAAATTAAGAAATGTGAAACCCATCTTTCTTATTGATAACTATGTTTAATTTACTGAATAAAAAAGTGAATATCAATAATGGTCTGCAGTGTAAATCATTTTTATGGACAATTTAAAAGTGTGTCTGATTAAAAAAAGAGGAAATCTAGACAGGCTGTTTCAGTGGATTACATTGCAACTATAGGCTAAAATGCCTATAGTTGCAATGTAATGATTGGGTTTGAAACCCTTTTATAAAAATTACATCTGATATTCATTTGAAAATATGTGAAAAATTAGTTTCTACATCCAGTTATAATAGACTTAAAATTAAGCATAAAGAGTTATTGATATATTTTTGATTTCTATTAGGGAAGTGTATTCTTCAATAGCTAAAAAAGCTTTAACTATTTTTTTTTTGTTTTTTACTTCATATTTATGCAAATTTATGCAAATTTGGATTTTCTTCTTTTACTAACAAGAACCCTTTCATAGGTAGATCAATTTTTTAAACCTTGTTGAGTAGGTAAATTATTTCCTAAAAATTTGCAAAATTGAAGGTATATTCAAACAAGTTAGTTAATCATATATTAGATTGAATAATTGTATGGTGTCTAATGAAGAATATTTTGATTGCATAAATATTTATTCTGTGTATATTTTCAATTTCTCTAAAAATAAAATTAGCTATTTAACGCTTTTGCAGGCAGATGATTTTTAATCCTTGTAGAGTGGGTGAATTATTTTCAGAAAATTTGCAAAATGGAGGGTATGTTCAAACAAGTTAATTGATCATATATGAAAAGACAAAACAAAACATGATGATTTGATCAGCAATTATGTGTCATAGTAGAATAGCATGAAAACAATAAAGCACTCACTTTTAACTAGGATATTTTGCAAAACAACCTTTACACAATTTCACACCATAATGGGGTTTCTGAACAATGTTTCCTTACATTAACATTGAATTAGTCAATGAACAGCCAATAGGAAAATGTCTTACATTAAACTATACCAAAAATGACAAAAATATCACTCTACCTATGTACTGTTGGTAACAAAAATGTTGTTCTGTCTGTAAAAAGGCTAAATGTAAAAAGCAGAAAGTCTTCTGTGTATTAAAGAGCAAATGCATCAAATATACATCCTAACACAGAAAATGTTGCTAAGAAATATCAAGCCCATGTTTCACATTGATGACCAATGAGAATTTTCCGAATAAATAAAAGTAATTCAAAATGTAATGTTCAGCAGCTTAAATCATCTTTATGAACTAAGATATATAATTACTTTAAAAAAAAAATCTTTTTTGATTTACAAAGAACATCAATATATTGTTGTTGTTTGTAAAATGAATCCAAACAAAAAACGTTTTTGAACAGTCAGGTCCTAATGTTAGCAAATGTAAACCATTGTTCTATATTCAAGAAATATAGAGTAAAATTCAGATTAGAAATATTTGTAATGAATCAATTAAAAAAAGTAAGAATATAAAGTTATAATTAATGCATAAAATGAATCTTGTAAGAAATATACATAAAAAAAACAATTATTATACAGAGATTTCTCATAATCCAGATAAAAGAAAATTTTACATGAATATTTTAATTCAAATATTTTCTTACAATATTCATAAGTAACAATCATATAAAAAGTTGAAAAATAGATGTATATTAACACATATTAAATCATTTTCCAAAGAGGCTTACCTTTATACAGTTTGCACAAAATTCCTTACTTAGCAGTAAATACTTTGGAATATGTTTTTATATGTAAGGTATAATGAGTTTTTATCTATTTCAGATACATTAAATTTTAGAATGACGGAAGAAATCTTTGTATTCTTTAAATCATTCTGATTATGTAAAAGAGTCTCATCTAATTATAGCCTTGTCTTGGTGACATTGTACTTAACAATAGGAGGTTGTCAAACATTGGAATCCTGTGTAAACTGAGTTGATCATGCATATTAAACAAAATGTCAGATTTACATTACTTGTTATCAATCAATCAGTGTTCTTATGTTGGCAAATCAAGAAATGCATTATCAACAATGATAATCAAAAAGCCTCTTATTTATTCACTTTCATGTTTATTCATATTTCTGCAAATAAAATACAAAAAGCATGTATACATACACATGGTTTATGAAGTATAAAGTAAGATGTGTAATTGTAATGAATCAATTAAAAAAAGTAAGAATATAAAGTTATAATTAATGCATAAAATGAATCTTGTAAGAAATATACATAAAAAAAATATGTATACTCTCCACCCCAAATACTAAGGCAAGTCAAAGGTTTTGCAAAATTTTAGGAACATGAGACACAATCCAACAGTTTCAAATAATTTTGTTGAAGTTGTGAAAGAGACAAACCACATTGGACTGTGAGATACTGAGGCCACCTGATACTCTTAGAGTGCTACTTGACAGATTCGCTTCTCTGGTTTGGAACATAGCCTCAGAATCCATGGTTTTCGGCCTTTCTGATTTTGCCTGATTATTGAGGTTCTTGCAACTCAAGCAAATCTTCTTGAACTGTTTAGTTACTGTACTGTAACCAACTGCACTTTATCTTTTGCACAACAAATGTTTTTAGTTACTTCCATTGTGTTATAACCGGTTTAAACTTATAAAGCATATGTTCCTAAATTAGACTATGTTGCACATTGATCTATGTGGTTTTCGAATTACATACAGACTAAAGTAATGCACAACTTGTCAGCATACCAGCTACCATAATGCTACCAACCACAGTGGGTACCCACCACAACTTGAACTGCTTTAGCCACACAACATGTCATTGTCAGGAGAATGTACCATAAATATTTGTGTATCATGCAACTTTCTGAGATCTAAATTTTAGCCTAGTATTAGGAAGTTGCACCATACGCAAGATACAAAATCTGTGTGTATAGATAGCTGACCTAGGCATTGTCTTGGCCAACTGGTACATATCTAATTTCCTGCTGTAAAAGACAAGAAATAGTTCTGGAGAGTATTGGATAATACTCAAGTACCTACGGTAATAATTTTAACCCAATTTTTTCTAATCCATTAGTTTCAAGAAAATTGATAAGCCACAAAATATGCAATGTAGAATAAACCAAACAATGTGAAATATGCATGAGTCAGATGCAGATTTATCATCAGAAAATATTATATTCGGTAGAATTGCAAATCTGATTAAAGAGTTGTTCATGGAAAATATGGAACATAAAATAGAATTGGATTTACATTATAGAAGATGCAAGATACAATAAAAAGTATTTTCAATGTTGGTTCTCCTATTCTAAAATGCTTAGAATTCCTTAATTTCCTTAGGTAAATTTGCATAAGACCAGCCTCATTTTTAGGATGAGCAATAAATATATATATATATATATATATATATATATATATATAGTATGTTCTATACATATATCATCATCATCAAGTTGTGCTGGTGTCTTGGGTAAAACACTAAACTGCATCGGATGATGAGACTCCTGTTCTAGAGTTTGGGAAAGATGGAGTATCCCTCCATTACCATTACTCTCAGTTCCACTGTGACTTGGAGTGGTAGTACCTTTTAGGATTCCATCTATGGGTCAAATAAAGTAAAAGTAAAGTTGGCGACCTTAGTCAAGGGCAACCCAAAGGCTCCACACCAAGGAGTAGGGGAGGGTGCTACTCCATTCCCTAGATTTCTCCACTTTACCCTTGATCCTTACCTTATAATGCTGAGTGCTCAGCAAGGCGGCACCAAGTACCATTTTTGAATCTTTGGTATGACTTGACCTGGGATTTAACCCCGATCTCCCAGACCATGGGCAAACACTCAACTCATTAGGACAATGGCCCCGTTCAAATAGAGCAGTTCTGTTATTTGCCAAGGATTATCATTATTAGTTATTTGGAAGTGTGTGCAAATTATTTGTCTTAGATAAAGAATACTTGTTAAATAGAATATCTAAAGCTAAATAGCAATAGTTGAAAACATTTAACTGTGGGCAAACAATGAGCTCTAACTAAAGTAAAAATAGTTACTAACAAACTATTTACTTACAAATCATATATATATATATATATATATATAAACAGGAATTGGTATCAAGTAACGCACAGAGGTTGATATGCAATAAAAACACCAACCAACCAACCAACCAACCAACAAAACATATTGATAGTGTGGATGCCTTCCATTTCTATCAGCCATTGTTTTTGGCAAGTCTTCTGGATAGTATCCAATGTTTTTATATTAACTCAAAGAACTCATGCAAAGCACATCCACCATGTTTATTACAACACACAAAACTACAACAAAGACAAGGGACATAACTAAGTATTTACAACTATCAGGCTAGATAACTTAGACTTCAACATCCAGAGGTTATGAATTTAAGTTTTTGCAGGTCAGCTGACGCTGGTGTGTCCATGTGTAAGAGTCCACAGGAGAATCTTGTTTATGAGTTCATCCCTACTTTTTTAGCAGTGCCCAGCACCTCGTTCATCTTACTTGGATGTTTTGTACAATGGGAAGTGAGTGTTTCTCAGCCTGTTCATAGCTAGTTTCCTATCATTGGCTAACCACTCAAATTGTAAGCATCGGTTACCATGTATATATTTTCTTTGCTTTTTATGCAGATTTTTATTTTTTTACTGCTCACCACTTTTTATTTCTCTTCTTAAACCCATGCATGAAAATTTACATGGATTCTCTTGATTTTCTCCTAGCCATTGCTAGCCACTCCCTTGATTTTCTCCTAGCTATTGCTCTTGTTTTTGGTCGCTTCCATGGCATTGTGGCATAGTTTGAACTAGTAAAGCATAGATTCCCAAATTAGACAATGTTACACGTTCATCTGTGTGGCTTTCTAATCACAGACAGAGTGAAGCAATGTAAAATGTATTAATACACCAACTACCATTATATTACCAATCATCGCAGAAACCTTCCATGGTTTGAACTGCTTAGGTCACATGATACACATGCCATGGACAGGTCTGTATACAAATATTATAAAACTTTTGATCCACCCTAGTATTATATAAGTTATTGTACTTCCTAAACTTTTAAAGTTATAGAGGGGCTCTATAAACAATATAATTATAATAGTAAACTGGGTCCTTGTTTTATATTTGTCAGGTTAGCTAAACAAAATCTTTATTTTTTGCATATTTGTATAAAGTAGACTCATAGCTGAAAAATTTCCTAGTCAGAAACCAAAGTTATAAATTTTTTTAGTCACCAGGAAATCAAGACTAAAAAATGTTCCTGTGTTTATATCTGTTGCATGAGTAATAGCTAGTCAGGAGCCATAAATAATTCTTGATAATGTTTGACTCATAATACCTCACAGAACTGTTACTCACCTAAAATCTCACCCATTTTTTAAAATTTTGAAGAGAGAGGAGCTTTAGATTTTCAGATGCTCTAAAATTTTCAGAAATTAATTAACTTCTTTTAAGAATATATTGATCTCTTCAATTTTAGCAGAAAGCTACTATCAGAACTTCTAGTGAAGAATCATGATATAATTGTAGTGTTTTAACACATACATAATAACTGCAGCTTGAGGATATAAAAGGAAAAAAATGTCATTACCTCCATTGTCTTCTGGTGAGTTGGTGGTTTTGTCAAAGCAATATAAAAACACAAAAGCCTCATTCTCTTCTTACTCACTGACATACCTTAAAGCAGATCTAACTCTGGTTTTGTAGGATAGCAGTTTTTTGTCTCCAACAGACCTTGTGTTACATTGAACCTGACACCATAGGACAATAAACTTCTTAAATATGTAAGTCTTTATCCAAAACTTCCATCTCTCTTATATGTAGATATAATAGAAAGTTTTCTTTACACACACACACACACACACATGCTTTATATACTCCTTTTGTATCTCATGGTATTTTTGTATTCATTCTATTAATTTTGCTTAGGCAATGAAATATGTTGTAGTTAATTTGTCATAAATTGTTTGAGCATTTAATTACACAAGAATGTTGAGAGCAATATTGAACAAGTCCTGGCGACAACACCCCACGAGACACCAACTATACGGCCACTTGCCTCCCATCATGAAAACTATACAAGTTAGACGAACTAGACATGCAGGACACTGCTGGAGAAGCAAGGACGAGCTCATAAGTGATGTACTCCTATGGACCCCCACATATGGCCGAGCAAAAGCAGGACGACCAGCTCGAACTTACATACAGCAGCTATATGAGGACACAGGATGTAACCCTGAAGACCTGCCAGAGGCGATGAATGATAGGTAGAAGTGGTGAGAGAGGGTCAGGGATATCCGTGCTGGCGGCACGACATGATGATGATGATGATGATGATTTATTCTCTATGAGGAAGCAATATACAACTAACTACCATTCTTCTACATTATCAATAGTTTACAACACTGCAATAAATTTTGATTTTTTATAATGACAAATCAAATTTTTAGAGTTTATTTCATTTGTTCAGTTTTCTTTTAATAAATATTTTTTAATTCTTGTCTTTTTTTACTAAATTCCTGATGTGTATTAAAATTATTGACAAAGAGTTTTAAGACTATTTTTAAATGAGCAATTAGGAAATACTTTTTACTGTTACCACCATAACTATGTTCAGGGAAACCATTTTGTTGGAATTTTGGGTGACACAAGAAGAAAATAATGAAATTTAGGAACATTTTGTTTTTAATAAAATTGAAGAAGACAAAATTGTAAAGAACAATTTACTCCGGTGTAATTAACCCCCATTTCCCAAGCACTGATTTAAATTCAGATTTTCTTATTGGGTCAACATCTTGTCATCTGCTTTTATTGGTTAAATGATTTTGTTGATAGTCTTGAAGTTACTTTAACAAAGTTGTTAGGGAACTAAAATTGGTTATAATTGCTTCATAATTTGATTTGTTTTGCAGAAGGTGAACAGAATCAAATTTTCTAAAATAAATGAACCTAAATCTTTTGTCATGTCTGTTATTGCTTAAAGTTTTCTAATAGTTATTTAGTTTGTTTTGAGCCTTCTACTTTCTCTGATAGACAATTAATAAAGGAAACTTCCAAGGAATTTCTTGCTGAACAGACAGTATTGATCTTGAACATATTCCAACTATTTACCTTGAGTTCTGTGAAACTTTCAACATATATGGCTACATATACAAAGTGCAAAACTTGTTTAAAAACACATCTGCAGTGTGTCATAAATGGAAGATGACCTAACTTAATGTTACATGGCTTGTGTCAAATTTTAATATCCTCATTTATTTTTTAGAGCATTTGCCTAACAACATCCAAACTTATGAAGGAAATAAAAAAAGCATGCCATACTTGTGAGGCAATGGTTGCCAACCATAGCAACTAAGTCAAGATCAGATTTTTTAAAGTAGCCAGGTTCTCTATGATCTTGAGGCAACTGTGTATGTTTCTGTGGCTGACAGCATTCACCTGATGTAGGTTAAGCTAGCTCCACACTTCAAATTGACATCTTAGCTGGTTGCACATCATCCTTGATGATTGATAGCATCTGCTTTCGCAATGTCCTGTCATTTGCAGTTCCATTGGTGGATACTGGAAAGTTATATTAATGTGTGAAGTTTTTCATGGACTGGTGTTCAGACATGATTCCAAGCCACATTTGTGAGCCTCATTTTCTATGATGGTTCATCAATCCTGTAGACAAGGATTTTTTCACAGTTGCCGAGTTTATAAGATTATTTACAAGAGAAAAAAACATTTTAAGTAATCAGATTTTGTAAAGATGGCTGAGTTCATCCAGTAGATCCAGAACAGTACAAACCACCTCCTCAGCAAGTCAATTAAAGCCATCGCTAAGCAGATACAGTCTAAAGTGATCAGGAGAAAATAGTTTGTGCCTGACAAGATCCAGCAAAACTGTTTGATCAGATCAAAGTGCCAACATGTTTTTTTAAGTTGAACATTTACTCAATATTGAAAAAAAGTCATCAACCAGATGCCTAGCAAATCAAGAAAGGCCATTTCCAAGTGGCTCACAGTACCCTAAATTGAGATGGAGACCCAACAAAGGGTATGCATTTTCTTGCAGGACTTTTCTCCCTCCCATATGGTCCAGGAGTGGCTGGCTGAGAATTTTCATGATCATGTTAACTTCATCATGTAACTTTTTGGATCTCTGGACTTGATTTCGTGAGACTACTACATTAGTGAAGGCTGCCATTGTAGATATAATGGCCTATACAATTCAAAAACACCATATTTGAGCATATTTAGTTGCTTCCAAGATTTCATGGAGGCCATTCTCAAGATGGTTTTATTGAATAACTTTTTTCTGTTTTTCAAAGTTAAACATGTGTAAAAGATTTTTTGAAAATAAACTGATTTTTATACTGAATATTTTTGTTCTTCTTTATAAAATAGTTTGCTCTCAATCACCGTGTAAATAAAGTACTTGATTATTTTATTTAACCTCAATAAACAGGAACTTTTTAGCCAACGCAGGATTTCAGTATGAAAGTTGAAACAAAAGAGGTTTGTAAGATATTTGATTAAATAGAAAAAGTGATGGATTGCAGTGAGCCTAAAAAATGAAAATTTGATTTTTTGGGATTTAGATTTGGTTTGGTTGTGTTTTATGGCATATCAACCCTTGCTGGCTATTTAAGGCCAAATCCTGTTCATATATATATATATATATATATATATATATATATATATATATTTAATAGGATGGAAGCTTATCTGTGACCACTGGTTTCATACCATCTTTATACAACAATCATCTAGCTGAAAAAGAAAAATTTTTGAGAATTTAAAAACATCAAAAAATTACTGTCAAAAGAATGTTTACATTAGAATTGGGTATAACTCTTTGTGTGTATGTGTGTGTGTGTGTGTGTGTGTGTGGATATTGAGTACTCTCCAATTTATAATGCATTTGGTCAGCCACAAACCCACCAAATGAGAAAGTGACAACTATGCACTATTATAATAAACACACACACACACACACACATATATATATATATCATTTGTATACAAATAGTTTGTAAGTAATGATTTTTAATGAACTAGACTCATTTATTTGGACACAGTAGTATGGTTTCAAGTACCATTATCCAACACTAATAATTCTATTTGATATTAATCATTTGTTAGCAAACAGTAAAGTGGTCTCAGGTTAGGTCATTTGGCTTATTAGCATACCAAACTTTGATGGTTATTTAATGCCAAATCCTGTTTATACATATATGTACATCATATATGATTTCTAAGTGAATAGTTTGTAGTTAAGTCTCTTTTTTTACATGAGTTAGAGCTCATTTGTTTGCTTACAGTTAGATGGCTTTAAGTATTGCAAACACTAATAATTCTATTTAATATTAATTAATTGTTTGCACACAATTAAATGGTTTCACATATTGCTAATACTTATAATTCTGAATTGTTTCAAGTATTGCTATCTAATACTAATAATTCTGATAAATATTAATCATTTGTTTTCATACAGTTATATAGTTTTAAATATTATTATCTGACACCAATAATTCTATTTATTATTAATCATTTAGATACACACAGTTAAATAGTTTTGAGTGTTGTTATTTAACATTAGTAATTCTATTTAACAAGTATTCCTATCTAATACAAACAATTTGAACACAACTTTATGGTTTCAAATAATAATAATAATCATTAGTAATGATTGAATAGTTCTATTTGACCCATAGATAGGACCCTAACGGGTACTGCCAATCTAGATTAAAGAGGACCTGAGAGTAATGTTAATGAAGAGGTACTCCACATTCCCCAAACTCCAGAACTGGTGCCTCACCATCAGATGCAGTTTAGTATTACACCCTGGACATGATTTCAAGTATTGCTATCTAACACTGATAATTCTATTTAAGATTAATAATTTGTTTGCATACAGTTTGTATGGTTTCAAGTATTGCTATCTCAGTGCAATTGACTTTCAGCTATTACCTTTAAGATAAAATAGGATTTGGTACTTGTTTGTCACTAGAGCAATTTGAAGAATACAGTCAGGACAATCATATAGGTCCTAGGGGTTGATATGATCAGTTGATTGATTGTATTGGTTCTCTAACAGCCTGTCTAAGCCCAGTAAGAGCAAAAATGGAGTGTTGCAAGTCATGTGTCTCCTTAGTCACCAGGATCCTCAAGCAGTACAGGTTGCTACCCACAGCCAACAGGTGGCCTCGTTGGGTGGAATGGGTTTTATCCCTCTGCAGTCAACATATTCTACATCTTCAGCTGACAGGCAGGGTGTTGAGTATAAAAGAATAAGATTAAAGCCTTATGGTTGATTAGTGGTTTATTGGTTATGTTTTACAAAACGTCAACATTTGTAGGTTATTTCATGCCAAATTTTGTTTCTACATATATATCGAATATATATGATTTGTAAATGAATTGTTTATTGATAACAATTTTTACATGAGCAAGGGCTCATTTGTTTGCACACTGTTAAAAGGTTTTCAAGCCTTATTGACACTAATAGTTTTTTTGCACACAGTTAAATGGTTTCAAGTCTTGCAATCAAACACTAATAGTTTTGTTTGCGACAATTAAATGATTTCAAGTCTTACACTATTTCAAATCTTACACTATTTCAAATCTTACACTAATAATTCTATTTGTCACAGATAAATGGTTTCAAGTATAGTAAATGATTAAACAGTCCTATTTGACCCATAATTAGAACCCTAATAGGTACTACCATTCCGAGTCAGAGTGGACCTGAGAATAAAGGCAATGAAGGGATATTCCACATTCTCCAAAATTCTTGGACTGGCACCTCACTATCAGATGTAGTTTAGCGTCAAATCTAGGACACTCATTGTGGGGTGGGGGGAGGTGGTCTTATCCCTCAGCAAAGATGCAGTCAGAGTATTTTACAACCCCTACCAACTGGGCAGAGTAAAATTATGTAAAATTAATGTTTAGTAAAAGGTAAGCTTGTTCAAATTTACAAACTGACATTAAAATAGAATAAAATATGTTTTTTTTTCCACTTTCAAGAATTATAAAAGAAAAAAGAATTGAAATTGCAAACATTTGCAGAATTTCCTCACTCATTTTTGATAATTAAATTAAGATTAGAGAAGATCTCAATCTTAAAATCCTAAACTATGAGGATCAGCTGAAAAGTTCAGAAGCTGACTAAGATTCTCTTATAGAATATAATCAAATGAGATTTATTTTTCTACATATTCTCCCTTGCTGTTCACACACTTCTATTGATGTTGCAGTGTTTGGATCCCATTGGTAAAAAAGTCATTAACAACGGATATGATATTGTCATATGAATTTTTCAACCCACCCTCACATAACCAACTAGACATAATCTTGTATAAAATATATATAATTATATCAATTTGGAAAGAAAATCTTATCACTTTTTTTTATTGGGGTATATAATTGGCTTATATTTGATGATCAATTACAAATTTAATCAAGGTAAAAGTTCCCACTATTTTCAATGTTACTATCACATCGAGTAGGTAATGACTCATTCATAAAATTCTTTGGGTTTTGAAGCAAAAAACAAAGATGTTTTCTTTAAATTTTCTTTTAACTTCTTTCTAATTGGTGTATTATTACCAATCTAGGAAGTATTGTAAAGATCTGGAAATGTGGTGATTTGATAAAGCAAGTTTGGAATAGTAAGGCAAGTTAGGTAAATTTCAAAAATTCATAGCCAAAATCATTTCCTGTGTGCATTTTACAACACGTTATCTTGTGTTGCCATACTAGAATAGCACCCTTCTCAACCTGATCAATGAAGTTTGCTTTTTTTCAACAAAGAACAATTTAGTGCTTTCATTTTTGGTTGGTTTGGTTTGATTTCTTTGTTTAATGGCATATCAACCTTTGTAGGTTATATAATGCCAGAGTTATTCTCCTTGAAGAACAGTAGTGGTACTATTTAACTCATAGCTAGGAGGATAAGGGCATTCATACATTTCCCAAGGTTATTTGCCCGAAAGTGAATGTAATAGTGTGACTGGAGTACGAACCCGAATTCGCTTACTATGATTCCGCAGTCCATTGCTTTAACCGTTATACCATGAAGACGCCTCCTTCATTTTTGGTTTCTTTGTTTAATTTCACATCAATCTAGCTGTCCAGCTGTCATGGCATAATAATGGCTAAAGTGTTGGACTGCATCCTCAAAGTAACCAATTTTGAATTCCAGTCATACCATTACATTCACTTTTGAACAAATACTCTGGGGAAAAGGAATGAACCCTTTTATCCCACTTACTAAGGGTTAAATTGTATCACTGTTGTTCTTCTTTAAGGATAGCTTTGGCATTAAATGACCCATAAAAGCTGATACGTCATTAAACAAAAAAACAAACATATACATGAATTATTGCAAATGAGCTGTCTTGGAGATATTAATTTTTCTCATTT
Source organism: Sepioteuthis lessoniana (assembly GCA_963585895.1). Lineage (NCBI taxonomy): Eukaryota > Metazoa > Mollusca > Cephalopoda > Myopsida > Loliginidae > Sepioteuthis > Sepioteuthis lessoniana. The sequence goes on along the minus strand of OY757917.1, from coordinate 42,074,147 downwards.
TTTCAAATCTTTTGTTGTGTTCTTTCTGTTGTTGTCTCCCACTGAAAATTTGTGTTTATATGTGGGTGTGCTGCAGTTTGGTAGATAACTCCTTGGGTATCAGAATAGCTTTGTGTTAGACATGTACTTTCCATTATTAGCACTGTATTGTGGAGTATTAGTTACTAGAATAATAAGAAAAGTGTTAATTTTCTTAGGGTTAGAATTAGAGTTTAAGGTAAGAGTTAGGGTTTTGAACTAATCTAACCATCAAAACAGTTGTAAATTACTTATTTTCTATAGTTCCACCTTCCAGTTACCTTGAGGACTTGAGTGTGCATGTGTATAGGCAGTGGGTAACTAAAAAACAAATAATTTCCAATGGTTTTGAAGGTCAAATTCATCCAAAACACATAAAAAAACCATTGAAAAAACACAAACTTCATCTCTAAATGGACACATGTGTAATTAGAAAAATTTAAGTCATTTTTTATCATTATGGATAATCTTTAATGGAAAGCATGACTTGTCATTAATAACAAACAAATGTTGACTCTCTGATCAAGTTGAAAACCAAAAAGATCATGTGGAACCCATTGGCAAAGTTTTGACACTTTACCAAGTTAATGGAAATGGGATATATTGAACTATTGTATGATTCCACCAGCTATCAGCTTTGGATTTCTTTAGTTATGGTTCAGAGAACTTGATTGTCAATTGAAGTTAGTTATCCAGAACAAAAGGAATCTTTGAAGATAAGAATCCCCGATCAAAACTGAGTAAACCATTACTGGCATTTCTTAACACTTAAAACTTTATTCCCATAGACAATAGTACAATTATTCCTTGTCATTTCTTAAGCTGATGGACAAGAGTCTCTGTGGCATAGTGGTTTATGTGCTGGGCTGTGAATTTGAACACCAGTTGCACTATTATGTTAACTTTTGAACTCATACTCTCGGTAAAGGCATGAACCCACTTATTCCTCCCCAGCTATGGGTTAAATAATATCACTACTGTTCTACAAGGGTGGGTTTGGCATCAAATAACCCATAAAGGTTTATATGCTATTAAATGAAATGAATTCTTAATCTTCAGAGCTTAATAACTGACTTGGGAAGTAATCTTAATGCTAAATATATAATAGTATCTATGAAAAGTTGTAAATGTTGCTGTTCTGGTGCCGATGGCGAGCGATAATAAATAACACGTGAACACGCAAGCTATCTAATAAGGAAGTGACTTTATTTACATTCAAGGGAGCTAAACCTACAGAGCCGGCCTCACTTTCATGGGGCCGTTTCGTACCCGTGTTTTACGGAGCTATATACATCATAACATCCCTCTTATCAAGTGATGTTTACACTGAGTTCAAGGTGATGTGTGATGCTGTGAAAGTTCATACTTTGTAATTGTGTGTGAGTTCATTTTTGAATGAAGCTAGTAAAATTCCGAGTAATCAAAGTAAGGTCTCTATGTGCTTTTTTCTTTTCTTTTTCTTTCTCTCTCCCTTCTTCCCCTTTCTCCTCAATTTTTGCTTTGTGCGTCTACCTTTCGATTGGTCGTGGTCCTTTAATCATGCTGGCACTTGGATAGGACGACTAGATCTACGGGTTTGGATTTCATGTGTCTCTGATGTGCATGTTTGTATGGGAGTGTATTGGGGGTCAGCTGGTGTTTGGTCGGGTAATGTATCTAGTTGCCGGGGGCGAATATTCAGGGGCTCAGTGGGTTCCCGGTCAGGAAATGTGGCCTGTTGGCGCAGGTGGATCCTGTTTCGCCTGTACTGTTGTCCATCTACCTGGACCATGTAGCTGCATGGTGCTGCTTTGCTAGTGACTGTACCAGGCGTCCAGTCGCTGTTAGGGTTTTGTGGATGACACTTCACCCTGATAGGTTGTCCTATGGCGAGGTCTTCCTTCTCAATTTGAACATAGTTTCGCACCGTTTTAGTAAATGCTCTGGACGCATACGCGATGGGGTGTCCACCCTGTTTTATTACAGCTCCAAGACCAACCTCCGAACTATCGCATTCCAGTGAGACTTCCTTGTTAACATCATAATATTGGAGGACTGGAGCTTGGGTGATGAGTTCTTTCATTCTACTGAAAGCCGTTTCGTGTTGTGGCAACCAGTCAAATACAGAGTCCTTGTCCAGTAGGCGTCGCAGCGGTTCACATACAGTGCTTAGTTTGGGTGTAAACTTAGCAAGGTAGTTTGCGATTCCTAGGACTCTCTGAACACCTTGGACGTCTGTGGGGTATTGCATCTGCGAAACTGCCTTAACTTTCTCCGGGTCTGCTGCTAAGCCCTGTGCACTGAAGATGTGTCCCATGTAACTGACAGAAGTTTGTTTGAAGTTTAACTTTTTGGGGTTGCGTTTTAAACCCTTTTCCGGGCATCTTTCGATAAGTGCTCTGAATGCTGTGTCGTGACTTTTGTCGGCCTCCACATCATTCTCACCAGAACCATATATTATGGTGTCATCTGCGATAACTTGAGTGTTGTCCAGTCCCTCGAAACAGTGGTCGAGTCGTCGTTGCCATTCCTCTGGGGCTGAGCTAATTCCAAGTTGCATTCTAAGCCACCGTATCCTGCCAAATGGAGTCCAACATGTTGTCAAGTATGAAGACAACTCATCCAGTGCAACCTGAAGAAACCCATCCTTAGTGTCTACGACCGAGAAGAGCCTGGCCTTGCTCATCTTTGTCGCTATTTCCTCGACTGTTGGAGTTGGGTAGTGGTTACGCTGGATTGCCTTATTCAAATGGTATGGGTCAATACAGATCCTCAATTTGTGGGGTTTCCGAAAGACAACTATGTTGCTGATCCAGGGTGTCGGTTCTGTGACCCATGCTATCACTCCTTGTTCAACCAATTCCTCCAGCTTTTGTTTCAGCTCCATTTTGAGTGGTAGTGGAACTCTGCGGGGGTTGTTCTGAACTGGTTTGATGTTTTTATCAATCTGTATTTTGCATTCTCCTGGTAGTCTTCCCAGCCCGGAAAATAGCTCTTTACAGTTGTCGAGAACACCCTCCTTGGTGAGTGATTTAACTTCATCCAGGTGTCTGACGCATTCAACGTTGAAGGCTATAAGCTGGAGTGCAGAGCTGGCCCGTCCAGATAATAAGGATGGCGAATTATTGTCCACTACTTGAAAATGGACTTTTTTCTTGATGTTGTTTGCTTCGCACCACAGTGTTACAGCTCCCAGGGGTTGGAGAATGGAATTGTCGTACAGCTTCAGCTTTATATGGGAGGGCTGTAAGGGTGCTGTGGTGAGGCGTTTGTAGTCCTCAAGAGCAAGAGTGCTGCAGCTTGCCCCAGTATCAATTTGGAACTTGAGGGTTAGAGCTTTCTGGCCTCCTAAGGGGGATACGTGGATGTTTGCGTAGTAGTGTTTGCGGTCTGACAAAGGGTCCAAGGCATATATGCTTTCATCACTGCTGGCAGGTTTGTCGTTGACGTAACGGACCTTTGCATGTGCTGGCAGTTTATTTGACCGTGGTGGATGCGCTTGGGACTGGCACATCCTTGCAACATGGTTACGCTTTAGGCAGATTGCGCAGGTTAATCCATAGGCCTGACATTTGCCTTTGTCATGGCTTAGTCCGCAGAATTTACAGTCCTTGATATGCTCCCGTCTCTGTTTTCTTTTTTCTGCTTTTTGGGTATAATGCACTGTTTCTGTTGTTTTTCTGCTGCCTATCACGTCAACTTGTCTGTCCCTTTGTTCAGTGCTCCGACATATATCTATTGTCCGGTCTAGTGTTAGGTCTGGTTCACTGAGGAGTCTGGTCCGAATTTCTTTTTTATTTGTTCCCATCACTATCCGGTCGCGGAGTAATTCATCTTCCAGCGTGCTGTATCTGCACATTTTTATTAGTTTTCTCAGCTTGTTCAAATATGCATCGAAATGTTCGCCTATTTCCTGGTCACATGAATTAAATACGTAGCGTTCGTATGTCGTATTTAATTTAGGTTCGAAATAGTCCGATAATTTTTTTATGGTGGAGTTGATGTCCACACGTTCCTCCTCTGTCATGGGCAGATTTTTTATAATTTTTAGGCATTCCTAGCCAACGATAGAGAGAAATGTTCCTACCTGGACTTTAGCCGGTTGGGTATCAATGCGCGTAGCGTCAGCGTAGTTCGTCTGTTGCGGAGCCGATAAATATGTCGACCCCGCAAATGAATTATGTGAATGAGAAACAGCCAAAGCAATAGGAAGGAACAAAGGCGAGGTAACGATAATAACAAGTGACAATTTATTTTGTCATATTTACAAGCGTGAATGTAAATGTCCGTGGCGGTTGTATGTAGTCTTCAGCTAGGATGGGCTATGGTGTTAGCTGGTAAGCTGAGGTCGGTCGAGTCGTTGAGTTCAGCTAGATGTTGGATGCTGGTAAGCTGAGGTCGGTCGAGTCGTTGAGTTCAGCTAGATGCTGGATGCTGGTGAGCTGAGGTCGGTCGAGTCGTTGAGTTCAGCTAGACGTTGGATGCTGGTAAGCTGAGGTCGGTCGAGTCGTTGAGTTCAGCTAGACGTTGGATGCTGGTAAGCTGAGGTCGGTCGAGTTGTCGAGTTCAGCTAGGTGTTGGATGCTGGTAAGCTGAGGTCGGTCGAGTCGTCGAGTTCAGCTAGGTGTTGGATGCTGGTAAGCTGAGGTCGATCGAGTCGTTGAGTTCAGCTAGATGTCAGATGCTGGTAAGCTGAGGTCGGTCGGTGCTGGTCGTTGAGTACAGCTAGATGGTCGGTGCGGGCATCTGAGGTCGGTCGAGGTTGGTAGAACAGTCCGTAACAGCGAGTCGTTACGTGGACTGCATGGTACCTTGCAAGAGCGTCGAGTTCGGTAGATCGACATCCTCGGTTATGACGATATGTTGGATTAACTGGGGGTGTGTCGGCCTGGTTTCTGGCTCGTACAGCGGGTCGTACGTGAGCCAGTTGTTGCAGTGGTAGAACAGTCCGTAACAGCGAGTCGTTACGTGGACTGCGTTGTACCTTGCGAGAGTGTCGAGGTCGAGGAAAGGCTAGGGCCTTGCTGGGCCCCCTAGCCATGCGGACGTATCAGACGGGAACGAAAGCTTTGCCGTGTCAAAGCCGTGCGAATGAGCGGACGAGAGCGAAGGCTTTGTCGGGTAAAAGCCGTGCGGGCGAGCGGACAAGAGCGAAGGCTTAGCCGTGTCAAAGCCGTGCGAACGAGAGCGAAGGCTTTGTCGGGTCCAAAGCCGTGCGGGTGAGCTGACGGGAACGAAGGCTTAGTCGGGTCAAAGCCGTGTGGACGAGCGGACGAGAGCGAAGGCTTTGCCGTGTCAAAGCCGTGCGAACGAGCGGACAGGCCATGAGGCCGAGGCTAAGATGGGCGTTATCTTAGCGCTGCGCAGATAGTGAAGCCGTAGCTAAAGGCTGGACCGTGCCATTACCGCTGCGCAGCTTATCGGACAATCGGAACCGAGGTTAAGACCGGTTGGTCTTAGAATCCGTCTTCGTGTTTGCCGCCTGGCCGTCTATTTCGACTGGTCATTACTGACCAGTCAGAGATGCTCTGACCCGCAGACAGAGACCTCTTGTGGTCCTAAAAAGGACCTTTGTGCATACCTATGTAGGTGGAAGAAAGGTAGGTCTACCACGAGAAGTGGGGCCAACGCCGTAAGTTAAGGTGAATGCGACCGCACAGAATGCGGGATTCCTCCTTAATGAGCTTCGCCGGGGGCGCTGTATTTATCCTACGTCCCACCAACGTACGAATATGGCACAAGGCCATTTTTAAGGTGGGTCCTGTCGCAGGGCCGTAGCCAAACGCGAAAGGCAGTTCCAAAAATGCCTCGGACCCCGTCGGCATTCCCCTTTTCGGGGCGCCTCAGGCGCCGGGCGATAAACCCAACCCCTCCGAAGAGGGTTAAAGCCTGGAGGGAAGGCCCCCTGAGGCCAGAGGTGATGTATCCAGTGGTGGAACACACCCGACCGAACCGTGCAGCACGCAACCACAGCCGGTCGAGAGCGCCCCACCACAGGACACAAAAGAACGCTCGCCAGGAGAGGGCCTGTTGATATCACGAAAGGGCTGTGACACACAGCCCAGCCGCGTGAATAAGAAATTCCCTCATAAAAAATGAGTGTAGCCATAAAGTGTTTTTCTAACCCGCCATAGGCTAGCGACGACTATTAGTTCTAGTCTTATCTAGTTATTTCCGGCCAAAGTGCTTTGTAAATGTTATTAATTTTTAATTCAGCCTTTTCTTTAGCTATAACGAGGTGTCAAGGTTGTTAGAAAGAAAAAGTGCTTAGTCAGTTCCGGTCGTACCCGGATATAGTTGTTCTACAGCGGGCGTGTAACTTGACATGTTTATGTTTATCGGCCGGTCGCGGCACGTCCATGAGAGTTTAAATAGGGACCAGTTCTCTCTCAAATCGCTGTCCATGTCCATTTTTTCCGGTGGTGGGATGGGGTAAGCCATTATTCCGAAGTATTAGTCTTATCTCCGAGGTATTGTATCCGATTTGTGCCGTGTCCGACTTCCGTGTTTTATGTGTTCACGTGGTGTCCGAAGAGTAGTTGGATTAGTTTGCCGGTGCGTATACACTATTTTAGTTATTTTCCGAAGTAATGTGTGTTTATCCGAGGTGTGGAGAGATGACTTCGCCGAATGTAGAAAAAAAATCCCACTCTGATACCATGTTCTGGTGCCGATGGCGAGCGATAATAAATAACACGTGAACACGCAAGCTATCTAATAAGTGACTTTATTTACATTCAAGGGAGCTAAACCTACAGAGCCGGCCTCACTTTCATGGGGCCATTTCGTACCCGTGTTTTACGGAGCTATATACATCATAACAGTTGCATAATTTCTTTATATATGGCAAGGAAGATATAAATTTTGAATTTATTTATATGCAAAATTTGATTTCACAAATAGTTTTATAAATTTACTTGCTCAGTAATAAATTAACTTTTAAAATGTATACTTTGAGATTCTAAAACAATTATGAATTTAGCTGCTCTATCCAGTTTTCAATCCAAAATATTGATTTACAAAAGTGTCTTTGATAAAAAATTTTTAAAATTTTATTTATTAAGAATAAATACTTTAACAAAATTTGGTTGTTCTGTTTAAATTTTAATTAACAATGAAATAAAATGAAAACAAATCAAGGGAAATTTTAATGGTCTTTATTAGATTTTTAAAAATTTGTTACAAATTCTTTGCATTGCTAGAATGTTTATATTGGTCCATAAAAATATCTTACATTTGGATTAACAATTCTTCCCATTAATAAAATTATTTTTGCCATTCTATCAACAACAAGAAAAATAAATGGACGATTAACTTTAAATGAATTCTTGCATCCAAAATTAAGAATATTAAAGCTTTTCTCACTTTCACCTTCTTCACATTTCATCACAGTTTTCTGGATTATTTTATTGACTTGTGGACTGATAGGTCCTCTAACTATACGAGAAAAATCATTTAGATTTGGATCAAAAATGTCTGTGATGCCTAGTGACTTCAGATAGTATTTCATTTCAACTCTAGTTGTCATAAAGAATGTGGGAAGATCTACTGTTACTAAACTCATTTTAAATCCTTGATGGTATAAAATATTTTGAAAAATTGATTCTGGTAATCTTTTCTCAAATTTTCTTATATCAACGCCTTTTCTAGGAAGTATAATGTACATACTAATTTGATTTTCAAATGGTAATTCTAATATTTCACACTTTGGCTTTTGAGATTTGAACTTTTCAAACTTAGCTGTTAAATGCATTGTCATTACTTTTATGTCTTGTTTTTTTTTCAGATAAAATTTCTTAGGAAGTGTATTTTCTTTAGAAAATGGTTTAATCCAGCTTCCTGAAAAATAGATAGCATCTGTTAATAACACTGCTGATGTATTGGTCATTAAACCCTGACCTACTACAGTTTTTATTTTACTATTAGTTTTTTGGTGAATTATACTGTTAACCCATTTTGTTTGATTGATGAAATTGTTAGGAATAATATCTGATGAAAAATAATTATTCAACATTGATTGAAAAGCTCCATTATACTTTAAACGTTCATTTATGAATATCAAATGTGCAAATTCTATCTCGTTATTTGAGTTCATATTCATTAACCTCATCAAATATGAAGCAAAGTCCAACTGTATTTTTTCGTCACTCTCTTTTAGTTTCAGTAAATCATGCAGTTGGTCTGCAGCATTTCCTTTGGATCCAAGATAGATCATGGTCAGCATGGTGAATGTATTAAATGGTGAGATGGCAAAATTCTCTTTAACTTTGCTATTCACAGCTTTATAAAGGGAGTAACCAAACGAATTGACAGAATTAGTCAAAGCTGAGAATCGGTTCTCATTTTGTATTTGAGCTGCAAAAAACAAAAAAAAAATATTTTGAAAGAAATCAAATGAGATTTAATGATATGAACTGAATTCAATCTTTGGAATATATTTAAATGAGAAACATTCAATAAATAAGGTGAATTTTGCCAAAGGAATTTGGCAATCAGAAGCACTTTTCACAGTTGTACCCTTTTCAAGGAAATCAGTAGTCATGAATCATTTCATATCTCAGATGACTTTTAGCATAAATTTATTGACTGACCACTGTGCCTGAAATTTTTTCTTTACTGGAGAGTCAGTGTGTTTCCATTCTATGGACTATCTTTTTCAAATCTGGTTCGTGGTGGCAATCCCATTTGTAAATATTTTTCTTTTTTTACTAAAACGTGCTTCTCCATACACATCCCTCATTCTTCTGTAAATTTTTTTCTCATCCTACTAAAATTTAATGACATACCTCTATTCAGCATTCTGCTGCCATTTGAAGAGCCTCAAAACAAATATTTTTATGCTAGATTAAAATACTTATTGCTATAAAGCAATTCTGAATTATGCAGAATTTACATTTATGGAAAAAAAGTCCTAAAAAATAAATTTGCTATTTTAAAGAAATTCTCATTTATAGATTGATCCTCATATAACAACCAATTTTAAAATTTGGAAAGGTTTTAACATAAATTTTTTGTTCCATATAGACAAAGTAAGACTCTCACTAAGAGGGGATCTCTAACAATGAACAATAAATAGTAGAAAACCATTTTGTTGCACAATGTATTTCATTATACAGAATTTCAATACTTTAAAAGAACAAAATTAATAAACTCGTTATCTTTGTAAAATAATTATTCACATTTAATTAAAAATTGCTAATTGGGTTTATATGTAGTTCTTCCAGCTGGAGTCATAGAATAATTGCATAATGTTATTACTTTTCCTGAAAAAAATGTTTAAATCAATAAATCTCTTAAGTGTCACTCGTTTGAATTAAAAATATTTCTCTGTAAAAGTGAATTTTTTTCTCTATAAAAACTCCATTACATTTTTCATAGAACAATATTTAACTTCATAAAGTTTAAAGGATCCTCCAACCATAAAGCCTCCTATTATTAATATGAAAACTACAGCAGATACAGGGATCACAATAACACAATTATTATGCTCTCTGTATCAGTTTTAAGTTTTAGTTGAAACAAATAGGAGGTTTTACTTTTGGAGCATTCCTTGTTATATAAAAATATAATTATCAAATCTTTTCTTGTTAGGTAGTTTTGTTTTATACTAACAATAATTACTGTTTGTAACTGGTGTAAAATTTTAATAATCAAACAAAGATTGTAAAGAAGACATAATATTTTTGAGAAAAAATGAAATAAAGAGAATTTGATATTTTATCTGTTACTCTTTTCTTTGCCTACAATCCAAGTCATGACCAACTACATAGCATTGAAAGGTACTTCAACTAGTTACTAATTATATACTAATGCAAGCTTCTAAAAAAATGTGACTGGGTGAATAATTAAACTATTAATAGACTCTTCTGTTGATTAAATCCTACTGAAAAACTGAAAAAGTATTATTTTAGAGGGTGTATACAAATTTTTCTTAATTCTTTGACAACAACTACCAATAAATATGCAAAATTTTCTCAATATTAAATAACTCAGTCATTATTTTTATAACTCAAATAAAGAAGGTAAACCTGAAGTAACAGCTTGATACCTTTGATGATTAAGGTTATATGAAACTTAAATGGTGTCGTTTGATTATTCAACATACAAATTTTGCTGTTTTTTTTAGATTTATTGATTTATTTAATGGTATGTTAACCTGCCAAGGGTTATTTCATGCCTAGAGCTTAGGGAATCATGCTCATTGTACATTGATGTTTACATTTTTTGTATAACTGTTTCTTAAGAGTCTTTTTTGCATACTGTCCTATTGAATACTAATAATTTGTAAACAGATCTATTTGACCAATAGATGTAAAGTCAACAGGTATTATCACTCCAAGTCAGAGTGGATCTGGGAGTAATGGAAATGAAAGGGTACTCCACACTCCTCAGATCTCTAGAACTGGACCCTCTCTATCAGATGCAGTTTAGTGTCAAACTCAGGACACCCCTTTTTTGGGAGGGGGAGGGCTTACCTCTCTGGATGAGATGAAATCAGTGCAATTTAAGTCTTTTGAACAGGGCATTTTGTTTCTGATATAAAATGCAAATTGTATTGTGGTGGGGAGTCCCCCATGGCATAATGGTTAAAGTACTGGATAGCAATCTTGAAGTAGGCAAGTTCAAACTCCAGTCTCATTGTTATGTTCACTTTCAGACTAATACCCCCGGGAAAAGTATCAACTCCCTTATAACCCCAGCTATGGGTTAAATGATATCACTGCAGTTCTTTTACAAGACGGGTTTAGCATTAAATAACTCATGAAGGTTGATATGCCATTAAACGAAGAAACCAAAATTGAAATTGTATAGATTACACATATACACATGCATACATATACATGTACATTGTAGTCTTATAGACATATAAAATGTATATGAGTGTAGGCTGAGAAGTTCATTGGCTGAAAAGCTCATATGATGATGTTATACCTGCTGTTGATAACTTTTTTAACCAATGGAATCAAAACACTGCAACACCAATGAAAGGAATGTGTGGATTGCCTGGAGGACTATATAGAAAATAAACCTCATTTGGTCACATCTAGTGAGAGTATCTTTGTCAGCCTCTGATCATTTCAGCCAACCCTCATATTTATGAAATATTGATTAACATTGACTCACCTGTGGTAATCTTATAGCTGCAATAATAGAGCAATTGTAAAATTAAGAAAAATTTCTTCATGTCTTGAAGTATTATGAAATAAAGTTGAGGTCATGTAATATTCAAGATGTATTTTGATGTACTTGTATTTCTCTATCAACATGTACTTGCAGAAGTAGAAAGCCAAATCCATTTGGACTTTCATTCATTTGTGTATCACCTTTATAGAAATGCACCTGATCACATGTCATCCATCAAAAATGATGCATAGCTCTTACAGATTATCTGATTCTAGATGATTACTTGATATACAGTATAAATTTCTCATCTATCATAATTGCATTGAATTTATTAACATTTATATATTCACACCATATACATAAATTAACAGTGACTTAATCCAAATATTGTACTAGGATGAGTCAAAAGTTGTCCAATATTTTGTAATGATTTGGTTTGGTTTGGTTTTATGGCACAACAACCATTGTAGGTTATTAATACCAAATTCATTTTTGTTCATATAAACAGTTCTATTTCAAACAATTCAGTTCAGTATAATTATAGTTTTGTTTACACACAGTTATATGTCAAAACAATTCTATTTCAAGTAATTCAGTTTACCATAAGTATACAGTTTAGTTCTACTTGATCCATAGGTAGGAGCCTATCAGGTGCTACCACTCTGGGTCAGAATGGACCAGGGAGTGATGGCAATGAAGGGGTACTCTGCATTTCCCAAAGTTCCAGCATTGCTGGAATCTCACCATCAGATTGTTTAGTGTCATATCCAGGACACTTGCCCTTTTGTAGAGAAGCAGTTGGTGTGTTCTACAGCCCCAGCCAACTAGGCAATATTTTGTTATGTACTCGTTTGTGGTGTGTATATCATGTAACCAAAGCAGTTCAAGCTGTGGTAGGTACTTGCTGTGGTTGGTTGTATTATGGTAGCTAGTGCACTGACATGTGTATTGCTTCACTCTGTGGGTGATTTGAAAGTGACACAGATGAATGTGCAACATAGTCTAATTCAGGAACATGCTTTATATTTGAACTGGGCTATAATGCTGTGAAAGAAACCAGAAACATTTGTCGGGCAAAAGGTTGTTCGTTTGTTTGGGTTTTATGGCATATCAACTTTTGTAGGTTATTTAATGCCAAATCCATTTTTAAACGAATTATCAGTTCTATTTCAAACAATTCAGTTTAGCATGAGTACACAGTTTAATTGTCGAAAACATTTCTATTTCAAGCTATTCAGTTTAGCATAAGTATGCAGTTTAGTTCTATTTAACCCATAGATAGGGCCCTATCAGGTGCTACCATTCTGGGCCAGTGTGGACCTGGGAGCAATGGCAATGAATAGGTGCTCTGCATTCCCCAAAGCCCCAGCACTAGATTGTTTAGTATCATATCCAGGACACACAGTGGAGTGGGGGGTCTTACCCCTCTGCAGAGAAGCAGTCGGTGTATTCTACAGCCCCAGGTGTATTCTACAGTACAGTAATAAGACAGTTGAAGAAATTTTGCTCAGGTTACAAAATACTTGATGATCAGGCAAGGAAGGGACAGAAATGAATAACACAAAATGATGTAAAGTTTACAGCAGTATATTTTTATGGAAACACAGACAGTAACAGTCACTGGGGTTATATCAGCATATGGTTGCAAGGAAAGAACAAAAACATAGTTGTAAAAACAAAGAACATGAAGGCGCGTAAAAATTTTAACAATTGTGTTGGAAACAAATGAGTAAAAAGTTCAAATAACTGGATTTGTATAAACGTGTCGATATGGAATTAAAAAGTAGAAAAATGTCCTATTCTTAAATGTGATGGGATTGTTAGACTTACGTGCATGTTGTCAATCAGATGTTATGAGTGTGGAGAGGAGAGGGGTGTTTGGTGATTTATGGCTTAGTCACTTCCTTCAAATTGGAGAAGAGGAAAGTCAATATGGGTGATGTGTGGTTTCAAGTTTTGCCTATTTCTTTCTCTCTCTCAGAGCTGGAGTTCTAGTCTGCGGATGTTGTTTTCCTTCTTCTGATCTAGCTCTGTTGACGAGAAATTTGTCTTTTATGGCGTTTTTGTCTTCCGATTGAATCAAATTGGGTTTTCTTTGTTTTTTTACCATGAAGGTCATAGAGTGGCCAAAAAATTACTTTTAATCATTTTTATTTTTGGACAAATTTCATCACCATTTTGCTATGAGTTGATTCAATGTACAGAAGCCCTTTTTTCCATTTTGAAGAAAGTCTCAGCACCGATAACATCCAGTGAATATTCTCGCGGACATTAGTTGGAATCATTATTTTGTGTGTACGATAAATTAGAAGAAATCTCTTTCGGTCATATAACTCTAGTAACTGACTAGACTTGCTTGACTTGTTTATCGAGTCAGTCACTATTTATAGTGTCAGGGAGGGTCAATAAAGTGATGTCATGGGGTCTATCACCATAATAGTAAGTTGGCCTAAAAGAGTCAAATCTGATGCAAAGCACTTTGAGAATATGAGACAAGCTCAGCATCTCACAGTCCAGTGCGGTTCATTATCTTCACAACCTTGGCGAATGTATCCAAAGTTGCTGAATTGTGCCTCATGCAACATTGCAATATTGCAACAATTTTGACTTACCCCAGTATTTTGAATGTGCCAAAGAGTTATGAGAAATTTTGTAACCGTTTCCAGGTTGTTGAAAAGAAATAAGAAAACAGTACATAATTTGGCTTTTCCAAATAAAATATGTAAATAAAACTTTGGTACAAAATTTATCCAAAAATATGTCATCTGCATTTCATCTAACTTAAAAAATGTAAAATTAGATATCTCATTTACAAAAAATTTTATGGTAAAATATAATTAGAATATTTCATAGTTTGCATGTGTTTGTGATGTGTGAAAGTTTTCAATTGATTCATACTAAACTCTATCAACTGTTGCTGCATATTACAAGAAAAAAAAAAAACAATGTTCTTTGAGCAGCAGACATTTCTGTTTACGTATAAATGTTGAATCTTATATTCTTGTTAGATCATTGCATTTTCTGTATTTATTAGACCATGAAAAATAAAAAGTGGCCTATATGGAATTATTTGTAGTTAGGATAATATTTTAAAGGCTGTGATAAAATACTAATTTCTCTTAATTAATTATGTTACTCAATGCAAATTGAAACCTAAATTATTTGAAAAAAAATATAATTGGTTTTGTAAAATGAAGAGAACTGTATTAAAATTATTAAAAATATGATAGATTAAAGAATTATTTCTAAAAAAGTGCTTATCGATCAATATTATGTATTATATGTATAGCCTATTTTGAATAATGTACATTTCGGCAGCAGATTCTGTTTTAGACATGTTTCATTAGGTATGACAAAAAAGATTGTTTATTCAGTTTTTTGACTAAGTTTTTCCTGCTGGTGAGTAAGATGCCACAAATATGAATCAAGTTGTATGTTTTGTTCTTTTGTTTTGCTATTTTATACAGCGTTGTCAATATCTTAAAATAAAACTATATTAATAATAAGAAATAATCAGTTATAGTCAATATTTTTTGTTTTTATATATGTATATATATAGAAATATGAATGAAATAGAAAATATTAATTATAATTGATTATTATTATTATAATTATTTATATATATGTGTGTTTGAGTGCATGGCTATGTAGATAGTCAGTTTTTGGTGCATTTTGGCATCAAACTCTCTTTTAGATATGTCTAATTAAATATGATGGACAAGGATTGTTTATTCAGTTTTTTATCAAGTTTTTTCTCCTGGTGAGTAAGATGCTGCAAATATTGACCGAGGCTGCATAAAAACTGCCCAAAGCTCTTTTTATTTGTAGTTCAAGCACTTTTGACCATTGTTAGTCACTATCAAGAATGTAAGTGTCAGGATGTTGAGTTTGAAATCCAGAAAATTGTGGTGTTATCAAGGAATGTTGGGAATTTTTAAATGGGTATTTTCATTACCTGCTGGTGATGTCATGTGTAAATGGCTTAAACTGTAGTGCCAGGTTTAATGTTTGAAAAACAACTATTAGTGATCATGTGACTGTGACTTTATCTAGGGTGTAGATTATTGCACATGTGTTAGATGCACTTTAAAAAACCCACTCCTAAGCAAACAAGTTCGGCTGAATAGTTCAGAGGCTCACCAAGATACTCTCATGGAATGTGACCAAATGAAGTTTATTTTTTAACATAGTTCCCCTTGCAATTCTCTCACTTCTTCTATTGGTGTTGCAGTGCTTGGATCTCATTTGTCAAAAAAATCAGCAGCAGCAGATATGATGTCATCTTATGAACGTTTCAACCGACCCTTATATGTTGAATGAAAAATGACTTAAAAAATATTTTGACATAAAGATTACTTTGAAAGGTTTTGTTATTAAATTAATTTTGTACAACAAAAATATTCAACTTAGTCAAGAAATGTAATCAGAGAATTTAAGTTATAGAAGAGAAGTTATCAAAGTATATATATAAGTATATTTTTGTCTAAGCATGTGTGCTAAGTTTGAAAAATTACATTTGAAGAATAGTTTATATATCTGTATAAAAGATTTATATAACATATATAGAAAAATTTGATATTACTATAACTAGTTGTAAGATAGTCATCATTGAAAATAAAGGATGTGGAGTCACTTTTATCAAAGTTTGAAAAGGGTGCCTTCGGGTTGCTTCTGACTACGGTTGGCCAACAACAACTATTTGCATTTAAAAGATGTTTTACTTGTTTTTATTTTTTATTTTTGGTTTACTTACAACAGGTTATTGCCCCTTTTATATCTAACATGATATGTGAGGTTCATTCAAAAAGTTCTTAGCCTCCCCTCGATAAAAGAGCCATCGCTGAACGTTTTTGTTATGGTTACACCCTATCACTTCTTATAAAGCTAGAAAAACTAATTCAGATTTCTGTCTGAATTTCTGGGCAGGTGAGGCCTATACAAAGGTGAGAGGTGTACAATAAATCTAAAATCTAGGTGAGGCTTAAAACTTTTTGACTGACCCTTATATGGAAGATAGCTTTGGGTTCATTTTAGAGATTTCAGATTCTTTTAAAAAACCCTAGAAATTAATAAATATTTTGCAGTTACATTTTATTATTTTATTATTTCATAGACTTTCAGATGTAGCAATAAAATTTAAAAAAAAAAATTTTTTTTTGACTATTGAAATTAAATGAACTCCTTCTTAGCAGGTGAACATTTGGGTCTAAGTGCATATAAGAAGGGAGGAAGCCATTTGCCTCTTGTGATGATTACAAAGAGAGTGGGTAACTGCTGTGAGATGGACACATTTTACAATGAGACAGGATAAAACTTAAAGGGTGAGAGACAGATCCCAGCTAAAAAATAAGTTTAGTCTATGGTTTTTTGTGTTTTGTGCATTGAGTCTCGGTTGAATAGAATGGAGCAGATAACAAGTGGCTTTGGTCTCTATGTGAACTCAAATAGAGCTCATGTGATTTAATCAAGATGGTGCCAAATCCTCATTAAAGCCTCTGAAATTAGTTGACCAGTTCATATATCTCAGTAGCAATATCTCATTGACTGAAAGTGATGGCAACATATGCATAGGTAAATCATGGACTGCTATTGACAAGTTAATGACAATATCGAAATTTGATTTCTCTCATAAAATAGAATGAGAATTCTTCCAAGCTGTAGCCATGTTGTAGCAAAGAACATTAGCAAAAGCCAAATTAAAAAATTAGGATATCAAATTAAGGAAAAGAAAATCCTTAGAAATTTCCTATTTTTTGGTGTTTTGGAGAATTTTCATTTTAGAAAATAATGATTTTTCTCTACAACAAAGGAAACTTTGACAACAATAATCAAGGAAAATAATGACTTCCTATGTGTGTCTAAGCCATTGAAGTTTCATTCAAATTTGTGGTAATATTAAAAAATGGTTAAGTTTTTTCTTTGGGTGAATTCTTTTTTCCTATACTGTATTTCAACATAAAAAAAAACTTAAAAAAAGAAAACAAACAAACCCTGAAGAATCTATTTTTTTCAGACAGTATTTTGATGTGCAGATTAACAATTATTTTTATAAAAATTCATAATTCTTTAAATGCAATTAGTTAATTTTAATTTAAAGTTGATTTTATATTCAGTCGTTCAACTTTTACCAATAAATAATTCATGGTGGATATATATATATATATATATATATATATATATATATATATATATATATATACTACTGTTGACACCACAGATTTTATATGAAAGGCTTTTGTACCTGACTGTTTTGAGCGTAATAATCAATAAAAGAATTCAGACATTTGTATATACTTTTTCTAAAAGTGAAAGTGTTTACATATAATTTTTGCTTACTTTGCTTTTCATTATAGCTATAATGAATTGATTAAAAATAGGAGTGTACTTGTTATTAGTCTAGAATATAATTTGGTTTTTAGAATATTAATGGGTCATAATCAATCAAATTAATTTAATGATATATATATATATATATATATATATGTGTGTGTGTGTGTGTGTGTGTGATATATATATATATATATATACTTGTTCATAATGTAATAGACCCTTTTTCAGGTGTTACAACTCTGAAAAATCTACCTAAAATACTTGGGTGAGTCAAAAGTTTTGCAATATTTTAGTAACATGAGGCACAATTCAGCAGCTTCAGATACTTTTTCTGAGGTTGTGAAGGTGACAAACCACACTCGACTGTGAGATGTCAAGCTTGTCTGATACTCTCCAAGTGCTAGTCATTGATTTTACTCTATGATTTGGAGCATGGGTTTGGGATCCTCAGTTTTAGGCCAACCTGACTCGGCCTGATCGTTAAGGTTCTTGCTATCCAAGCAAAACTTCTTTAACCGTTTTGTTACTGTAGAGATTAATTGCATCTTCACCTTTAGCACAACATATATTCTTGGTTGATTCTGTGGCATTATGGCCCAGTTGAAAAAAAGTTCCTGATTTAGATTATTTTGTATGTTCATCTGTGCAGCTTTCGAATCACTCATGGAGTGAAGCTCTGAACAACACAACACTGCCAACCACAATGGGTACCTTCCATGGCTTGAACTGCTTTGTTCATGTGATATATACCCTGCTAACAAGTATGTACCAAAATATTGCACAACATTTGACACAGTCTAGTTGTTAAAATGAATTTGAAGTAAATTTAATTAAATTAGTTTAAAGGTAAAGCCATGAATTACATATAATTTTAAAAACATTATTTCTGATTTTCAATAATTTATTATCTCCCTACAGACTAATATAAAACTACCATAAAAATGATGAAAAATATTCATAGGGATTTAACTCTGTATGCATTTAAGAACTTTCTGGAATTTCTGAAGTTGTCTCTAGTTTATTCCCAGGACTAAGCACATTCTCAGTCTTTTACAGCACCGACAAAATGTGTTTGTTTCAATGTCTGGTATGCTGTGATTGTGTGAAGAAACAAGTTCTTGAATTGATTATTGATTAGATTACTTTATCATCATCAACTTGCACTGACAGTACAGAGTTCCCTGACTCTTCCTCTCGCCATCCATACCTATCATCCTTCACTCCTAGTAGGTCTTCTCAATTGCATCCAGTGTCCTCACAGAGCTGATGTATATAAGTCTTTGCTGGTCAACCAAACTTGGTGCGTCCATGAGAAGGAGTCCGTAAGAGAATGTTACTTATGAGTTTGTCCTTACTTCTCCAGCAGTGTACTGCATATCTTGTTCATCTTACTTGGATGGTTTTTGAGATGGGAGGTAAGAGGCCGTACAACAGCTGTTTTGTGGGGGTGTTGCTTCCAGGATTTGTTCAAAAACATCACATAGCATTCTTGTATAGTTCACATCTAGCGTTTTCTCAATGCATTTTGTTAGCATCCAGGTGGTACATCCATACAGTAGTATTGACACTGTATCAGCTTGGAAGAAATCTCATTTTGTCTTATCAGAGAGAAGGCGTGGATTGCTCTTGATAGGTTATCAATCATATGGAAATTCTCAAGAGCTACTTTTACTTGTGTACAGTATTTAGCTGATCTAATTTTGTGCTTTGAAGTTTGTTTGAAAATCTATCCACTTCAGTACTTTGTTTTGTTTTTCTTAGCCAGATTATCTTTTTCTAATTTTCAAAAAAAAGTATTACCATTGTTGCAGGAGCTATAATACTAATGACTGAATGTTGGCCTTGTACAATCGCTGTTGTGTTTGAGTAACAGAAAAAGAGTGAGAGGTAACACAAGGAAGATGAGATCTGTACAAGACGAATAAAAGAAAGACTTGATTATTGATTGATGTGCAGAGGTTATCTCTCAACACATGATATCATTTAGTTGTCACAACATTTGTTGAGGTTGCCATTGCTGCTTCTTAATGATCTTTCAGGATCTTTTTGAAGAGTTGCTGCTATTTAGTCATCCTTGGGTTCTCTGCTGCTTCTTAGTGACCATTCAGGATTTATTCTAGGTTGCTACTGCTGTTTAGTCATCACTGAGGTCTCTGCTGCTATTGCTTTTGTCATGTCACCACTATGGGAAACAATTCCTTTCTGAGTGATGGGTGATATTCGAACTTCTTATATACCTATGGACTGGGCAATAATCTCAGAAATCAACTTTCTTAAAAATTGTGTTACTATTATTAATTGGTCAGAAAATATTTTATTGCCATTCATATTTTTTCTTGCATTTGTCCCAGAAATGGGTGCATGGAGCAAGTCATGATTTAGGTTTTTTTTTTGTTTTTCCCATTTGAGTGTTGTTGAGGTGACTACACCTAGTTGGGTTGTTAAAAGCACTTCAGAGAGATTACATCACCATGTATGAACACTTTACAAGGGTAACAAAAAAATTGATATTTTTTATTGTCATATGTAAGCCAAAGATAAAGCTTGAACCATTTACTATTGAAATCCCTCAAACTAGACTCCTTTTCTGTTATTCTATTTACCAACCCCTCCGCTCGGACAGGATATGACACAAGGTCAATTTTTAAGCGGAAATTAACAGGTTTTAATTCAGAGTTTTCCTTCTCCTAGACTAGTTGCCTTACCAAGGCTGAAGAACCTAGTCTGTCCTACTATTTACCCATAGCTGGAGGGAGAATAATTGGATTCATACCTTTCCCAAGGGTATTAGTGCTACGTGAAATGCAATCAGTCTCGTCCAGAATTTGAACACGCGTCGCCGTGTTCATTTCCTACGACGATAACAATTACGCCACGGGCACCTCCTTATCTGTTATGGTACCTACCTACTATTCTTCCTTGATATATACCGACTCTACTTGACACTCAGAGAGATCACTTCCAAGTAGAGTGGAGCGTATACACTACTCTATGGGAGGCACTGGTCTAGGACACACTTTGATCGATTTATTGGTACTTGGATCTGGTCGGGTGTGTCCTGGTTGCAGTGGCAGTCGAGGTTCGACTTGACTGACATCCTCGAGCCTCAGGGGGTCGTCCACCCCAGGGTCTAACCCTCCTTGGAGGGGTTTGGTTCCTCGCCTGGCGCCTGAGGCGCCCCTTTTAGGGGAATGCCGACGGGGCCCGAGGCATTTTGGGGAATGCCCGGCGTGTCTGGGCTACGGCCCTGCGTCTGGACCCACCTAAAAAGGCCTTGTGCCATGCCCGTCCGGTTGGTGGGACAGAAGACAAATACCAATAACTTCCAAGCTACCTGACAGTACCGGAAGGACATTCCAAACTGTTGTATAACACCTGTATTCTGTATATTTGTTCTGTTATTGTTATATATTTTTTTCAACTTACTTCTCTTGCCTGCGTAAATTGAAAATTCTGAGGAGTAACCTCAGTGGTTACTCAAGTTATCGAGCATCTTTCTGTATTGGACGAAAATTATTTCGTGGCCTTAGATCTTTTGAGAAGTGAGTTCCTCGACCTTGACTTCATAAAAAGTCAAATATTTGCGGAAATGTTGTCTCACGAGTTCAAAGCGGAGTTTGATATGGATGCTCTGCGAACTTTTTGTACACAAATGAAAGCCAACCTCTGGGAGCTGAAATCCTCCTACGGTTTGAATTTTATGGTTAGAGAAACGACCGGAGAGAAGCTGGTTAGTCACATAGTGTTTGATAAACTACCCGACTTCTTCAAAAGGGAAATGATTAGGCTATCCAGCATTAACTATCCAAGCATTAGTTTCCTGATAGAACATTTTTCCGAATGCACATGGAATAAGCTAGTGGACAGACCAAAACCCACTGTATGTAAGGCCAACCCCCCTCACTGCAGAAATAAAACTTGCTTACAAAATGTTAATATTAATTCTGTCCCCCGCTGCGAAGTTTTCAAATGTAACTTGAGTGATTCAAATGCACAGTTTCTTTCTATGTGCCCGAGGTTCCCAACTGAGGAAAGCAAGTTAAAGCAGTGCAAAGTAAAAAAAAGTCGTGCTGTTTATGTGCCCACTGCTGGTCCTTATGTCCTGATAAAGACAAGGCATCTTCACCTAGTCTTTCGGTTAGTTCGGCTTGTAGTGACAAGGAATTGCTGCTTCCTCTTGTCAAGGTCAGAGTGTCGAAAAATGGACATAAATACATGCTGAATTGCTTGTTGGATTCAGGCAGCCTACGATCTTATCTGTCTGATGAGCTGGCTGAAGGGCTAGGTATAAAAATTGACTCCTTACCGGCCTTGCAATTCAATATGAAGACGTTTTTAGAGGAAGATATCCGATGTCTAAAAGAAGCCCCCATCAGGATGGATCTTACTATATTAACATCCTTTGGAATGAGGAAAAAGTGAATTTGATCCCCTCTAACCATGCGATTTCTCTGAAGATAGAGTGAGTAACTCTCTTACTAAAATCAGGATTCTTAACCTATACACTGAGGCTTTTCTGGAACAGGAAAGGGAGGAATATGACAATTATATTTGGATCCTTCACTGCCCTGTGATTAAGGATGACGACCTGACCACTGCTAAAATCAGGCCAGTATTCAATTGATCATTGAAAGTTAGGAATGCCCCATCGATGAATGAAGCTGTTTATCCTGGCGTCAATCTTTTAAATGACTTGCTGGATCTTCTGTAGTACTTCAGAAGCAATTCTCATGTTTTAAGGCTGATATGCACAAGGCATTTTTAAAGATGATATTAAAATCGGAGGTCGGTAAGAATCGTTTCTGTTTTTTTTTTTGTTTTTTTTTTTTGTTAGAGATGGTGAAAATGTGTGCTTTCGATACACAACACTTATTTCTGGATTTGTGGCTGGTCCATTTATTTAAAATTTTTTTTATCCAATTCCTCTTGAATAAGTACAAAGGCAATGAGTGTGCAGGGGATCTGAAAAACAAATTCAATGTAGACAATTTGTTGGTTACCAGTGAGAATACATCAGTTAGTGAATACCTATGAAAGTGCTGTAAGTATTATGGCTGAAGGCAATTTCTGTTTAAGGTCTTGTACCTCAAATTATGCCCCGTAAAGGGATTATATGAAGCATGATAATTCCTTTGTAGAACATAACGGTAGTGAAGAAAAGCTATTAGGGTCCCCTTGAAATTAAATCCAAGACTTTCTGATCCCGAAGCCAACACGAAGGGAAGGTTACTCTTATGCGATTTATGGAAGCAGAAGTTAGGATGGGATGATACCATTTTGGAGGATCTGTGTACAAGGTGGAAAGTTTTATCTCAAAAACTTGTACTGTTAAGTAGCTTGAAATTTCCCCGACAGGTCTTCAGTGACTGTGGTCCTGCCGACCTCTACGATTTTTTTTTTTTTGATGTCTCTAAAGCTGCGTATGGTTTTGCTGTCTATGTTGTACAGGGCAGTAGATCTACCCTACTATTCTCTAAAGCTAAAGTTGCTCCTACTGTGGCAAAGTCCCTGCCTACGTTGGAGTTATTGTCAGTATATCTAGCTCTGAAGTCCCTGAAAAATGTTTGTGAGATATTTTGTCGACTAGATATTAAGAATTTATATATAGCGGTGGATGCCCAAATCGTTTTAGCCAGGTTGCTGTCTACTAAGCAAATTCGTTGTTAATCGGCAAAAGGATATTGGTTTGCTCAAGAAAGAAAGAAATTCTGAGTTGAATGTGTCTGTAAAATTTAGATATGTTCCAACAGATCAGAATCCTGTTGATCTTATTACATGGGGATTGATCTTGAACAAGTTCAAATTTAATCTAAATTTTGGGATTAGAGGGTCTACTTGGTTGAGAGACTCACCCGTAAGTTCGCCTGTGAGAGAATTAAAATGTTTGTCTGCTACTGATAAAAATGTTGTGCAGACAGAGTTGCGTTGTAGTGCTGCTGTTAAAAAAAATGAATGTGTTGTCAATCTGGAGAAATTTTCAAAACTCTCTAAAGTTTTGAGAATTGTCACTTAGATTTCCAGGTTTGTTAATCGATTGAAACATTCCGATTCTGACCCTGGGCACGTTGCCAAAGTTTACTTGATAAAGTGGGCTCAGAGGCAATACTATGGACACAAAATTGAATTTTTGGAAAATCCGAGTGGAAGAGGACCTCTGGAACTTGTTCAGAATTTTAACCTCTTTAGTGATCAAAGTGAGATAGTTCGGTCGAGAGCCAGAATAGACGAGACAATAGAATGCCTATCTGCGGTTAAATACCCAATATTGCTGCCAAAATACAGTGCCCTTACTAAATTGATTGTCCAGGAAGGTCATAACGATTGCAAGCACCTGGGTATTGCAGCTACACTGTGTAAACTGAGATTGTCTGGATATTGGCTTCCCCGCGCCAGACAGTCTATCAAATATTATATTGGTGATTGTTTTGTATACAGAAAATACAATGGATTGTCCTTTAGATACCCTAAACTGACCAACCTGCCCAAGAATAGAATGAATTTGATTAGACCTTTTTTTACACACGTGTTGATTTCACAGGTCATCTGTGGATACAAACAGGGGCGGGGAGATAAGAAGGTATACCTACTAGTGTTTACCTGTTTGAGCGTCCGAGCTATTCATATAGAATTGCTGCAAGATATGAGTACCAAATCCTTTATATTGGCCCTTATCAGATTTACTAATCTTTTTGGCATCCCTGGATAGACATCATTGCTTCAGTCAATTTTATCAGTCCATACATCAAAGAGGGATTAATATTTAGGATGGCTGAGGATGAAAGTTCCACATTTTTTAACCCTCCCAGTAATCCAGAAATTGTAAGTTCTCTTTGAATTAGAGAGGTTTCATCGCCTTTTTTATGACGAATATCTTTTGAGTCTGCGGGAACAGTGTAAAGACCTCTATCAATATGATTTTGAAAATAAAATGAAAGTAGGTGACATAGTGTTAATTAAAAATCCTGAAAACCCCCGTCCGTATTGGCCTTTAGGTAGAGTTTTGAGCTTGAACATTGGAGATGATGGGGATGTATGGTCTCTGAATTTAAGAAAAGGGTGACTGGAGTAAGTGTATCCATTCAATTAAACACCTTTAGCCTATGGAATTATCCCTTACACACAATAGTCCAACTAGGAATGCAGAAGTTGACTCTTCTACCACATCTGACATGGAGGATTTTGACAGGCGCAGAAGTAAAAGGTCCTACACAAAAAAAAAGAAGCAAAAGAATCCAAATGACTCTTATATTTGGTATTAGCTTGCTAGAAATGAATTGAATATTTTTGTTGCATTTTGCTATTTTTTCTGTAACTAGTGATGGTGAAGATTTACCTCTCAATTAAAAAACCTTTTGACATAACTTTTTTGACAGTCAAATTTTATTTCAAACTCCACTTATTTCCTACATATACACGAATATTTAGCCTTAGAGAATTGTGAAAGTGCAAAAAGTTTTTTTTTCTCACCTTGTAATTTTTTTGTTGTATTGTGAACTTACTTTAAGAAATTGCGTGATTAAACATTAATTGATTTGTGAAATTGTAAAATGATTATGGGGTCAACATTGAACTGATTTGTCAAAAAATTGTGGGAGCTCTCTGGAGCTAAATATGAACAGAAGTTGCAGAGTTGTTACCATTTTTAAGGAAACTGCGAATGGAATTATCAGGATATTTCCATTTTGTGGGTGAACAGAACTTTGCGTTATAGTTTTGTATGTGTATGAAAGTTGTGCGTGACTACAGAAACAAATGAACTGATTTACATACGGCCCTAACCGTGTTGTGCATTTGAACACTTTGACTTGAAAAAAAGTTATCTGCGTAAAAGTCACATTTTTTTTTTCGTGATTACATGCCTCAGTCTGGATGTTTACAGATCGAAATTAATTGGGTCGACTTGTACTGTGTTTGGATCTGATATTGAACGCGACGAATTCTTCGACTTCCCCGCTTTTTGTGTGATGGGAGAATGTTGGAATTATTCTATTGTAATGGGAACATCTTCTTGGATGGGAATTTTATGGTGGTTATCGCCAGAAGGAAATGACGGAATTTTTTGGAACTGACACTGCCCGCTGAGAGAATAACCCTTTTGGGCTCAAGCCACGGCGCAGAGAAGACGTGAATTTAGTAGTCCTGTGAATTTTCGCAGGATGTGCTGGTTTTTAAACCTTGCAGTTCCCTATAGTTAAGGGAAATTAGTAGATAGGGAGTAAATCCCCCAGAGAATTTTACTGCTGTGCTGGACCTCTTCTTAGAGAAATATGCTGTTGTCTATATCTGTGAATTTGTACTGTCTTGACTTTAACCACGAGGTGTCCATCAGAACTACCCTGCTGTGCTGTATTCTTCCTAGAGAAATATGCTGTTGTCTATATCTGTGAATTTGTACTGTCTTGACTTTAACCACGAGGTGTCCATCAGAACTATCCTGCTGTGCTGTATTCTTCCTAGAGAAATATGCTGTTGTCTATATCTGTGAATTTATGCTGTCTTGAATCAGACCATGAGGTGTACAATTGACTTTGCTGTCCTATACAAGTGCTGAAATAATTGCTGAATGAACCCCTCCCTGTATGTCTGCATTATTCGCTGTATTCTTGACAGAAAAGTGACCAGGTTTTCCCAAGAGATGTTTTTCACCTAAGAGACTCTTCCAAATCTTTTTTCCATTTATACAACATCCCTTTTTTTTTTTAGTTGTATGTACCAGCACCTTTAGTTTGTTGAAGACATATCAGTTCCTTGTAATTCGTGAGTGACCCAGTGATTTTTGAAACAATTATATCATTGTTACTTGATTTAGTTTTTTTGACTGGTCGCTAAAATAGCAATTAATTTCAGCAACTAGTGTTTTTCTTGAAAACTTTGTAACTCCTTTTTATTTATTTTTATTTACTTGCTAATAAATAGTTCTTAGTTGTACGCACTAAGTACGTTTGTCTTTTTATTTTTTCCTTCCATGTTTTTTTCAAACTACTGTTTTATCTTCCGTGAAATGATTTTTTTTTTTTTAATAAAAATTAATCCTTTTATGGTATATAGTATTTGAGATTGATGTCTGACAAGAATAGAACTCGAACTTGGGAGATCGTGAAAACCTGATAGACTTTACTATAAATAGACTTCAAAATGTGCGTGTAAAAATGTACAATTTCTGTTGGTGGAAATTTGTTCTGCTTTCTGTAATATCCTAACTAACAAAAGGGAAATAACCTCTGATGCCACAGGGTTACGGCCCCTACCACATCCGGGGGATTTGGTCAATAAAGGAATGTACCAGGCATAGCAGCAGATGTTCGTTCTCCCTCTGTCTTTAATCACCATCCATCTTATCGATTCATCTTGGTAATAGTCCATACCTAGCAAGTGTCCATTACCTCAGATATAAAGACTTTACACTTTCCATCCTCGAAAATCGTAAAAACCTTGTTACATTTCAGGTGGCCAATGAGATATGAAACCTAACTTTCGACACATTTATCTTAAAGCATAAAAATATGATAATAAAAATATCGCTTTTTAAGTATTTTCTTGTTTTGAATTAAAAGAAAAGGCCGAAACTTATTTTAAAAAATGTAAAAAAAGAAAAAAGAAAAACAATTAAAGTCATTGTTAACCCCATTTTTTTCTTGCGCTGCCTGAATTTTGGGGATCATTTGCGCTCCCTGAATCCTCCATCTAAGCCGTACACCTATATATATATATGTGTGTGTGTTTCTGAGTGTGTGTGATTACTTGTAAAAATGAATAAAATATATCTTGAATCTCGTCTAAAAATAGAAGAGACTAAACACAGAGACTCCAGTTTTGGAGAGAAAATCAAAAACACACGGACATAGGAGGAAACAAACCACGCTATTCCAAAAACATGTTCCAACCTTTAGCAATAAACGACCAAAAATCTGAATTTTGCTCGGGCTAGTGGATTACAATAAAAACATTTAACGAAACCTTTCATAACGGACACTCGAAAGCACAGTAGCAACGGATGACACAGTTGTCAGCAAAAAGCCTGCCGACCGTATAATTATAATCTACCAATTTGGCTATCAGTCCGCTGCTCCACAGACAAGAACGGTAGCAGACGTACATTCTCTCGCAGACAGGCCAAATAGCAGAACTAACAGAGCAAGATTCTCGCCGAATTAGTAACTCCATGATCTTGTCAACAAAACATATAAAGTTCAAACATACAAGATTTTCTTTTAACAAACACTTTTCATTTACTATGACATCTTCTCTCACATACGCTTACGCAAAAAAAAAAAAAAAAAAAAAATGCAAAAAAAAAAAAAATGCAAAAAAAAAAAATTGTTTAACATCTCATAATTCCCTCTCGAATAATAAATTGTCCTTTGGTTATTGTTGCGGGGAATTTGTTTTCAACTTTTTAGTGTTATCGGGGCCGTATTGTGCCCATGTCCCTTT
This sequence comes from Sepioteuthis lessoniana, assembly GCA_963585895.1. Lineage (NCBI taxonomy): Eukaryota > Metazoa > Mollusca > Cephalopoda > Myopsida > Loliginidae > Sepioteuthis > Sepioteuthis lessoniana. Next base: position 42,046,262 of record OY757917.1, on the reverse strand, counting down.
TCCCCCTCATCGTTCGTTACCTTACCTCTTTCACTTGGTCAGCAGGCAAACGACCAAAGTTTTTCAGTTTCCGAATAAAGCCACACAAATCCTACTTCTACATTTCTAACTCCAAAAAATCTAGATTTTTCCTCAAAATGTCGGTATATGAAATCTTTTGGGGAATTCCTCAATCTATTTAAACTAAAAGTCTTCCAAGAGTTCATGGTGGTAATAATTTTCCTATAAGGTATTATTCAAAAACTATAATTACTGTTCAAATCTATTATCTCTTTTCTCCTTTTGGGGCAAAAGACCTCTTCAGCCCTTTGCCGGAACTCACTCAAAATATGACACAGTAGTAGAAATTTTACCAATTTTTTAAAATGAAAAAACAAAAAGAAGCAATCTTAACTCTAAGCTTTTCTTTGGAAATTATGTTTAAATCAGTGTAATCATAACTTCTTATTATGAAACATGATTCCCTTCAGTTATTTTTTCCTTCCAATGTTCAATTTTTTTAGGAAAAATACTCTTATAGTTATATTTTGAAGTATCTATTTATCTATCTATCTTACCGAAACATAAAATAAATATATTGTTTTAATTTGGAAAAAATATTGTATACATAACAATCCCTTTATTATTGATCTTCATTTTCTAAAAAATAGAGTAAACTTTATGGTGAAAATAATACCTTTGTTTTAAAATAGGTGGATTTTCGACTGGTGTGAATGTAATATATCTATTAAAATCTTTAATGAATAAACTTGCTTTAATTTTTGGGCAAAATATAAGTTGTTAATGTTTTTTACCAGACGAGATTGAATGGAATGTTGATTGTTCTGATACTTTTATAAAAATAGTTACTAATCAACTGAAATGAAGTTATACAGTGGTTTTCTAATTGCATGAAAAATTGCTGTCGTTTCAGTGTTCTGAATAATCAATTATAACTTTAACAGAACCCAAATTTTAAGGTTTTAAGAGGACGGCAAACTAATTGAAACCAAACCAGCAATAATGCAGTAAAATATTTAGTAACTTTAATTTTGAAAAATGTTTTGTTAAATAAATTTATAAAACACTAACCAGATATGTAATTAATAAAACGTTTATTTTGAAATTTTCATTAACAGAGCTACTGCTAACAATGAATAAGTTTCATCCTACTTTTCTGTTAGTAATACTTAAGAATTAGAAAACAAAAAGCACGGAAACGGAAAAGCTACAGAATTCCCTGTGAAGAGAGATTATGCGCCCTTATAAGTTGAAGTAGTTCTGTTGTTGGCCGCTAGGTGGAATTAAGTTTGGATGAAAACATGGATGCTGAAACAGCCCATAAGACGTGGGTCTTACAAAACAATGTTGAAACCATTAGTAGTGTCGATGAAATTTACCGTTATGACAAAAAGCAACAACAAGATATTCTTACGGCAAAACCATGGGAGAAAAAGTAAGTCAAAAATAACCGGAAAAGAACTGATTGTTCCTATGTAGTATAGTAGAGCTGTGTTTTTATTTTAGCTGTGGAAAGAAAATTATTTTTTTTTAGAATCTTGTTTAAGAATGACAATGAGAAATTGTGTATATATATATATATATATATATATATATATATATATATATATATAAAACAGAAGTACATGAAAATGATCTTTAGTCGAATTATTTTTCTCTTGGTGTAACTGAACACATTTTGTGTCTTTTTCAAAAGTCTCGTCTTCAGCATAATTTTTTAATGTAGTATTTTAAGTGGACTATTGCGATCCGAATTTTTTTTTAACACTTGAAAATAATTTCTGTCTTGAATATCGCACTATAACACTGCAAATAATTTTGGATAAAATAATAGTTTACGAATAGTTTGTTCCAGACGGAGGATTGAGAATAGGTAAAACGCATTTTTTGACATTTTATTAGTAGCCATTATAATTAATTTTCTATGAATTCTTTCTTTTTATGCTTGAAAAATTTTTTTTTTTTGTCTTCAGGGGACTAATGATAAAATATGTAAAATATCTTTTTATCACACTTAACCAAATCTTTGAGTTCAATGTTTTATTTATTCATTTTTTTTATGTTAATGCGAAATAAATCTTTCATCTTTTCTTTCACCCGCATAAAAAAAAAAATTAATGAACCAACCTAAAATTTTGAAAAGCACTCAGAATAAAAAATACTGTTTCGCACAATTTATCTTCGACAAAACAAGATTAAAAAGCTCCCACCCCGAAACGGTTGATAAATTATAAACTTAAGCTTCTTTCTTCAATGCTATTTGTGTGTAATTTCGGTCGCCTGATTGACAATGCAAATGCTTCATACGTAATATAATCAAGATTATGTGTGTATTCATCTAACCCTTCTGCTATGAACAGGAGGTCAGGGGTTTTTTTTTTTTTTTTTTTATTGAGTACAACTGAATCATGTCAGCAGAGTCTATAGAATACACCGACTGCACCTTTGCAAAGGGGTAAGACCCCCTTCCCGAAACGAATGTGCTGGGTATGACACGAAACCATTTGATGGTGAGGTTCCAGTTCTGGAGTTTTGAGAATGTTGAGTATCCTTTCATTGTCTTACTCTCAGGTCCACTTTGACTTGGAGTGGTAATATACCTGTTAGGGTCCCATCTGTTGGTCAAATATAATTATTCAGTCATTAACTATACTTGAAACTGTGCAAATTAATGATTGATATTTAATAGAATTATTATTGTTAGATAGCAATACTACCATATAACTGTGCAAACAAATGAGCTGCAAACTCGTTTAAAAATAAGTTACCTACAAACGATTTACTTACAAATCATATATGTGAAAAAAAAAATTGGCATTAAATAACCCACAAGGGTTAGAGTGATATTAAACAATAACCAAACCGTCAGGAGTACAACTGGTTTGAATTTAGAGTTTTCCTTCTAGACTGGTTACCCCACCAAGGTTAAAGAACCTTACTATTTACCTATAGCTTGAGGAAGAATTGTTAGTCGTATCTTTCCCAAGAGTGATATGTGTCGTCTAGAGGATTTACCAAGAGGCATGGCTGATAGACAGATGGCAAGAGGGTTAAGGGATCTGTGTTGACAGTAAGCCTTAATAATGAACTTAAAAAGAGAGCTCCTATAAAGAGGGACAGAACCCTATTCACCCAGGATTCAGGTTTCTGGTCCATGGATCTTTGTACTGTTTTCAAAATAAGAAGTCTCTCTTGATTGAAACAAAGAATAAACTAAGTATGTTTTTGTATATAGTGTTTATTTTATTGTTATTGCAAGGGTATAAGACTGGTTGCATCCATGGCCTCCTTTTTATTTATTTATTTAATTTTTTTTGTTGCTATCCTCTACCTTACATCTAATAATTGTTTGCTGCATTGCATATGCAACAGAAGAATTGGCAATGTTATGATTTTGTTATTCATTGATTGACTTGCTCAGTAAAAGGTCTTTCCTGTTTTTATGCATCTTCAAATGAATCACTTGTTTACTGAATTCTTGCATGGTAACAATTCTCTTGAATCACACCAGTCAGAGAGAACAACATTCTTTTCTCCACAGTAGATTTCATTTAGGTTTTATTGCCAAAAGCTTTTTTAGATTTGTTCACCCTTTTCTGCATTTTAGATTCTTAGGAAAAAGAGATCCATTTTTCATTGCTAGTGATTATTTTTATTATTTACTTAGTTTTAGAAAAATTCTTTCACTTCTTAATATTAGCTGCATCTGTAGTGTGTGTTTGTTTTCCATTTGTAATTGATATATGATTTCATCTTAGATGTACAAGGTGTTTCAGGAAAAATGATTAGATTTGATAATCTAATAACTTGACAATTCTCATTCACAGGATCTAAAATTTTAACAGCATGTGTAGAAACAACTCAAAGGTTGTTAATGTTTTATTTATTTATTTATTTAATTTATTTATTTATTTTTTTTTTTTTTTTTCAGGTATAGAAATGCCATTCACTGGAAAAGCAAAGGCATTTTAACATTTAAATATAGAATTTTGTGTTGTTTTTCTACAACTACTGTTCAAATTTGAGATCATTTTCATGAGAATTGGTCAAGTTATTAGGTTCTGAAAAGATACATTTTTCTGAAACACCCTGTACATATCAAATGGTACTGAGTGTTGTGCTTTTTTTTAAAACGCTTTGTATGTATAAAAGCTGAAATTTTAAAAAGAATTGTTTATATAAAAATTAACAATTTCATTAGGGGAGAGAGTGAATGTATTTGTGGTGCTCCTCTTGTCCTTTTTGTTTTTTTAACTTGTAAAAGTTTATTTGATTTGAATTTAGATTCTTGATAATCTGAATGTTTTCTTTTTCTTTTTTTCAGTCCACACTATTTCAAATACATAAAAATCTCTGCTCTTGCTCTCCTTAAGATGGTCATGCATGCTCGTTCTGGTGGTAACCTTGAGGTGATGGGACTCTTACTTGGCAAAGTAGATGGGAATACAATGCTTGTTATGGATAGTTTTGCTGCTCCAGTTGAAGGTACTGAAACTAGAGTTAATGCTCAAGCACAAGCTTATGAATATATGGCAGCTTATACAGAATCTTCTAAACAGGTCAGTTGCCATTCAATTGTGATTGCTATATTTCTTTTTCTTTTTAAATTACTTTTATAGAAAAAATTACATCGCATAGTTATTTGAGTTTTCTTTAACCCTTTCATTCCCACTGGGACACTGGTGTCCTAATCAAATTTCATTTTAACCCTTGAAAATGTTATTTCAAGAAGTGTTCAATATTGGTAGAGTGGAATAAAAACCTATAACAAATCTTAGTTCACTCGCTCTTTCTTGACTGCCTCATGACTGTCAATTTTATGCATTCTTTTAAAACTTAAAAAAAAAAATAAACCCCCAAAAAACTGGGTAATGAAAGGGTTAATTAGTACATAAATTGTCATGTCTATGTTTCTTGATTAAAGTTCACCTCTTCATACATTTAATAAAGTTCATACTATATTTTATTTATCAATCATACTTGACATTTGTATATTGTATACATATTTGTAGACTTATGAAAGAGTTGATTTAAATGCAAGTAAATTATACACCTTTCTCATGTAAGATATCTTATAAAGGCCTCTGTCTTTAAAAAAAAAAAAAAAAAAAATTGATGAAAATGTTTGCTTGTTCATTCTGTTTTTTAGGTTGGTCGTCTTGAAAATGTAATTGGTTGGTATCACAGTCATCCTGGTTATGGCTGCTGGCTGTCTGGAATTGATGTCAGTACCCAGATGTTGAATCAACAATTTCAAGAACCATTTGTTGCTATTGTGGTTAGTTTAATTTCTTACTTGCTGAATGTAAGGTTTCTCTTGTCTCTTGGATATTTAAACAACTACTTTATTCATTCAATGTGGAAATATATTAACTCAAAACTTTTGATTGGTTAAATCTCTTCATATTTTTTTTTATTTTATTTATTTTATTTTTTTTATACCCACTCCAGTTTTTTTTCTTGTCTGCCATGTGTGTTTGAATAGATGTGAGCAGAAACATTAAACAAACATTTGGAAAGAGAGATTATATAAAAAAAATCCAATCCCTGTCAGATTAATATCATCATCATCATGGTGTGCTGACATCAGATTCCCTTGATGCTCTTTACCATTTGCATCTATTGGCCATTACTCTTTAAGTCTTCTAGATGGCAGCCAGTGTTTGCATAGAGCTGATGAATGTAAAGTTTTGCTAGTTGGCCAAAACTAGTCTGTCCTGAGTAAGGGTCCATAGGAGAATATCACTTATGAATTTTTCCTTACTTTGCCAGCAGTGCCCAGCATGTCTTGCTAATCTTATTTGGTTTATTTGTGAAATGGGAAGTAAATGGCGGTGTAGTTGCTGTTTTGTGGGGGAGATGCTTCCAGGATTTGTTCAATGTACCATCCTTGTGTTGTTCCCATCTAGCTTTTTCTCCAAGCATTTTGTTAAAGTCCAAAGTAGTACAACCATACAGTAGTACTGACATGGCTATAGCTTGGAAGAAGTCCTGTTTTATTTTATTGGAGAGATAAGATTTTATAAGAATGAAATTTAATTGTATTTCATTCAGTTTTTTTTTTTTTTTTTTTTTTTTAATAAAAGAAAATGATTGAACCTTAAAAGTATCTATTGATTTATTTTACTAATCTATTTGTATTAAGGATTGTAATGCTTCATATGTATATGCTATATTTTGGGATTATTTTTTTATAAATTTAGCATTTTTTAAAATTAAATTAAAATCCATTTTTATTTTATTTTGCATGAACTTAAATCAAATAAGTGTGTGTGTGTATATATATATATATATATATATATATATTTCTTTAGCTTATTGAATTTTTAAATTTTTTGACCTTCTGTTATTATACTTGCCAATCTGTTGTTTAGACAAAAAAGGTGGAATGGTTTTGAAGTTGCAACATAATTTGTGGCCTAAAACAATCTTCTCTTTAAACAGAATTCAATAAATATACAATTCATGTTACTAAATCTAATTAGTTCTGGTTAAAAATGCAGGAAAGGTAAACCCTTACTGTGCTTTTAACCTGAACTAAATGTCTTTGACAAAGAAATTTACTTTTTTTTTCTCTTATTATAAGATGGGATTTTATTTCTTAATTTGCAGTGTACTGTGATATTAAATTGTAATTTATCATCTTTTTCTATTTTAGAGAAAGAATTGTTTTATGAAATTCTCAAGGCTTTCACATTTTTAGTTTAACTGCTTTATTTTCTTTAGGTGGATCCTGTTCGAACCATATCTGCTGGTAAAGTAAATATGGGTGCATTCCGTACTTATCCTAAGGTGAGATTTTTCTTTCTTTTAAAAATATCTCTATCAAATCCGCATGATTATATGATCTTGAATGTTCATTGTTTTTTTATATCTTCATTATTTTTAGGCATTGCAACCTTTTTCCTGGAATTGATGGTTAATGGATGTTCTTTTTTTTTTTTTTTTTAAAAATAATGACCCATATTACAATGGTTGAATTTTTTATGTAACCATAGCTCAAAACAAAATAGCATATCATAGTGAGATTTTATCATGTTTAAAATGCTTTTAATTGCAACTTAATAAATTTGAGACCAGTGTTCACACTTATTCCAATCATTATAATTTCTCATCAGAGATATCTATTAAAGTCTAATTATAGATTACTTCTTATTTTAAGTAATTATAATATAAATTCCATAAATAGAATGTAACTTGACATTTAGTTTAATGGTTGCTGAAAGTAACCTTTTTAAGAGAGTGAATTGTAAAATTGGAAAAGGCTTTTATCCAGTCAAAAATTTATTAGCTTATTAAAATGTGTTTTTTTGAACACAACTCATATCAAAATTTAAAAACTTATGGAAGGAGTGATAAATAAAAATCTTACGTTTTCACAAAATATTATCAGAGTTGCTTAAGATGTTTATTTACAAAAAGCTATAAACTGGTTTAAACTTTGTTGTTAAAAGCAACTAAATATCTGAGTGAGAATTTGTGTGGTATAGAAATTAACTAGATTATCCCAATGGAAAGGAGTTGGTAAGTTTATGAAAAAACATTCAATATATTCTTGTTTTAGTAAAATTTGTACTAATGAACTTTTTTTCTTTTTTTTTGTAGGGTTATAGACCAGCTGATGAAGGTCCTTCTGAATATCAGTCGATTCCTTTGAATAAGATTGAAGATTTTGGTGTACACTGCAAACAATATTATTCTCTAGATGTATCTTATTTCAAGTCTTCATTGGACCGTAAACTGCTAGAATCTCTTTGGAATAAATATTGGGTCAATACTCTTAGTTCATCTAGCTTTCTTGCAGTAAGTCTTTTCTCTGTTCTTTATAAAAAAAATTTTTAAATATAAACATTTTGTTGTCTTGACCTATTGTATTTGGCAAGTATCTTAAATAACTTAAGATTGAGTTTGCATTTGTAATTACATTTCTAAGTCAATTGATGATAATATATTTATAAAGATGCAAAATCTTGAATTGGTCTCTCTCTTCTCCTCCCTCTTATATATAAGCAACTACATATATATAGTCCCTCCAAAATCCATTAAGTAGATTCATTGTAAATATTGTTAACCTATTCACAGGTAAATTTTTTTTTCTTGTGTAAATAACTGTCAACTATGTGGAAGGAATTAGTGATGCTCCCAATCCTTCTAACTGGATAGTATTGTTCACTAAGGTGACAAGTGTTATAAAATAAATTGGAATCTGATCATAATAAGCAAGTTCGAATTCCAGTTGCACTAATACATACACTTTTGGACTAATACCCTTGGGAAATGTATGAACCTCCTTATCTCTCCCTAGATATGGGTTAAATAGTACTATTACTGTTCTTCTCTTAGGATGAAAGTTGATATTCCATTAAACAAACCAACCAAACTATACTTCTGGTTGATTGGAATATATATGCAGGCACAGCAGCAATGATAAAACGTTTTCATATGATGGAGGCTCAGTTTCCTAAAGTAAAACTGCTTTTGAATACTGTCATGATGTTGTATAGTCCACAGGACTTCTGAACACATTCCTACATACTTGAACAATGTTTAGAATATCTTTTAAAAACCTTATGATGAATGATTTCTTTAAACAAAATTTACATTATTACAACCTGATCTTTTTCTAAAAAAAAACATGGTGAATTTTAGATATTTCATGATTATCTAGAACAAATCCAAAATTGGATTTAATGCAAATGAAAAAGAAAATTTTTTTATAATAATCTCTTATGCCACTCAAAAACTGATGCTCGATTCATGTAAGATGGTCGAAAAGCAGTCTGAAGCATTCCATACGTTTCTGTGGCATTTTTTCCAAGTTTAAAACAGAATTTTATTGCATATCGTTCTTCCTCACATCCAGATGGCATTTTTGAAATTCACCAGCTGTGACAATGAGGCTTTAGTAGGGTGTATTCCAATTCCTGCTGTAGCTGTTCATTTGAACCTGAAATCATAAAAATTGGTCGGTCATCTCATGAGATGTATAGCAATAATATTCTGAATTTTCAAGAGTCTACGACAATTTTAAATTCCTGTACAAAAAAGTCTGGAAGCTTATTGAATGCACCATGTATATTACAAAATGATATAAAATTTTTTGAAACTGATGTAATGACCTATTTTATTGGTATATATAGCAGTGCATTGTCTATACCTTTTATTTTTGTGGTAAGTTTATAATGTAAATTTTTTTTCTTTACAGAATGCAGAATATACAACTGGTCAAATCTTTGATCTGTCTGAAAAACTTGAACAATCTGAAGGTCAGCTTAGTCGTTGTGGATTTATGTTAGGCATGGATGCTTTTGAAAAAAAATCTGAAGATAAACTATCAAAAGCAACCAAGGATGGGTGAGTGAAATTTTATTTTTAACCTGTAAAATGTTTTAGATTTTTTTTGTTTCTAATTGTTATGTAATTGTTAAAATAATACTTATATCTGCTTTAAATAACCAACCCTTTGAATTTATCAATTCAATTCCAAGACAGTTCAGTTGGTTGTATCTGTGAAATATGCCAACTGCATATCACACACACACACACACACACACACACACACACACACACAAGTGTCCTGGATATGGCACCAAACCATCTGATAATGAGGCTTCTGTCTTGGAGTTTTGGAAAATGTGGATTACCCCTTCATTGCCATTACTCCCAGGTCCACTTTGACCTGGAGTGGTAATACCTGTTTGGGTCCCTCGTTTACTATACTTAAAATTATTTAACACTGTGCAAATAAAACTTAGTATTAGCAATACTTAAAACCACTTAATTGTGTAAACAAATGATTAATATTAAATAGAATTATTAGTGTTAGATAGCAATACTTAAAATTATTTGTGTGCAAACAAATTAGCTCTAACTCTAGGAAGATTACCTACAAACTATTCTTACAAATCATATATACATATACTACCTTCATATATATATATTTATAAACAGGATTTGGGATTGAATAATCAAAGGTTGATATGCCATCAAACCAAATAATCTAAACCCAATCAAATTATATCTTGTCTTATGCTCTTTGTCAATATTAGGACATGTACTTTTCTGGAATGCTTCATAAAGGAAGAAGAAATGATTAAATATATAAAAACAAGATTTGGCATTAAATAACCATCAAAGGTTGATACATTAAACTAAATGACCTAAACCTACAAATGATATGCCATTAAATAAAGAATACTTGATAGAATCATCAGTGTTAGATATCAATACTTGAAACTATCTACTGTGTGCAAACAGAAAAGCTTTGGTTCATTTATAAATATTACTTACAAACCATGTCTGTATAAACAGAATCTGGCATTACATAACCTACAAGAGATGATATGCCATGAATACAACCAAATTAGTAATCAATTTTAAGAGTAAAATTATTTCAACTTTCAACTCTTACTCCCACTGGGACACTAATGTCCCAGTTGAATTTCATTTTAGTCTTTAAAATTTCATACTTCAACATAGTTTTGCATAAACTTGTACGAGCAAAACTCTATGGTTAGCCTGTTAATTTAAACTTGTGTAAGTTTGTGCTTAGATAAATTCAAATTAAGGATGGGACCTCATGGTATAGTGGCTAATGTACTAGATTGTGACATCATAGTAAGCAATTTCAAATTTCAGTCCTGTTATGTTCACTTTCAGACTTACTCAAAAAATGGTACTTGATGCCTCCTTGCTTAACATTCAACATTATAAGGTACAGATCAAGGGTAAAGTGGAGCAATCCAGGCAATGGAGTAGTACCCTCTCCTTCATCTTGGTGTTGTAGCTAATGAAAAAGGAGCATTCGGGTCACCCTTGACTATGATCACTAACTTGACTTACTGTTCTAAAAGGATAGCTTTAGCATTAAATTACCCACAAAGGTTGATATGCCATTAAGACAAAGAAACCAAACCAAATTAAGGGTGTGCTACTTCACCTGTCAGCTTCCTGATGCTTGTCTACTTTGCAAAATCAGTAATTATTTATCATTTTTAATGAATGGTGGTATTTGTGGAGATACGTCTGTTGTGGGGGGAAAAACCCCCAAATCAATCTCTGCATCACTTGCTGAAATTATATTTGTTTTTCTTTAGTATCTTCCACTATTAAGTATTTTTGGTAAAGAGGGTAGGTCCTCCATCATATCACTACTGAGCTTTCATGTATTTAATTTTAAAAAAAATAAAATGTCAATGGCATACGTCAGCTTATCAAATAGTTCTTTATATCTAACCAGTATAGATTTCAGTGAAGTGTGGTTTTCCTGGTTTCTTACAGAAAAGAGGAGACACTCCTGTCAATGGTCTGTAAACATCCAGTTTGTATATTAGAAACCATATTGTTTTCTTAACAAAACACTTTCTTTAATCCACACTGTCTGATAAATATTGTAGAATGGATCAATCGAAATGTAATATCGTTTATTAAAGAAGTTTAATTGTTTGAACAAAACTTGAAATTAAATATTGGTTACATCATATCTATAAATATATAGTCTTGGTTGATATTTTCTGTATAAAAAAAAAAGCAATTCAGTATAAATTCCATTTTTAGCTGTTAAAGATATGTTTACCTTATATCAGAGGTACCCACACATTTTTAGTTTGTGCACAACTTTTAAAATTACCAAGTCAAAATGATCTGCTTGTATTAAGAAATTCTAAATGTATATATGTACTGAGTATACTTTATATATACAATATATGTTCATGTATTTTGCATCATTCCATAAACCCTTATAGCACAATACAATTGAATACATTTATGGTCACTGCTTTACTCTGATGACTGGCACTGAATGGAGTCAGCCAAGATTGCAGAGTTTGGATGGTAATTGTTGGTAGCTTGCCTCAAGCAGTCTTCCAAATGATCATCAGTCATGATGGAATGGTACATGGACTTAATCCTCATATGGGGAAAAGGCTAACTCTCATGCATAAGCCAAATAATGCAGGGAGGATAGGCAAACATCTCAGGGTGGAGTGGGGGGGGGTTGAATGGTATTTGATCTACTGCTTGATTTTTGATTGATCTATTGTTTGGGCCTCTCTTGGTTTATATACACTGAGATTATATATATTTTTATTTTTGTCCAATGAGAGAAAAGTAAATATTTTTAAATGAATAGGTATGCAAATGAATTTGAATGTGGTACTTTGTTTCTATTTCATATAATTATACTCCACTCATGGTTTGGACTTTGAGTCCTCTTCAGGAGACTAATAATGAATGTGTTTATAAACATGCTTATATGAAATAAAAACTTAAAGCACTACATTCAAATTCATTTGCAGACCTATTCATTTTGAAGTGTGTGTGTGTTTACTATGCTTAGAAAACATTACTTTTCGAGTGTAATTACCTGTTTTTTTTTGTTTTTTTTTCTTTTAGATGTAAAACTACTATTGAAGCCATTCATGGTTTGATGTCACAAGTAATTAAAGATTGGTTATTCAATCATGTCCATGTTAGCAAGGAGAAAAATGTCAACAAAACAGCTATTAAAGAGAAGGAAGAACCAGCAGATGTAACAATGGCTGCAGTGGATGAGAAAATGTCTATTTAGAACTTGTCAATTAACATACAAGCTATTAATAAAAATGATTGCTACTTGAAAAATGAATAAATGCACTTTTATTTGATTTAAGGAAAAAAAATAGTCCACAATTGTACGTTTTAATCAAAGTTAAAAGTGTGGTATGTTTAACTTAAAGCTGAATGCTTTTAGACCTTTATTTATTTATTTTTTTTGAAACCGGTATTGATGAGGGACAAAAGTTTTGATAAACTATTCAAAGCCTAGTCTGTTTACCAAAACTTTTATTGTTCCCCAATGATACCTGCATATAAAAAAAATAGTCTAAGAATGTTTGGCTTTGGTTTACCCTTACCACTCTTGTAACCTGGACTCATTTGCATACGATTTTTCAAAAAAATTGAACTAACAATATATTCTTACTTTGAATACAAGTAATATTTTCTGATATATGAATAATTTCCTTTTATATTTTTGTTATTAAACATCAATTTTGCTGCTATAAAATTGAAATATTTTTAGATTTTAACATTCTATTAAATCAAATGAAGACATTAGTGTCATCACTTTTAGAAAATATTTGTATTTCAATTTAAGTAATTTAATGTCATGAATAAAATACTTCTGAGAAATTGACTAATTTTCATAGCAACATGAGTTTGACCCCCTCCCTGTTTATTTGGTGCAATCTGTTTGCATTTATAAAATATTAATGTAAGAATTTACATGACTAAAAATAAATTATTTCAAAATTAAGTAAACTTTATTACCAGTAAAATTTAACTCCTTAGTCTTTGAGGAATGATTTAATAGTTGAATATTTTATGTTCAACTGTCCAAAGATAGAAAAGAAAACCCTTGTATCAGATGTGACCAGCAAAGTGGTAGTATCCACTTGTAGTTAACTATGTAGAGTCAGGGGTGGTACCTACTTAGGGAATGTATTTACCAAATCCCTCTGCATGACTAAGATACAACACAAGGTCAGGTGGTGTGTGTGTGTTTTTTTTTTTTTTTTTTTTTTTTTTTTTTTTTTTTTTTTTTAAAAGCGGTGATTAACAAGTTTGAATTCAGACTTTCCCTTCTAGACTGGTTGCCTTAGCTAGGTTAAAGAACCTAGTCAGCTTTACTATTTACCAAAAGCTGGAAGGAGAATAGTTGGATGCATACTTTTTCCCGAGGGTATTAGCGCTATATGAAATGCAAAAAGCCTTGTCCAAGATTTGAAATCTGGTTGTGTTCATTTTCTAGAACTATAATTGATGTACATCAAGTGCTTGTGTTGGGAAGGTCCTTCTTACTCTAACCACCCACCGAATTCTTGAGTTGATAAACTGATTGCAATGATATAAGTCCAACTGAAAGAAATGTATATAATTTCGAGGGTCGTTCAAAAAGTCTCGCCTTGAAGGAGTCTGAGAAACAAGACAGCTTTTCACTATTTAGCAATATAATCTCCCTTGATTTGACATGAATGCATTTGATCCAATGATGCTTAAGCATTGCAATCCCATCATAGAAGAAAGTGGCATCCTGATCCTTCAAAAATTCTTACACTGCACATATGACTTCATTGTTTCCAAAATGGTGAGCATTCAGGTAAGATTCGAGTTTAAGAAATAGGAAAGTCAGATGGAGCTAAGGGTGATGGGATAAAAATTTAAAGCCACAGTTGGCTGTTTCAACAACTGCAACTTGAGCAGTGTGAATAGGTGTGTTATCCTGGAGCAAGAGCACACTTGCTCTCCACTTCCTTCTGTGTTTTGAATTGATTGCTTCCTTCAGTTGTCTTAATTCCAAGAATAGTTTTTTGTTGTTTTTTTAAAACTTTTCTGGGTAGTATATCATGATTAGGTTCTCAGATTGATTTTTTTTTTTTTTTTTTTTTTTTTTTTTCATCCCTAAAAAAGTTATCACCTTGTCAACAGATGGTACCTGCTTGAAATTCTTCAGGAGTGGAGAATCAGAATGTTTCCACAGTTTGCTTTAAATCTTTGATTCCAGTTCAAGTTAGTGAACCCAGGTTTCATCTTGAGTTAGTAATCTGCGGTGGAAAGTCTTAGGATTAACCTGGAATTGCGTTGAAAGTGTCTTGGGTATGTCTACCTTTTTCAACTTGTGTTCTAGCGTCAACATTCTTGGGACCCACCTTACAGACAATTTAGGGGTGTCCTCGTGGTGTAATGGTTAAAGCGATGAACTGTGGAATCGTAGTACGCGAGTTCGTACTCCAGTCGCGCTATTACGTTCACTTTCAGGCAAATACCCTTGGTAAAGGTATGAACCCCCTTATTCTCCCTCCAGCTATGGGTAAATAGTAGGACGGACTAGGTTCTTCAGCCTTGGTGAGGCAACTAGTCTAGGAGAAGGAAAACTCTGAATTCAAACCTGTTAAACTCCGCTTAAAAAATTGACCTTGTGTCATATCCTGCCCGAGCGGAGGGGTTGGTAAATAGTACCTTACAGACAATTTGCTTGTCCCCATGATCTCGGTGAAAACTTTGTAGAATTATTTGGATGACGTGACCAAGTGTCATATTCTACACTGTCTTTACTCTTTTAGAATTCTGCAGCCCACTTCACACATGCATTAAAAGGAGCGTTCTCTGCAACTATCTGTACCATGTCCTCATGGATTTCTTTCAATTTTTTTTTCTCAGCTACTTCGTGACAGTTTAGGCTTCTGTTTTGTCCATTTTTAGATTTGTTGCACACCTTTCTATCGGCAGGTGCCTGTGGTGTAATGGTTATTGTTGTAGGAAATGGACACAGCTATACAAGTTCAAATCCTGGACAAAGCTTATTATATTTCACATACCCTTGAGAAAGGTATAAATCTAATCATTCTCCTTCCAGCTATGGATAAATGGTAGAGCAGAGTGGGTTCTTTAGCCTTGGTTAGGCAACCAGACTCAGAGAAGGAAAACTCTGAATTCAAACTCTGCTTAAAAACTGACCTAGTGTCACATCCTGTCCATGCGGAGGGTTTGATAAATACACACACATATATCTATCTCTCTTTTAGTAGAGCATATATAGTAAGTTCTTAAAGGGTTTTGTCTTGTTTTTGTCATGTCTTGTCAGAGAAATGCTATGACAAGCAAGGAATAAACTAAGGTAGTTAATAATCTAAAAACAAAAAAATCCTTGCTAATCCTTCCAGGTAAATTTTTTTCTCCCGTGTTTTTTTTTTTTTTTTTTGTCAACTACCTTGATTTATTCTTACTTATTGCTTGCTTGTCATGGTATTTCTCTGAGACATGACAAAAAAAATATCCTTTTTTTTTTTTTTTTTCATTCATTTATTTATTTATTTATTCATTTAAAAAAAAATTTTTTTTTTATTTATTTATCTTTTTTAGAACTTACAATGTATACTCTACTTAAAGCTATTCTAAAATTTTGCAGGTATCTTAGGATATATATATATATATATATATATATATATATATATAGCTTTAAAATTTTTGGAAATTGTTTTTCATTCACCTTGGAAAGGGTTATACAAATATCAAATCTGAAAGTAAATTAGTATGAGTTGAGAAAACTAAAATGGATAAGTTTATTAGAAATAACAAATGCCAAAAGTAGGTGGGAATTGGAAAGATTTTAATGAGATTTTCAGAAAAGATAATGGGTTTACACAGGATGGAATTTACCTACTGGTGGGCTCAAGGCTAAACTTATGAGCCCCATAGCCCACCAGTTGAAGATCACTGTGGCCTTATACATGGGGCTCTTATGGTTTTGAATATATTTTATAATGAAATACCCTTTGTTCAGGTGCAATTCTTTCCATCAAGACTTGGATGTAAAGATCCCCCTTTGGTTCCCTCATCAAATTCTTGTCAATCCCTTTCAAAAACAGAATTTCATTAGAATCCATCCTGTATTCAAGCGATAAACCTTCATATGTCTCCTAAAATCAGCAAGATGTGCTGGGCATTGTTGGAAAAGTAATGACAAGCTCATAAGCAAAGTTCTATGAACTCCTACACATGGACACACCAGTGTTGGCCAAAAACCTATGTTCATCAGCTCTGAGTGGACATTGAATGCTGCTAAAGGACCTGTTAAGAGCAATGGTAGGGATAGATGGTGAGAGAGACTCTAGGGAATCTGTGAAATCAGCACATCCTACTGCTGATGTCTTCTAAAATCTGATATGTATATATATATATATATATGTATGTTAGAAATATGTGTAAAGTTGGATAAATCAAACACTTAACTCAGATTTAGATGTGTGATATTTCGTTTGGGCTTGATTTTCATCTTCAAGAACTTCTTCAAGACTTGAAGAAATAAAGCGCAAACAAAATATCACGTCTAAATCTGAGTTAAGTGTTTGATTTATCCAACTTTCCATATATTTCTATCACTGTCAGTCACTACAAATCTATCTTTTCAACATATGTCTGTATGTATTTTGCTGATGTCGTGATGAAAAGCCAAGTGGGAGAGCTGAGCAAAATAATTAACCTCTGCTCATGGATAACAGGTTTTTACCTATGGTAGGTAAGTATAACTATTCACTTGCTTAGTTTTAGCACAAGTGAGAAGTGAATTTAATAGTAATGGTCTACTTGTCTAGTTCATTGACCATCACTCGAGGTACCTGAGGTAGTTATTTAATAGTTCAAAATAGTGATAATTCTTCAAAAGATGAAGGCAACTCTATTGTCATTCATGATTTAAAAACAAAAGGTGAACCCACAATCTTACTTTTTTTTTTTATAGCAGTGTTCCAGTTTGAAAAATTATATCACTGATTAAATAATTGTCTTAGATTTTTTTTTTCAATCTCTAATTTGATTAGATGTGAAGAAACCAACAAATTTGCCAATAACTAGTGTTACAAATCGGACAGATGGACCATGGATATGCTATATTTTTGAAAATTCATTAAAGGACCGTGAAAATAATTTTCTCATTGAAATTTCTCCTGAGAAGAAAAAGACCCCCAACAAAGTGTTGTCTTGGGTCAAGTCTCATTAACATTTAGAAAAAAAAAAAATCAGGTAAGAAACTCAGTTCCAATGTGAACAATGAAAAAAAAAATGTGCTTTCCTTCAGGTTTTTAGGAACATCACACTAACATGGAAAAATTTTTAAATCAATTTTCTTTCTAAAGATTCAATAAAGTAATTAAAAATTTTTTTTCAAACATCTTTCAGCTTAATAAGGCAGTTCAAAAAAGTGGTTTGCTGTTTTTTTACTTTTTTTTGAATAATAAAGATATCTTGGGATAATCTCCTGGGTATTTATTTTTTGCATGATTTTTTATTATTAAATTCCTGAGTCAAAGAAAATTTATTTTCTGAATAGGTGTATTGTAGAGTTGAAATAACAATTAACTGTAATTATTTGTGGAGAAAAATTGAAAACAAAGTAATCCAAAAGTGATGAATTTAATATGAAGGAAAATCAACGTTAAAATGTTTTGGTTTTAATGAACCTTCATCGGGACATTAAAATAGTGAAACAAGTGTTGATAGAACATGATGGATGTTTAATAAAAAACAAAAACTGAAGGAGGAGAATGTATACAAAGAAAGATCTTATAACAGTTCTATCATTCAATCGGTATTCTTTTTCAAAAATTATATGTAATTGGCTCATCAGCCTAGTGAGTAGAGTGTTCGCCAATGGTCCGGGGGACCTGGGTTCAATCCCAAGTTGCGTCATACCTAAGACTTTAAAAATGGTACTTGATATCTCCTTGCTTAACACTCAGCAATATAAGGTACGTATCAAGGGTAAAGTGGAGCAATCCAAGGAAAGGAGTAGCATACTCCTCTACACCTTGGTGTAGTAGTTATTGAAAAGAGAGCCTTCTGGTTGCCCTCTACTACAGTCGCCAACTTTACTTTTACTTAATTATGTATAAGACTCATTTTTTTCGTGTATGACTATTTTTTCCAGATTTTTCCATCCAAAAGTTAAGGATGTGTATTATTGGCAAGAGTTAAATAATTTTTTTCTAGCTAAATACCTCATATTTTGTATGGAATTATCAAAAGTAAGTTATATCTATAGTCCAAGTTATTGTTTTATGTTGCTACAGAGAAATATCTACTGGAATGTGTGTTTGTTTGTAATTTTGATCCTCCTAATGTGGACTTATTTTTGCTGCAAGCTTGTTGTATTTTTGTGTAAATATGTCTGTGTTTGCTCTAAATACTGTGTAAGTTTTGCATTTTAAGACATAATATAAACTATATGAATTCTTATTTTTAAACAGTATGAACTGATAAAAAAACAAATGCTAAATTCAGGTTAAATTTGATTACTACAAATTCTAAAAATTCAGTGAAAATTCTTTTTTTAGAATTTTGTAGTATCAAGATAGGGATGTGTGTTATACATAAGTGTGCATAAAGCGTGACTGAAAAGTAATGGGATTAGTGTCACAAACAATTTCAATTTGAAACAATAAATTATATAGTTTCCTCTTTTAAGTCTTATGTGTTTTCCCATCCTTCTCAGCCATGCTTCTATGAGCTGCTGGAAGGATTTTTCTGGCATGACCTTCAGTTCTGACATTATGTCCAATTGATGGCCTCCTTACCTTTAAAATAAGTCCCTTTGATGATTTCCTTGAGCTTGATGGAAAAGAAAAAGTTACAAAGAGGAAGTTCAGGTGAGTAGGGAGGTTGTTCCACTACAGCAATGATCCTCTAAGCCAGGAACTGCTGAATGCTCAGAGTGTTGTGAGAAGGTACATTGTGCTGCTGAAGCAGCGTCAGTTTTTCCTGCCACAACTTTTGTCTCTTCTCATGGACTGAGTAAAATATACCCAGTAGGATCTCCTTGTAGACTTGCTGATTGGTTGTCTGACCTTGTGGCAAGAACTCACACAATACCTCTTGCACCAAAGAATGTGATCAACATGGGTTTGACTTTTGACTTTGTTTTGCTTTCTTTGGCTTCTATGATGTTGGAAACTTTCACTGACTGTTCTGGTGTTTGCTTTTTGTGTTATACTCAAAAATCCATGTCTCATCGACTATGCTCAACTGAAAAGCTAAGATAACACTTATATACTCCCAAAATATCATGTTAGATGACAATACAATTTGCTTATCCTTCTTTTGCCTATAGCTCACACTTCTCAACCAGTCCTGTTACTTTTCAGACAGACCTTGTATTGTATAGAAATATTTACAGGAGTTCAAAACTGAAAAATAATTCTCTTCAGGAGTTAACTTTAAGTCAGATCAGAAGTTACAGCAAATTAAGCTTGGTTGAATATTTAGAGATACAACTAGTATACTTTGTATTTTGTGTGCATTTATTACGTTCAACCAAAAACAAAAATGTAACATATTGACCCCGGCCAAGCTGTCAAAATTGGAAATGCACCTGTTTAAATAACAGGTGCATCCAGTCGAGGAATATCAGGATATAACCTTGACTGTGGACGGGTTGAATTGAGTGCGAAATTGTGACGCTCACTGGAAAAAGAGTGGGCGTCAAATTATTATATAACCCCAGCGACATGAAGTTCAAACCAGTTGGAGAGATGCTGGAATGAGGACCATGTCCCAGAGAGGCTGGGCCCCCAGGCCCCCGGTTGAGCAGCCCAGGAGAATGGGAAAGAAACGCTGTTATGGCCATAAGAGTGGGGGTCAATATGTTGCAGTTCTGTTCAGTCTCCAACTCACCTCTCACACAGTAAAAGCTTTAGTAACCCTTTCGAACCCTTTCAAATAAAGTGAGAGGTATATTTTTCTAAAGAACTGTGTCAGTTGTCTTTATTGTCTCGTTATGTTTCTGCATGTATATGTGTATGTATATTGGTCATGGCCATACAACAAAAATATTTAGACACATATTAAGAAAAAGGTGCTATGATGATTTAGATACTAAACAATTTTATAATTTAACTGATTTCTAGTCATTTGGAAGTTACAATTTAAATTAGCATTTTAAAAATGTAGGAAAACAAAAAGTTTTCTATACATACATGATCTACTCTTTTCTAAATATAGTACACATTATCTTTACAAAGGGATATCAAATACTTTTGTATCTGATCAGTACACAAATACATTTAACATATTAAGTTGATGTATTAATTAAACCCTTTCACAGGCACATAACATGCTAGATCTTTGTAGAGTGGACGAATTATTATCTGAAAATTTGCAAGTAAGTCAATTAATCAAATAAGTCTATCAATGTTCAAATAAGTCAATTAATCAAATATAGTACATATTATCTTTACAAACTACAAGGAGGTTGAGTCAGAAGTTTTTGTGATTTTCATTGATGATTTTTGGCAACTTGTATCTTCATGTTATATCATTAATTTGATACAACCTTATTTATCTTTATATATAACATATATACAGTAATTATTTATCTTTATATATAACATATATACATTAATTATTTATTTTTTATTTTACACCTTTGATAATGAGTAGTGAAAAAATTGCAAGGAGAGACATTTTATACTACCTGTAGAAAAAACGACTGCAAGGGCAGTAGTAAAAGAAATTAATGGCACAGAAGCCCCAGGGACTGTCAATGAATGTGTACTACAAAACTGGTTCAGGTGTTTCAAGGAAGGTGACACCATCATTAAAATTAAGGTCAAGGAGGCCTACTGTTGCGGAAGATGAGGCCTTGCTTGAATTAGTTGAACAACAGCCAAGCACAAGCTCTCATACATTGTTAGCAGAACTTGATCCTTCACAAAGTGTCCTCAATCAATACCTCTATAAGCTTGGCTTTGTGAATCGATGCTGGAATATTTGAAATACAAAATAGGTTGAAATATTGCAAAACTTTTTACTCACCTTAGTTATTTTTGTATCAGATTAGTATCCAAGTAGATGTTAAGTGACTGTTTGATTTCACAGTGTATCCAGAAATTTCAAGTTAGAATTACTTCAAGAATGTTTATTAAAAATTATTGAAATATACTAAAGAAAATAGTATCATTGCATTTGAAAGTAAAAATTTTCTTATGATTTCTAAAATATTTCCTGGGAATGTCCCCATGGTGTAATGGTTAAAGCGTGGGATGGCGGGATTGTAGTATGCGAGTTTGAACTCCAGTAGCACTATTGCATTTACTTTCGGACAAATACCCTAAGGAAATGTATGAAACTCCTTATCCTCTGATCTATGGGTTAAATAGTACCACTATTGTTCTTCTAAAAGGATGGATTTGGCATTAAATAACCAGAGAAAGTTGATATGCTATTAAATAAACAAACATACAATAAAAATATTTCTGCCCAAACAAGCTTTGTGCCTCTCAATCAATTTGATACTTGCTTTACACAATTTTATACCCCTCTTCTACAAGACATCTCTGATAAAATGGGAATTCTTCCAATGCTGTAGCCATGTCAGTACTACTGTATGGTTGCACCATTTGAATTCTAATGAAATACTTGGAGAAAATCCTTTAAGGGAACTAAACAAGAACATTGTGTGCTTTCTTGGACAAATCCTGGAAGCAGCACCCAATACATTGTATGCTAGGTCAAGTAATACCTTTTGCTACCCTAACAGAATTTTACATTACTCTGTACTGGGACTAAGTTACATGACCTATATAAGTAAAGTTGGTGACTGTAGTCAAGGATGACCAGAAGGCTCTCTTTTCAATAGCTACTATACTGAGGTGTAAGGGAGGGTGCTACTCCTTTCCCTGAATTGCTCCACTTCACCCTTGATACATACCTTATATTGCTGAGTGTTAAGCAAGAAGGTATCAAGTATCATTTTAAAAGTCTTTGGTATGACACGACCCGGGATTGAACCTAGGCCTCCTGGACCATTGGTGAACACTCTACCCACTGGGCCAATGAGCCAGTCTAAGAGTAGTAAAGGGGTTTGATACCTTTCCCAAGAGTATTAGCCCGAAAATGAATATGATTGTATAACTGGAGTTTGAACTCACTTACTTCAAAGTAAGTGAGTTCAAACTCCAGTTGCACAATCATATATATATATATATATATATATATATATATATATATATGGATATATATATATATAAAAATTTAGTAAACTATTGTCTAAAATACAGAAAAATGAAAATAACACTGACATCTCACTTAATCAGATATATTTACCAAAATCATACCAAAAAAATCTGTTCCAAATCTTCATTCAATTTTGGAAATGGTTAATTTAATGCAAAGAAAGATTTTCATCATTAAATACATAAATATATTCCAGGTTATAAGGGCAACCCATAGTTAAACATTTCAGACTTTTTTATTCCGATGAAGATACCATTGGATAACGTGGAAAGTTTTGGTAAACAGGTCAAAGTTTAGCCAATTACCAAAAATTTACTCATTTCCCAATAATACCTGCATTGGAAAAATAAGGTCTAAAATGTTTGGCTTAATGTTACCCTCAATGCACTTTTAACCTGGATTATAAAGTTTTGACTAAAAAATTAAACCAGAAAAAAAAATCTCTGATTTTATTTTAATGCCCAAAATATTTCTTTCAACTCAGATCTATTTATATCAAAGTACATTTTAATATTAGACATTCAACCAGACGTTTAATAACAACAATCATGAAATAGAAAGAAATCATAAGAAGGTTAACCCTTATAACCTTCAGCCTCCCACAATTGTAGGCCTCTCCACCCAAGGCTCCTGGCTTGAGAAATAGCTGAAAATATAAAATGTTGTAATCTGTTATTTAATTGCTTTACAGGCTGTTAAATAACAGGTTAAAACATTCTATAGACGATTTGAAATATACTTAAAAATAATAAAATTATAGAAAATATAACATTGTAACATTTTATTGACAATGGTGATGTAGAAGTGAGGACTCTCTGATCAAAATTCCAGCTGCCTTGGTTTATGAGCTTCTAGTTACCTCCATAAATACTGGCTACTTTGGTTCAAAGGGTTAATTGCATTTAAATTACAAAATTTCAAAAAAATTCCACCGGAGATCATATACCAATTTAGGAAGATGACAAAGAAGAAAATTTTAAATTATTTTATTCAAATATTGCTATGAAGAAAAATGCTGTTTTTCTATAAAATACATTTTTGTATAAAAGTAAAAGACAAAATTTTTATCTTTGACAACCAATAAAGGTATTGAACAATATATCTACAGTTTCATTCAAATATTTTCCATCATCTTCTAAGTGACTTTATAATTCCATCCATCCATTCAAAACTTTATTTCTCTGCTCTGGGTACCTTTTGCAGTCTTCCAGAAAAGTCAATTTTTTCATTAAGAGAATTCTATTAAGATTTAAGTAAATGGTAATCTAAATGTGCTGTTGAGAGATAATAAATATCTTCCCTTGGATTTGTGGGCATGTCTTTAGACATTTTGTTTCCATTGGTCATATGAGAATTCTGAACTTTTTCTTTTCCTCTTTAGGTTACTGTTCTTAAAATGTGTAAAACCGCTCTTGTTCATTGAACAAATTTGGTTTCTTCACCCAATGGATGACAATATTTTGTCTAGTATTGAAATATAAAGTCACCTGGCTAAATAACTGAAAACAAGTAAAACATTTTACCCTTTTTTTACACTGCTTGTCATGGAACAAAGTGCACATTTCATCTGTTTGGGACATGTTGATATATTATAATATTATATATATATATATATATATATACTAAATGTGCTATATATTGATATGAGCTATTTTTGTCTTTTCCTATGTTTATTCAGTGTTAGTGTACAAATCAATATACAAAAGTTTGACAGTAAATAATGGATTGTAATTTGACAATATATAAAGAAAAATTGATAACAAGATAATCCAAGTAGAAGGAGAGATTTATTGAGAAGCAAAGTCAACACTATAGCAAGAAAAAGTTGTCTGTTTATGACGTAATTTAAAACAACAAATGCTGAGTCATTAATCAAATAGCCAACTTTTTCTTGTCATAAACGGCCAACTTTTTCTTGTTACACAAATTTTTTATATTTTTTTATATTTTGCACTTTTTACACATACATCGTTGTTTTAACATCACTAATATCATCCCTAATTGACCTGATGATGGTTCATTAGAACCGAAATGCTATAGTGTCGACTTTGCTTCTCAATAATTCTCTCCTTCTACTTGGATTACCTCGTTATCAATTTTTCTTTATACAAAAGTTTATAATGGAACTTGGTAAGTGAGGAAGTGACTAAATATCTTCTCTAGCACCAAACCCTAATCAAATACTGGTATCAACCCCAACAGTGCAATATTAGGTGGATGAATGTAAACTTCTTAGTAAGTAGTAATAATTTTAGCCAGATCTTTAAAGAAATATGCAAAGTTATCTTGATAAAATATTACTCTCCTAACTAATTCTGGGCATTTTGTTAGGTGCTGCTTTCAGTTCTTCTAATTAGGAGGAGTACTTTCAGATATAATAAATGTTTTGAAATTTAATTTCTACTGAAAAATACGACAAAAATTTAAAGTAAAAACTTACAAGCCTTGATTTGTAAGGACATGAGTGGTGTCTAAGGCTATACAAGGTAAAGGCATAGAAGCTATCCAACTGGAGATGGACTAAATTACTACTATAGAAATTTATGGATGTGTGTGGTATTCATTGATTCTACCACCAGCCTTTTCCAATAATGCATTAGTCTAAGGGGAAAAATAACACAGAATACTTTGGTAAGGAAAAATTATACCATTTAGATTACCACGACATACATTTTATATATATACATAGTATACATAATTAAGAAACATGACATGCATAGTACATGTAATTAAGAAACATGACATACTGTCCCAAAGTATAAAAAATGGACATAAACTCTACTACAGACTTAGAAGTGCTGCAAGGCAGCAGGTAAAAAACTTTCATTTTTTCTGGTGTCGGGGAAAATGTCCACACAGGATAATTTGCACGTATGTGCTGCCCAAAAAGAGGAGATGAAAGAGAGCATCCTATTCATCTGGTGTCTGGTACCAAAAAGGATAGAACTCTCTTCTTGACATGCCACATGACCAACAGTCATGTGATTCTCAGAAACTCCACCTACAACTCCCAAAAAGGAAGACCACTATGTTTAGTTCCCCAACACTGCTAACAATTACTGAGAAAAGTTTAAGCAAGAGCAGTTACAGAATTGGGTATTAAATTACCTACAAAGGTTGATATGCCATAAAACCCAACCAGCACATCAAGAGTGGTCAATGGTATTGGATAATTACTTCTATAACTATAAATAGTAATCAATTATTATTATTATTATTTCTAAAATTTCTTCAACTGAAAGCAGATGTTAAAGAAAATAGATTTGATATATAATTGTTCAAAATGTGGATATTTACTGGATGAAGTGTTATGCAAAACACTTGATCACTTGATAGATCTAGAAACTAGTATCCCCCCAAATGGCTAAGTACTGGAATGTGGCTCAAAAGTGAGTTCAAACTCCAGTTGTTCTATTAGATTCACTTTTGGACGAATAGCCTTGGAAAAGGTATGAACCCCCTTATCACCTACAGCTATGGGTTAAATAGTATCACTGCTGTTCTTCTACAAGAATGGCTTTAGCATTAAATAACCCACAAAAGTTAATATACCATCAAACAAAGAAACCAAACTTAATATCCCCAAAGATATCAAAATGCAACTTGTTTATTTAACATATGAAAAGATTGTCTCAGGAGAAAATATGATACTGTTTTGTGAGATTACCTTCCCTTAGTTTCTACTCTTACCACTAGGAAGCATCACAGTTTGTTACTATAGCAATGCTTTCTAGTATATAAAAGCAAACACACAAACATATTTCTTTTTCATTTGATATACTATAAACACGTTTTTTATAAGTTGATAGACAGGTTTCAGTTCATTAAAAGAGTCTAATAAGTAGAATTTTATTTAAAACACACACACACACACACACACACACACACACACACACACACACACACACACACACACACACACACACAAGGACTTTTTCCAAATGATTTTTCCTTTTTATTATACAATTTATCTTGTGATTATTATTTGAATTTTCAGTATTTGTCACTATACAAATATATATATATATATATATATATATATATATATATATATATATATATATATATATGAAGTACATATAATATAAAAGTGTTAAAATGATAACAGCTTATAACATGCCTCACTTATTTTATCCAAGTTGGCAATTATTGTTCAGTGAGGATGAATTATTACAATAAGTTTTAAAAGTCAGATTGTGACAACTATATTTTGTTGTTCATTTCTTATCTTGCCTGAATTTTTTGATTAAGTGATTGTTTTGTCGATAGTTTTTGAGAATTAAATCATTTAGTCAATCAAAAACATTTTTCTGATCTGAAACTGATAATGACTTTTAGACTACATAAATTAGTTTATAAAAAAGGAGAAAGCATTATAGTATTGAACAAAAAAATCTAAACAGACAGGAGAAAAAACTTGACCATTTTTTATTATTGTCACAAATCTTCATGAAATTTCAATGGCTAAGACACACACAGGAAGTGATTATTTTCATTGATTGTTGTTGTCTAAGTTCCTTTAGTTATAGTGAAAAGTCATTAGGAAAGCACTAATCACATATTAGAATATCAAATAAACGAAAAGAAAAATTTTTAGTATATTTTTTGGTGTATCTTAAAATTTTCTTCTTAGAAAATTATAACGTTTTGCTACAACTAAGGGAATTTTGATAACAATAATCAAGGGAAATAATCACTTTTTATGTGTGTTTAAGCCATTGAAGTTTCATTAAAATTTGTAGCAATAATAAAAAAAGGTTCAGTTTTTTCAATGTTTGCCTTTTTTTGTTCAATACAGTAACATATTTTAAAAATCTAAACTGTTTATTTTTTTAATGTATGATCATTCATGAAAAATAATCAAGTTACTCAATTTGTTTTGTTTTTTTAATGGATCTATTTATCTTTGTTTAATCTCTTTAAAATATTGGGAAGAACAAATAAAATGCTTTTATGCAAAAGAAAATCAATGGAAAAATTTAATTTTACAAATCTTTATCTAATATTTGTGTTTTTTTTTTTGAGAAGTTAAAACTTTGAAAATTTCTTTTAATCATTGTAAAGAATATCTGGCTGGAAAGATAGATTCTTCCTTCAAATTCTCAGTTTATTCTCTCCCCTTTCTTTAAGTGTAAAGTTTTCACTATTTGAACAAACTAGGGATTTTTTGTTTGTTTCTCTGAAAAAGAATGCATCTGGAATTTCATAAAAGAAGCATTTGATTCTTTTATTCACTTAATTTTGTATCTACTCAAATGATTGATATTATTTTGAGTTTGTCACTCACTAAACATGAGACTGTAGATTAAAATCTTAATCCTGAATTAGTTTTGGTTTGGTTTGGTTTGGTTTTATGGCATATCAACCAAATGCTCTTTATAGTTAGTTGGTGGCTATAGTCGAGGGTGACTTGAAGGCTCCCTTTTCAATAGCTATGACACCAAGATGTATGGAAGGGTGCTACTCCTTTCTCTGGATTGCTTGCTTTCCCCTTGATCCATACCTTATAATAGGGAGTGTTAAGCAAGATGGCATCAAGTACCACTTTTTGAGTCTTTGGTATGACTCAACTCGGGATTGAACCCTGATCTCCCGGGCCATTGGTGAACATTGTAACCGCTAGGTCAATGGACCAGTCATACTCTTTATAAATATATATTAAATATTTGATTTGTAAAATCATTTTGTTGATACACACAGTTAAAGGATCAAACAGTTCTACTTCTAACAATTCAATTTAGCATAAGTCAACAAAGTTAAATGGTTCCAAGTATTGATTGTATCACTAACAATTCAATTAGATATCAATCATTTGTTTAAACACCATTAAATGATCAAATAGTTCTATTTAAAAGAAATCAATTTATCATAAGTCATTTGTTTGCACTCAGTTCTTTTTGATCCATAGATAAGACCCTATCAGGTGCTACCACTCCGGGCTAGAGTGGACCTGGGAGTGATGGCAATGAAGGGGTTCTCCATATTCCCCAAAGCTCTAGCATTAGTGGAGCCTCACCATCAGATTGTTTAATGTCATATCCAGGACACTTGTTGGGTGAGTCTTACTCCTTTGCTTTGCAGAGATGCAGTTGGGGTATACTACAACCTCAGTCAACTGGGCTGTGAATTAATTTTGTTTAAACCTAAACTAATTACGAAAAAAAGGCACTCTCAAGTTGTTCTCATTTATTTCATTATTTAACAATTAAAACAAAAAATTTTTTTTCAAAAATCACTTTACTAATATATCTTTAGAAAAATAAGCTCACTTCTTTTTGTTTAAAAATCCTTTTCTTAGAGTGTTCGCCAATGGTCTGGGAGACTGGGGTTCAATCCCAGGTCAAGTCATACCAAAGACTCAAAAAATGGTACTTGATGCTGCCTTGCTTAACACGCAGCATTATAAGGTAAGGATCAAGGGTAAAGCGGAGCAATCCAGAGAATGGAGTAGTGCTCTCCCCTACACCTTGGTGTAGTAGCTACTGAAAAGGGAGCCTTTGAGTCAACCTTGACTAAGGTCAGCCACTTTACTTACTAATGCAATGAATGACTTTTTAAGACCAATTTCCCACCTCAAAAACAAGCTTACTTTCATTCATTACATGCAACATATGATAAAAAAAACAGTAGCAAGTATGTCATTGTTTAGCACGTTATTTTCAAACTCAATTTAATGTTAGACTATTTCAGGTAAATTAATAGAATTTTCTTTTACATTAGCAATATGTTTAACCATAACTAAGAATTTATGAAATTGGCGACCCCAATATAATTTGAACATATAACCTTCTAATTTGGAGTTAGAATTAGGCTTGCTCATTGCACAAAGTTGGTGATTACTCTAGTATATATGGTATATCTTTTTAGAAAAATATATCCACCTCTTCATTTTTTAAAAATTACTATCAAACTTAATATTGATTGGCTGTGAGGAAAAATGAGGCAAGTTTTTATGTATATAATAATTGTGTCATAGTTAATGTTACCTCTTCAGTCATTCTGTCCCAGACAATGTCAGGAACTTTTGTTGTTAGTTAAGGTTTATCATAACATTTCAAGAGATTCTGGAATTGAAGTTACTGTAAATTTCTTTTTGGTTATTTTCTTAATAGGGGAACTAAATTTGATCTTTTTTTGTTTATTAGATTTTCTTTTTTTTGTGTGAACATCTTCTGTGTAATCAGGGAATGAAAAGGAACGTACTATCCGGATGCCTGGGGAAGGAGTCATTGTCTCAAAAAATTTTGAATAATTCAAGTTGTGTATTGTATGTGATGTTTGGTTTTCATCAAGCAATTGAGGGCTGTATGGCATTGCCCAATATGTGTTGCGAGGTAGAGAAGTAGGAGTTTTCTGAAATATAAAGAAACGGTACATTCATTCTTTAAAATTGGTTAAGCTATAAACATTATTGGGTCTGAAATATAAAATTAATAAAGGAATTTGATTTAAATTCTTTTTATTATTTCTCAGCAAAAATAAAATAAAAGATTCTACTATGAATTCACAAAACCAAACCATAAAGTAATACTCTTTCTCTAAGGTTGAAATAGTTTAATATTAATACCAGAAATCAGTACTCACTAGTAAAAATATATGTCCTTCTCCGGAAGCAAGTATTTAAGTTTCAATTTAATAAAATATATTAGAAAGACTTACAAAACTAGATAAGAATGTATATAAAAGATTACACTTTCTTCTATTTTAATTGATTTTTATATAAAATTATACATAGGATTGCTTTTAATATGTTTGAAAATAAAACGTTAGAAATCAATTGTTTGTTAAAACCAGTATGCAAATTATCCACACCATATACTATGTAAACTGTGGAGATGCCCATGGTGTAATGGTTATCATTGTAGGAAATGGACACAGCGACATGGGTTCAAATCCTGGACGAGATTGATTGCATTTTACATAGCACTAATACCCTTGGGAAAGGTATGAATCCAATTATTCACCCTCCAGCTATGGGTAAATAGTAGGACAGACAAGGTTCTTCAGCCTTGGTGAGGCAACTAGTCTAGGAGAAGGAAAACTCTGAATTCAAACCTGTTAAATTCTGCTTAAAAATTGACCTTGTGTCATATCCTGTCCGAGTGGAGAGGGTTACTATGTAAACCGTTATTTTTTAATGATATATATCACACGTTTACAAGATTTTAAGCCCATTAATAACATGGGCTTGTCTCACTGCCTGTTTTTCTGGGGGTTGCCTGGCATTTACTGGCAAGTGTTATTAAGCTGATCACCTGGTCCTAAGGAGCCTTCCTTCCAAGCAATACCTGCTTGACACCTGAAGTAACCTACCTAAAAGGGAATGCTGCTAGGACCAAGCATTTTTTTATAACAGCCATAAATGAGTCTTGATTTGTGCATGGCTCTCTGACTATAAAAGGACCTTGTGTCAAAACCTGACTTGGTGGTAAGTTGGTTAAATACCCATTAATAATGTAGGCTGTTTTGAGGCTAATCTAACTGAGCTAGA
The DNA here is from genome assembly GCA_963585895.1 of Sepioteuthis lessoniana. Taxonomy (NCBI): domain Eukaryota; kingdom Metazoa; phylum Mollusca; class Cephalopoda; order Myopsida; family Loliginidae; genus Sepioteuthis; species Sepioteuthis lessoniana. The sequence continues at coordinate 42,015,226 of OY757917.1, read as the reverse complement.
CCTTAATAGAAACACAGTAAATGAATAAAATGCTAATTAAGATTAAATAAAAAAGTAAAGTTGGTGACCATAGTCGAGGGTGACCAGAAGGCTCCCTTTTTAATAGCTACTACACTGAAGTGTAGGGGAGGGCGCTACTCCTTTCCCTGGATTGCTCCACTTTACCCTTGATAGTAACCTTACATTGCTGAGTGTTAAGCAAGGAGGTGTCAAGTACCATTTTAAAAGTCTTTGGTATGACCTGGGATTGAACGCAGGTTTCGTGGACCATTGGCAAACACTCTACCCACTAGGCCAATGAGCCGGTCAAGATCAAATAATGATTCTTTAATATTGAGAATATGACATAAATAACTAATAGAATTTTGACATCAGTGGTAATGTAGTATATAATCTCAATCATAAAATGATATTCCCCCTCACAGTGACAAAATGTGATGAAAGGTTAATATTTAGTATCTGGCACTTTTGCAATGTGTGAAATAAACTCCTACTCATTGTCAAAGAGTTGGAGGATTAAGCAAAGTTCATTTACTTTTTATTGCTACTCAGCAATAAAAAAAAAGACTAAATATAAATATTTAAACTTATTTTATGCCATGAGTAAATTGGTATAATCAAGAATTTTAAAATTTACAATCTAATAAAGACTTGAAAGTAAGTGCATAATACATTAAGTAATGTAATTAAAATCTGAAAAAAAAATCATATCAATATTGAAAGAGAAAAAGAAAATTGTTTCACAAAATAAAATTATCCCTATTTACTTGATCCAACTTCCATCATGTTGTCTTGTCATTGAAATACAAGATACTAGGTTGAGTCAAATGTTTTGTAATATTTTGGTATGTGCTAGTTTTCTGTGCATATACCACATGCTCAAAGCAGTTCAAGCTATAGAGGGTATCTGTTATGGTTGGTAGTCTTGTGCTAGTTGGTGTGCTGAAACGTGAACTGATTCACTGTATGTGATTTGAAAGCCACACAAATGAACATGCAATGTAGTCGAATTGGGGAATCTATGCTTTATGAATTTGAACTGGGCCATAATGCTGTGAAAGCAGCCAAAAAAATTTGTTTTTCAAAAGGTGAAGGAACAGTTGATCACAATACAGTAAGAAGATGGTTGAAGAAATTTTGCTCTGGTTGCAAGAATCTCAATAATTAGGCAAGCTCAGGTAGGCCTAAAACCGCCATTGTAAAAAATCAGCAATGAGACTATTTAACCTATAGTTGAAGAGATAAAAAGTGTCATAACTTTCTAAGGGCATTAGTCCAAAAGTGATAGCATGTGGAATTCTGAGACCATAATCTAAGCCATAGAGACAAGTCCAGTGTGGTTTGTCCCTTTCTTGACCAAGGCAAAAGCATCTGGAGTTGTCAAATTGTGCCTCATATAACTAAAATATTGCAAAACATTTGACTCAACCTAGTATATTGTTAAAAATATATCATACACTTAATTTCAAGATAAATTTCAAAATTCAACAAACAAAATGCTAAGATTCAGAAAAGACTTAATATCTTTGAGAGTGAGATGTTTTTTAAAAAGTTAGGTTCCCTTAGTTTAAGCAACACACTTTTTAAAAACCTTTTTTTAAAAGTCTGTCAACATTTCATCATTATTGAGGAATGATTTTTAAATAATTAGAATATAAATAATATAAAATCAGTAAATAGAAAGTAATAAGCGAGTTCAAATTCCAGTCACCCTGTTATGTTTACTTTCTTGGAAAATGTATGAACCTCCTTATCCTCCTAACTATAGGTTCAATAGTATCACTGCTGTTCTACAAGAATGGCTTTCGCATTAGATAATCCATGAAGGTTGATGTGCCATTGAAAGAAAGAAGTCAGCAGCTACACAATCCAAAAATAATCCTCAAGATTTAACATCATTGAAATATTTTTACAACAATTTGTAGAGAGACGAAAAAATAATTGGAGCTTTAGAATCTCATGTGAGGGACCAGAGTTCTTTCACTTCCTCTTTTCTTTGAGTGGCGGCAAGATTTTTGCATTTCATCCAAATCTTTTTCATTGTATATATTTTTCTATATGAGCATTTTGGTGGTTGTTCTTGTTTTCGGATGAAAGACTGAGTTAGTTTGGTATGAGTGATATGTTGTTGAGTCAAAGAGGCTTCTCTTTTTTTACTAGAATCTGGTTTTCTTTCTTTTAATTTTTTTGGGGTGTGTGAAGAGTCCCCATAGCATAAGGGCTAAAGTACTGGATGGTGTTCTCTAAGAGAGTTTAAATACCAATTGTGCAATCTCTTTTGGACTAATGATTTTAGAAAGTTATGAAACTTATCTTTCTTTTACAAAGGTGGCTTTGGCATTAAATAACCTATGAAGGTTGATATGCCATTAAACAAAGAAACCAAATTATGATATTGAAAGACCTGAAATTCTTAAGGATCTCAGGATTACATCACTGACAATATGGCCAGAAATATCACCAAGATGTATTTCTTTATATGTGTGACTTCAGTTTCTTTAGTGAATACGTAAAAAGGATTTTAATTTTTTTTTAATTCAACATATTCAGTATAAAGATTATAAAATTCATTCTGAGTCATTTTTGTTGTTCCTGGATATTTTTGTCTGTGTGTTGGAGCATTTTTGATTACATTACCAGATATACAAATAAGTTTTAAATAACCCACGAAAGTAGATACACCATAAAACAAAGGAAACAAAATAAACAAACAAATAAGTGTTTTTATATTTCAAAAAAGTTTACCTTCCATTCACTCTGAAATTTTTTCTGAAGCAAAACAGATTCTGGTCCTTTCATTGTCTTGTAAGAGTCTCTTGCAACCTAAGATGATAATAAATTTAAAATAAAAAGTCATAATAATTATAAGCAATTAAAGAACATCATATTTAAATAAAAAAATCCATTTCTGGTATTAGATTTATATTTGAACAAAATGAAATGATAAACAGAAAATTATTATATAAAGATTGATCAAAAAGAAAATCTGTTTTACTATAAAATCATAAGGTATGAAACTTGTTGGTACTGGAGGTTTGATTTCAATAGCAGTACCTGCATGTGTTGACAATAATTTCAGCAGATGAGATATTGCAACCAAAGTATGTGAACTGGTGTATTAATTTCAGAGGCTTGCCATTTAATGAGCAGATGACACTATTTTGGTTAAAACACATGAACTCTTTTATCTGAGTACATAAGCAGAGATTTGGCTTGATCAGGTGTATTTGCAAGAAGTGTTAGATCATCTGCATAGGATGCATCAGTAATAGTTTTTTCAGGATATCATCTGCTTCTCATCTTTAGCATTTGTATGGTCACTGGTTTCCAATCTCACAAATCATCCAAATAAGATGAGCTAGACGAGATGGCCGCTGCTGAGGAAATGAAGCAATATTTTTTCTATGGACACAACAGTGTTGACTGACCAACAAAAACTTACATTCATTAGCACTGTGGGGATACTGGATGCCGTCTAGAGGACTTACACAAAGCACAATGGCTTCTAGGGATGGATGAGACAGTCAAGGGAATCTGTGCTGTTATCACATGATGATGATGAAGACTACAGATATAATAATTGTATTTGCAAGTTGTGTAATGTTAATCAGCTTTTTCTTGAGAATACAATATAGATAATTTTGTAATCATGTCACTACTTTAGTTTATTTTTTATTGATCAATAAGCAATAATCTTTGATATTGTCTTGCAAAAATATCCTTTAACCCATACTCTATCAATTTTTTTTGTTTCATTTTTTTGTAAATTTTAAAAGAATGCCTGAAACTGGTAGTAATGGAACAGCCAAGGAGGGGTGAGTGAACTGTGATTTATTTCAGATGTTATCCTACTCTAAAAGTTGGTATTGAGCATTTTTTTTATTTTTCGAAATAGCATTTTTAAGGGTTGAAATGAAAATCAAATTCAATTGAGACAACAGTGTCCAGTGGGAACAAAAGGGCTAAATGAAAAAAAAATAAACAAACAAACAAACAAAAAAAACAAACAATTTTCTTTTCTTTTAAAATCTTAATCAGTTTAAAAATATTTTCTTTAAGTGGCAAATAAAAAAAACTTATTTTTAAACTATAGAGAATTTTCCCAAAATAAAAGTGAAAAATTTAAATATGATTTTAGTATCATTTTTAATTCAAGAAAATTTGCTTACCTTTAAATCACTGCCCCAGAATTCAAGTGCATTTGCAGAAGAAGTTTGAGGAACAACTTCCTTGATCTGATTAGAGCAAAAAATTTAAAGATTATAAATGGAATAAAATGAGTAAATTGTAATTGTAAATCATTTTGTTTTATCATTAAGTAGTTCTTATGTTTGGCTACTGTTTTTATTAAACTAATTAATTAATTAAACTTGTGGAGGCATGGTGAGTATAATAGTTTTTGTTGGAAATGAGTTCAAATCTTGGATGGGACGGTTTGCATTTCATTTTATGCTAATGCCTTTGCCAAGGGTCACCACTAGGCATAATAGGACCCACAGATATCTGGGGACCCATTGAAACTAATTTATCATGCAGTATACCAGATTATAACCTTGTTTCAAATGTACACTGAGTATTTCATTATATAATATATTCAAAAGCATAAGGGCTTCTATACAATAAGTAATATTATGTAGTATTTCTTAACATTTATCAATTGCAAAAATATATATTTATACATTGGATACTGAAACATGCCAACATCTCTATAAATTTGGGGTCCACTGATAAGTTTGACCTAGGGCCCACAAGTAGGTAAATTCCTTAGGAAAGTCATAAATCCATCTATTCTTTGTCCAGCTATAGGTAAGTAGTAGTAAACAGTCTTGAAGGAAAACTCTGAATTCAAACCAGCTAAAAATTGACATTGTGTCATATTGAGCAAGTGGTGGAGGAGTTGGGTATATATATTTATATATATATATATATATATATATATATATATATATATATATATATATATATATATATATCTTTCTCTTCCACCTTTTGATTTGAAATTTTTCTCAATGTACAACACATAATTTCTACGTAATATTCGCCAAAAATCACACGACAATTTTAAAAACAAATGCTGGTGTATTGTTTAAACAAACAACTTTTCCTGATATATAGGTTTTCCCTAGGTTTTTTGTATAATTTTTAAAACATCCATCGATTTAACATCACAAATATCATCCCTCCCAGTCCTAATGATGGTTCATTAGAACGAAAATGCTATAGTGTTGACTTTGTTTCTCAATAAATTTCTCCTTCTGCTTGGATTACCTTGTTATCAGATTTTTTCTCTATACTGTTGGATTTTACTCCATTATTTACTTCCCAAACTAGATATGCAAGTACAACTTATGTCAGTTCTTATAAGTACCTAAATGAATTAGAGAATCAAAAATAAAATGTAAATCAAAATCAGACCCATTAGGAAACAGTTTAATAACGTACTCTAGAAATAAGTCAGAGAACCTCCTCGAAGCATAATTCTCTTAAATCATACAAAAAATTTCTTACTTTAATATGTCTCTAATCTACCATGACAGGATTATAGTCAGTAATTTTTATTATCTTTCATAGTTTTTCTAATCTTTATGTTCTTTCTGAAATTTTTTCTTTTGAGAAATAATATCCACCAATAAACTGTTCACTTTATATATATATATATATATATATATATATATATATATATATATATATATATGAGTATCCAAAAGAAGATGAGTTGGGAATGATTCTGCTTGAGGATTCTTACAAAATCCAGAAGTGCTCAATGTATGAAAATTAATAAGTTTCCTACAGAGCAAATTTATAATAGCCAAATGACGGTTTGTTGAGTTTTTCACACACACACACACACACACACACATTATTGAGTTTTTTCATTTTCATTTTAAACAAAATAGCCTTACTTTCTGAAATTTTAGTGTTTTGTTCTTTTACTTTTTCAAAATTAATATATTTGTTTAAACTAAAAGAATAAATTAATTACATTAATCTATTATACACTAATATATTTAGACTAGTTCTGTTTTTCAGTTAATGGCATATCAACCTTTGTGGGTTAATTAATGCCAGAATCATCCTGGTTGAAGGACAGTAGTGGCACTATTTAACCCATTGCTTAGGGGATAAGGAGGTTCATACCTTTCCCAAGGGTATTAATTTCAAAGTAAATGTAGTAGCATGACTTGAATTCAAACTTGCTAACAATGCTGTTACAATTCAGTACATTAACCCCTATGCCATGGGGACTCCCCCATTTGGACTAGTGTTCTTATCTTAGTTGTTATAGTCATACTGTTTTGGATGTTGTTCACAGTACCCTTGCAGACATCAAAACCGATGGAATCACAACTGGCTAATGAAATCAAAGCCATGAACGAGATGATGGCAAACTTTCAGAAACAACTTAATGAGATAAAGGTCACTAAATGGGCGGAATTGACCGAGTTGTCCAGTGGGGTGGCTCGAGACATTGGGGAGATTATTTGTGTGGCCGATGGTGGCAGTAGTTCCATCCTCAAGGTTTGCAGGGCGGTCTCAGAGACATGTTTTGAGCTCAGTTGACTCTTCATGTATTGTAAGAGTTGGGCAGGTGTCTTGTCTCCTCTCGTAATGTTCTGGAGGACATTTCTGATTCTCCCCTCCCCAGAGCGGCCAGTATGTTTAAGTATCATTTCTTTGAGGTGATCATATGGGTTCTGCTCCGGGAGTTTCGTGAGGATGTCAGCTATCTTGCTTGTGATGTCTGATGGTAACTTCTGCATCAAATTGGCCACCTTGATTCTCTGGGATTTTACCCTCAGCATTAGGAAGATGGTTTCAATTTGTTGAAACCACATTTGTACATACAAACGTAGTTTCAACAAATTGAAACCAGCTGTACATCATCTTGGGCTGCCGGCAGACCCCACCAAACAGTTATGGAAATATTACAGCGCCCTGGGATGTGTTACCCACTTAGAAAAGAGTAAATTGCTGATATTGATGTCAGTTCCACTATTAAACAGAGACAGTACTTTTGAAGTTTACCAGGTATTGAACCTGCCCCTACTGTTTCCAAAACCAACACCAAAGTTAGAAGCAGTGGCTAGGTACAAGGTAGAGATGGAATTCTTCACTCTAAATATAGCTAGGATGAAATTTATGTTGCTGACAAGGGAAGAAGCACAGAGGTGTGAGAATGATGCTTTGGGTACTTGCACATCTGCAAGTCCTATTTATGTAACAGGTAGCCATGATTTGTGTGTGGTAGAATTATTTAGGAAAAACAAGAAGAGAATAAAAGACCATTGCCAGGTAGAGATACTGACGGAAGTAATGTTACCAGCTGCGGTTAGTATTGCAGATGGGGTTTGAGCGATAGCCACTCAGGACAAAATGGAGCTCTCTAAGGTCTGCGAGAATAAGGTAACTACGATGATAAGAGTTATTCCCCCCCTGACCATCCTGGCTCTACCTCTTGGCTGTGGCGCACATGGGTTAACTTTATCGCTGCCCCCCTATTATCAAGCAGAGTAGAGATTCGAAGGGAGTGAGAAGCTGTTGAGACTATTGGGAACAAATGAGACCGGGTGGGCTGAGTTATGGGAACCGATTACGAAAGAGGTTCGCCAATTTTCATTGAGAAAAATCCTGGGGTTACTAAAGTCTGTTGACAAGATTGATTTCGGATGATTGAAGTTGGAATTAGTTGGGTTGAATGGGCGAGAGTCGGACTGGGAAGGTAAGATGGTTACTGTGATAACCTGGCCAACCATAGTGGGGATTATGTTAATAGTAGTTATGGCTTCTTTGAGTTGGTGGTGGTGGTGGAGAAGGAGACAAATGAAAGACTCAGGTGTGAATGCTAAGTTGGCAGAGCGTGCGAGCACAGCGATCGTTGAGAGCCCAATTGGTGCATCTTATCAAGATCAGACCGATCAAGTTGCAATAGAACCTGTAGCCGATATGAAATGAAAAAAAAAAGAGCAAAAATTGGAGGTTAATGTGAAAAAAAAAAAGTGATGAAAAAAAAAAGTGATGAAAAAAAAGGGGGGGGTGTTGACAAATGAAAGAGAAAAACGAGTATTTAATTTAAAAAAAAAGGTTGACAAATGAAAAAGAAAAATGTGTTTAATTTTGAAAAAGAAATGTTGAACAATAAAAAAACAAAAACAAAAAAAACAATAAATGTTTAACTTTGAGAAAATAAAAGTTGATAAAACAAAACGAGTTTTATTTTTGAAAAAGAATGTTGAAAAAATTAGAAGAGAAAAAAAATGCGAGCTTAATTAAAAAAAAAAAAAAAGATATATATATATATATATATATATATATATATACGAAGGAAGTTTGAAAAAAAAAAAGAGAGGAGTATTTTCTTTTTATATATGCGTAGGCATAGGTGCGATATCATGTAGACGAATGAAGGAACAAATGAAGTGGAAGATATGGGAACATCCCAAGTGGTAGATTGGATAAAAGTACTGATAGGTTGCAGGACCAATGAAGACATATGTCCTCATAGTAACCAAAGTTATTTTTGATTTGTTTTTGTTTTTTGTTTTTTTTTGCATGTGAAAAACAAAATCTGGACAATGGACCTTAATTAATGAAGGCACGATAATGTGCTTTATAGAGACGATCTGTATAGAAAGAACACGGACTCAGAACACTATACTTATATTCATTTTTTTTGTGTGTAAATTTTGTGCATGATTTTTTTTTCTTTCGGGCATTGTCCGCTGTCAAAATCAGGCAGAATTCGATCTTCCACCGAAGGACCCTGTTTCTATTTTTACTGTATTCTGCATGATATCCCATGTGTCATTTACTAGTAAATGACACATGGGTAAGGGAGGAATTGTGACAGAGAGAACTCTCCCCCACCCAGATTGGTTGATTAATTAACGATTCTAGGGAAATAATTAAGGAAATTCATTTTTTTTTTCTTTCTCTCTTCTTCTTATTTTGTTTCCTATCCTATTTTATTTATTTATTTATTAAACTTTCGACCTATGTCCTGTGGTTCTTTGAAAGTGAATCTTGCGATAATATAAAAGAGAACAAGTAATAAAGTTTGTACGAACTAAGGGGTGAACTAAAGTTCATACTGGACATGAATTAAAAATAAGAAAAAAAAGAAAAACTTAAGTAGATCTTATGGTGGAGATGGTGATTTGGAAAAGTGAAGGAAGATATAGCCAACTTAAGTGGATCCGACGGTGGAGATAATAATAAAGTCTGTGTGGTCAAAAAGCAAGGAAAAGTTTAAATCTAAGGGTGTAGCCAAGTTAAGTGGATCTTACGGTAGAAATAGTAATAAAGTCTGCGTGGTCGAAGCAAGGATAAGATTTGGCTAGATATTGAGACCAGATAAGTGGATTTATTCCATCTTAAGTATTGACCATCTGCTTGGGATCAGTTGGGGGTATCGAAGTTAAAATCTTAAGTATGTCTTCAAATGCAGCGTCGGCCATGTGTGGAAAAAGTTGGTCAACTTGGCGATTTACATATTATGCATAGGCGTGCCCAGGGATCATCGAAACTCCACCCCCAATTTATATAAACAAGGCACGACGCCGATAGATCAGTGCAGACCAAGTCGAGGTCGACAGAAGAGCAGAGAGACTGTGAAGAATTTAGTGCAGCACCCATCTTAGAACTTCGACTCCAGACCAAGTTTAGTCTAGAACCGAAAGTCCGAAGTAAAACGGAGACAACCGATTATTTTTTTCTGCTAAGAAACCCAAGGGCAATAATTGCCTCCCTTGCACCTGTTTGATCTGTCACATTTCCGAACAAACGAATAAGTTCATAAGACCTTTTTCTTTTCTTTCTTCCCCATTGTATTTTACACATTTTGTAAATACGTACATCATTGATAAAGACAATAGCTTGGAGAAATTTGAAAGCATTGTTTTCCTTCTTCCTGTACATTTGTGAACTGCAACAGGTACAATCTCTCTCCCAACAACAATTTTATTTCGGTGTGGATTCCAGCCAAAATTGGAAACGATCTGAGTTAGCTAGAACACTGCCATTCAAATCAAAAGACACAGTGTGGGGAATGGTAGGAGTTATCTCGGATTGGCAAGCAGAGCCGAGGAATTGAATGTTGGCGAAAATTCCCAAGCGGAACAAGACACATCAGCCAGGGCTGGATTCACAATGTCAGATATATATATATATATATATATATATATATATATATATATATATATATAAAAGCAGATAATAAGTACATATCAAATATATTTGTAAAATCAAATTTAGTTTATAAGAATATTAAAGCTTTTCAAATTGAATACATTTAAAACACTTTTTATGGGCAAAGAAAGAATCAACATAAATCAATAGATTAAATCATTAAGAGTATAAAAATATGAATAAAATTACTTTAAGCAAAATAAGAGTATTAAATCAATAGATTAAATAAAATAAGCAAAATAAGAGTATTAAATCAATAGATTAAATCATTAAGAGTATAAAAATATGAATAAAATTACTTTAAGCAAAATTAAGAGTATTAAATCATTAAGAGTATAAAAATCAATAGATTAAATCATTAAGAGTATAAAAATATGAATAAAATTACTTTAAGCAAAATAACTCCAACCAAAAAAATGCAGACGATATTAATTATAGTGAGCAGCAAACTAACTGCACCCATGATACTCATTTCTTTGGCCATATTGCAGCTGTACACAGGTTCATATTCATTGTCCTGGAAAGGGAGACAACCAAGATGGCTAATCTGAAAGCAGAAATAGAAATGACAGTTTTTGTCACTAAATTACAGTATTGTACAAAATAAAACAAAAAAAAGTAAAAAAAAGAAAAAAGACAGCTGACATAAATTTTTATTATTAAGACAATTGTTGCAGTTTATGACAAATTAGTACAATGTATGACCACTTAATATTTGGTAAGGGATCCATTAACATCAATTATTGCCTGACAGTATCTGGTCATGCTTTCAGCAAGTGATTAACAAAGATCATGTCATCAAACAATTATCACATGATCTTTGTCAATCAATGATCATTCAATGAGTCAGTTTTATTAGAAGGCTTCGATTTTCAAACTTTCTATCAAATATTGACCATAAATTTTCAATTAAAATTTGTGGTAAGTAAAGTAAAGTTGGCAACCAGAAGGCTCCCTTTTCAATAGTTACTACACCGAAGTGTAGGGGAGGGCACTACTCCTTTCCCAGGATTGCTCCACTTTACCCTTGATATGTACCTTATATTGCTGAGTGTTAAGCAAGTAGGGATCAAGTACCATTTTTAAAGTCTTTGGTATGACGCGACCTGGGATTGAACCCAGGTCTCCCAGACCATTGGTGAACACTTTTTAGTCTGTTTTTTTTTTTTTTTGTCCAATACAATAACTATTTGTAATGCTACATTAAAATAATATAAAGAAGACATTTTTCATTTAAGTTTTAATATCAGTTGCAAATTTTATTCATGGTTGCTTAATCAATCATTTATTTTAAATTTAACTGATGAAAATCTACAATAGTAGATAGCAAAAATCTAGACAATAAAAAAATGATTAGCTGATTCAATTTTATTTCATAGCTTACTCAAAACTTAAGGGTACAATTCTTTTTAAAACTGTCTTGTTGGCTGGGGCTGTAGAATACCCTGACTACATTTCTGTAGAGGGGTAAGACCTGTAGCAGAAAGCAACTTGTATTTTTGTTTGGCGCGTAATTTAATTTGACCGTTAGAGTCGCCGAACATTTTCACCCAATCAGGATGACCTGTCCTATTCAGCCTGAACTATATTTCCTAGCATCACCAAAAATTGAAGAAAGCCCGCAAAACTCTTTCTCCCTCAGAAATCCTCAATGGGAATGGACGTCGTATTGTCTGCTCCTGAATAGCAGTAGCAGCATCATACACTATGAGGAGAGCCATCTAGTTTATGGACCCCTTGGGTCTATTCTTCTAGACCAAGGGATCCTAGTTAAAAACAAATTAGATGATACACTCTAACAACTTCCTATGAGACTCGCAGCATACCAGCATAAACCCCTTTACTTCATGCTGCCATTAAAACCTAACGACGTCTTCATTCTTCTCCACCACCTTTATTTTCCATCAACATTTAGTGAGGGGATAACAACCAACAAAATACCAACGCTACCAACGAAATACCAATGCAACCATTGTAATACCAACACAACCAACGTAATACCAATGCAACCAATGTAATACCAACATAACCAACGCAAAACCAACTTAAAAGCAAAAACCTAATTAATAATAATAATAATGATAATAATAATGCCATCCCCATTGCTATAGACCTCCATATGAGGCCACCTGTAGGCTGTAGATGGTGACCCATGATGCTTGAGGATGGGAACAAGTGGTTGAGCAGTCTGTGAACTGGCAGCCAAAATGGTCACATGAGCTCTAACATTCCTCTTTGGCTTTTGCTGGGCAAGATGGAAATTTACTAAGCTTTTTTTGCTTAGATGTGGCACAAGGCCATATGAAAGGGGCACCCAATGAGACTCGAACTCACTCGTGTAGGTTTGCTAGCCGAGCTTGCTAACCATTACACCACCAGAGGCGCCTCTTTTGCTGGGCAAGATGAGCAGTCAGAGAGGCCTGATTTGGTTGATTGGCTGGTCAGTAAGTACCTATATGATTGTCCTAATTGTATTCTTCAATTGCTCTTGTGGTAAACACTCAACCTTATCAACTCACTCAACCTATCTTAAACCTGCTAGAAGGCAGAGGCTGAGAGTCAGCTATGCCAAGATAGCAATACTTGAAAACATTTAATAGTGTGCAAATGAATGAGCTCTACTTTGTTTAAAAATAAAGTTACTGATAAACTGTTCACTTAAAAATCATTTATATAATATATATAATAATAATAATAATAATACAATAATAATAATATAATATAATATATACAAAAATATATGAAATATAGTATATAATATATGCAATAATAATATAGTATATACAATAATAATATATACAGAATTTGGCATTAAATAATCATCAAGAGTTGGTATGCCATTAAACCAAATACTGTAACCAGATCTTTTTAAAATGTGTGTATGTGGGGGTAGGGTTAAAAAATTCCAAATAAAAAAGTTTCCTAATTGCCCAAAACTGGACAAATTTAGTCAGGTTTTTGCTTAAGGGTGTTAGTAAAGCAACCAAGCTGCCTGCAGTGCCAAGCATAAAGTCACACTACACATGATGAATTTGCTAGTTAAAAATAAAATTATTAAAAATAAACCATTTTTCTTTGATAAAACTTATATATATGTAAAATTATTCATATTCATTGTTTAAAAATACTTACCGGAGTGGAAGAATTGTTCAGCGGGACAGTTTTGAGTGGAGTGATTGATGTTAATAAAGCAAAAGACCACAGCATTCCCTAAAATAAATTAAAAAGAAGTAGAAAATAAAAAAGTTAAAGTGGGGAATATATAATCAAGTTATATTCAATCAATACAAGAGTCATTTTATAAATAGGGAGAATTTTTTTAAAAAAGGAAAATAAATTTTTTTCCCAGAATTTTTTAGAATGTAAACTCTGCATTAGTTTATAGTGAAAAATATTTCTTTCCAGGCTATTCAAAATGATGGTTAATTAAATGCAAGGCTTGAATAGAGGTCTGTCATCAAATTTTTGATAGCTGAGAAGTGCAAACCATATGAAATTTACAGAAGAAATGAGTGATGTGTATGGAGAAGCATGTTTTAGTCAAAAATAAAAATGTTTACAAATAGGCTAAACATGGTTCTACATTTTCCTTTTCAAGGAAAATCCGGCTGTAGAGATCACAGTATACACTGCTGATGAGACCTAATAAGGCCGAAATAGCTGTTCAGTGTTTCCGTATGTCGTGTGTAAGTGTTTGCTAAAATTTCTGGTCATGGTAATTCAATACACAACATAATTCCTCTACTTAAAAAGGAAAATGTAGATCTGTATCCTTGCCTTTGGGGGTCATAATAATTACGTGGATGCATATTTCTAATCCTTTTGGGAAGATGTGGCCCTGGAGGTGACTGTGTCCTCTGTAAAGAGTATGGATGTAATTTGCAAGACACATTTAGGTTAATTGGCCGTGCAATTACCATGACTAGTTAATTTGGCGTCACTTTTGTGCGATATCTACTGGTGGCTCAGTTGTAGAGTTTTGGCACTGCAATCTGTGGTTGTTAGTTTGATCTCCAGTGGTGGAGATCATGGTATACCCTGCTGATGAGACCGAATAAGGGCGAAACAGCTGTTCAGTGTGTCCATATGTTGTGCGTAAGTGTTTGCCGGATTTTCTGGTCAGGCTAAACATGGGTTTTCCTCTATGATCCTGTGTTGGAAAAACAGTCCATGGAGTAGAAACACATTGACTCTCCAGTAAAGAAAAAGTTCTGGGAGCAGTTGCCAGTAAAGAAGTCTTCTGGGACATGAAAGGGCCTATGACTATTAACTTCCTAGAAAAAGGTGTCACTGTAAACAGTGCTCCCTACAACCTACTCCTTAGGCAATATTCACCTTATTTACTGAATGACCCTTGAATAAGTCTGAAAAATTGAAACTGAAACATAATACTTACTGCATTGACTGCAGGAGGCAGCAAAGAAGCTGAAATTGCCACACCAACCAAGGATCCTATATTGCCCCCAAGAACAGCTAAAGAAACTCCAGCGCCAGAAGGCAAAGCTATGAAAACTCCAACCCACAAACTACGGCTCGTTCCTCTTAAGATTTAAGAAAATAATAAAATAAAAGCATGTAAAAAAATGTTTAATAAAATGAAATTTTTTATTCAGTTCATTTGATTTACTGTTTCTTTAAAAAAATATCTATATGACTATTTAATTTTATTTGGAATATATTTATTATAGAATAATTTTTTATTTTTCTTATATGTACATTAATAGCAATAAGCATTTCTTTTAAATAATCGTTTTTTTTTTTATCTTTTTAAAAAATATTTTAATTCATGTTTTTACTTAATAATAAAATAAGAGTATCAAAAATTCTGTTTAAGTTTTATGAAAAAAAGTAGTAAAAGTAGTCAACAATGAGTAAGTCAACAATTTTGTATTGTGCTCTAAGTGCTGCTTACCAGATTTGCATCTATGGCTTGGAGCACGGCTTTGGAAGCCACAGTTTTAGGCTGACCTGAACTCATCTGATCATTGAGGTTCTTGCAACCTGAGAAACATTTCTTGAACCATCTGGTTCCTGTACTGTGATCAACTGTGCCTTCTGCTTTGACACAACAAATGTTTTTGGTTGCTTTTGTGGTGTTATGGTCCAGTCTGAATAAGACTATCTTGCATGTTCATCCGTGCAACTTTCAACTCACACAGAGTAAAGCAATGCACAATGTGTCAGAGTATGGGGTTTCAAAGGTAATTTATGATATTGTTTGCTATCTGACTACATTCTGGGTTATTCTATTCTTAACCCATGTTATCTTGCTGGCTCAACTTCTTTGATATGAAAGCTACAAAGGAATTATATGAAAGAAGACAGGAAGAAAAGATAGGAGACCAAGATATCTTTTATACTTTGCTTTTATTTGTGGGTTCAACAACCATTTAGTAGGTGAGGAAATTCTTCCTAAATACAAATGAAATGGTTGCATCTCCCAGTCAAGATGTTAAAATCTGTCAGTCATTCTTGGGTATATATATCCAAATTTGGTGTTCAAGACGTTAACGTGTGAGACGCCTTTGAGAGATGAGTCTAAATCCAGGGTTTTCAGTTGTAATTGTTAAGCTCATTATATGGTGTCTTAATTGTGATTCTGATGAGTTCATTATTTGGTGTTTTTTAGTTGTGGATTGTTGGTAAAAGAGATGGCTACTACTAGTGAAAAGGTTAGCCTATGCTTCATCTAAAGACAGACAGATGGCACCTTCCACCAGTAGCAAGAAAGATTTAGGTGTTGTCACTCTGCTGGTTACTGCTGAACGAGCACAAGATTCTTTCTTTTGTCGGGATGGTTCCTTTTCCTTGTGCGTACATTGCCCCTCTTCCTGTCAAGGGCTTCTGGGAGCTTCTTCATATTTTCAATAATTATTTTTAATTAAATTTAATTGAAAAAATTTTTTCTATTCCCTACAAGAGCACCAACTACCATGATACTACCAACCACTAAAGGTACCTTTCCACAGCTTGAACTGCTTCGGTCATGTATTGCAAACGAGTGCATACCAAAATAAAGCAAAACTTTTGACTCACTCTAGTAGACAAATAATATCTGAGTTCTAATTGTTAATTCAGAATGAAAATTTATTCATTTGCATCTTCTTTTTTTTCTTTTATTTTATCTTATAAGAATGAATTCAAGATTCCTCACCTGGATTTCATTTCCATTGTGGGCCATTCATCCATGTAGTCTGTTAATCCTTGGAGCTGAATGACACCAAAAATAAGTCCACAAATAAATCCTATAAACAAATAAAAAAGAATTTCAGTAATCATAACGATGAAACAATCATCAAAGATTAACAATGATGACAAATGAATGTTATTGAGGAAAATAAAACTGTTTATTTATATATAAAAGTTGGTGACCTTAGTCAAGGGTGACTCTAAGGCTCCTTTTTCAATAGCTACTACACCGAGGTAGAGGGGAGGGTGCTACTCCATTCCCTGGATTGCTCCGCTTTACCCTTGATACTCATCTTATAGTGCTGAGTGCTAAGCAAGGCGGCATCAAGTACCATTTTTTGAGTCTTTGATATGACTCAACCTGGGATTGAAACCTGGTCTCCCAGACCATTGGTGAACACTCTACTCATTAGGCCAATGGCCCAATAAGACTGATTATTTATGTATAAGACTGATTATTTATGTATAAGACACACTATGTCTTCAGATTTTTCAGTCTAAAAGTTAGAACTGTATATTCTACAAAAAAGTTGTAAAGTTGGCTGATCTTAGTCGAGGGTGACCTGAAGGCTTCCTTTTCAATACTTATTACACCAAGGTGTATGGGGGGTGCTACTCTTTTCTCTGGATTGCTCCACTTTACCCTTGATACATACCTTTTAATACTGAGTATTAAGCAAGGAGATATCAAGTGCCATTTTTTGAGTCGTTGGTATGACTCAACCTGGGATTGAACCCCGGTCTCCTGGGCCATTGGTGAACACTCTACCCACTATGAGAACTATATAATTTACTTTTTCCAGTCACATCTCCCCATATCTAAGATGGGATGACCGAAAGTAAATTATATCTATAGTCCAAACTAATATGTTTTATACCATTACAAAGAAATATTCACTGAAATGTGTTTGTTTAAAATGTTTCCCTTAATGTAAGGTTATTTTCAATGCAAGTTTGTAGCATTTTTGTGTGAACATGTCTGTGTGTTTAAATACCGTTTATATTTTGTGTTTCAAAACATGATGTAAACTATAAAAAAATCTTATTTTTGTCAGTATGAACTGATAAAAAGTTGAACAAAAGGATAAATTTAGATTAAATTTAGCTGCAACAAATTCTAAATAGTCAGTGTGTATTATCTACTAGAATTTTTTCCAGAATTTTGTAGTTGAAAGTTAGAGGTGTGTTATACATAAATGATTACAGAATTTGAAATGGAATGTGGTTATGTACTGTAGCAGAAAGAACTAATTTCAATTGCTTGTCAGAGTACCATTAAATCATGTGGTGATTTATATTTTCAAATTTATTGTTTGGCACGGGAATTATTCTTGGCTATTGAAGTTTCGATTTCATATTTTCGACCAATGAGGATGGTTTATGCTATTCTGCTCAGATGACTTTCCTTGGCAATATATATATATATATATATATATATATATATATATATATTGAAGAATAGTGTTTTGTTGATGACACATGGATTTTTATTATTTTACTCTTGGAAATGAAATAGTCATCATCATCATCATCATATCGCGCTGGTAGCACGGATATCCCTGACCCTCTCTCGCCACTCCTCCCTATCGTTCATCGCCCTAGGTAGGTCTTCAGGACAACATCCTGTATCCTCACATAGCTGCTGAATGTACGTTCGAGCTGGTCGTCCTGCTTTTGCGCGGCCATGTGTGGGGATCCATAAGAGTACATCTCTTATCAGTTCATCTCTGCTTCTCCAGCAGTGTCCTGCATGTCTGGTTCGTCTAACTTGAATAGTTTTCGTGATAGGAGGCAGGTGGCCGTACAGTTGGTGTCTTGTGGGGTGCTGCTGCCAGGACTTGTTCAGGATTGCACGCAGCATTCTTGTGTAATTGCCATCTAGCTTCTTCTCCAGCCATTTTGTTAGCGTCCATGTAGTGCATCCATATAGCAGTATCGATGTGACCGCTGCCTGGAAGAAGCTGCGTTTCATTTTATCGGTTAGGTCTGATTTCCATATAATCAATAGCCTATTGATAGCTGTCCATGCTTTCGTTAGCCTCGTTTTGATGTCCTTTTCGGTTGATTCGATGCTGCTTCCTAGGTACGTGAATTTGTCTACTAGTTTAAGTGGGGTTCCTTCTAGAGTGGAGATGTCCCCCGTTTGGTTATAGCACATATATTCCGTTTTGTGTGCATTAACATAGAGGCCTATGCTTGCTGCTGCTCGTTCCAAACTATGCAGAAGAGTTTCGGCTTGGTCAGGTGTATTTGCCAGTATCGCTATGTCATCGGCGTAGTCGGCGTCGGTAATTGTTGTTGCGGGGTATCTTCTGCTTCTTTTCTTCGTCAGTTCGAAGCCATTCTCTTTGATTTTGTCAATCGATGTTCTAAGTACGTAGTCTAGACAAATGATAAAGAGGTACGGGGCCAGCGTGTCCCCTTGTAGTACTCCTGCTACAATGTCAAAGTATTCTGTGTCTCCATCCGGTGATCGTACTTTTACTTTAGTGTTTCTATAGAGAATTGTTATTGCCGCTACGGTTTCTTTAGGTATGCCGTACGCTAGTGGGATTTGTTCCATCTTTCCTCTGTGAATGGAGTCGAAAACCTTGGTAAAGTCGACAAATATTAATGTCCCTTGTAGGTTCTTTGCCCGTACACCTTCAAGGATTCTGCGGATGGTTAATATTTGTGAGGTCGTGGATCTATTTCTTCGGAAGCCATTTTGGTTTTTTCTAAGTATGATGTCGATTTTGGGTTCTATTCGGTTTCGTAGTAGGGCATTGTAGATTTTGGCAGCTATGGATGTAAGTGTTATGCCTCGGTAGTTTTTGGCTAATCCGAGGTCCCCCTTTTTAGGGAAGGGGAGTATGCATCCCTTCATCCATCTATCTATCGGATTTTGATTGTATACTGCGTTGCAGTGTCGGAGCAGTATGTCGTCGAATTGTCTGGTCTTCCATACTTCCGGGGGAATTTCGTCCAGCCCTGCAGCTTTCTTATTTTTAATTTTTTTGAGAACCGAGTCGAGTTCTTCTTGTGTGAACGGTCCTAGTTTAATGTCTAATTGTTTGCTAATTATTCTGGTGATTGGTTCATGCGTTATTTTTGGTGGGTTTCCAAGTAAGTTTTCGAAGTGCTGTTTCCACAGTTTTATTCTTTCTTGTTGGTTTGCTGCTTTAAGTTTTGCTTTGGCTGTGTTCTTTCTTCTGCTCACTTCGTTTATTGTTTGCCAGGCTATTCTAGATTGTCTATCTTCCACCGAGTCTCTGATCTTATCTATCTGATTTTGAATGTATTCTGTCTGTTCCTTTATATATATGCCTGCTAATAGATATTGTGCCGTTTTTAGTTTTAAGGCATTTGTGTTTGTTGGGTTTTTTCGATAGTTTTTGGAGGCTGTTTTCACGAGTGCACGTTTTTCTCTCACAGCTAAAGTTTCCCATGGGACTCTATATTTAGTTTTAAGTTTTGTTGGAATGTATTTTGCTGTTGCCTCGAGGTGTGCATTGACAAAGTTTTCATATTCGTCATTTGGTGTACTTTTTTCCGTCTTTTCTTGTAGTGTTTCGAATCTGTTTCTTAATTCTAATACGTATTTATCTCTTATATCTTTGTTGTTTAATAGGGCCCAGTCATAGTGTTTGGTGGTCGCTGTTCGTTTGGCGTTTTTTCGTAGGCTTAACCGTATTTTCGCCGTGACTATTCGGTGGTCGGTGGACACACCCTCAAAAGAGGAGTATGCCTCGCAATTCAATGCACTATTTTTCCATTTCTTGTTTATAAGGACGTAGTCTACTTTTGATTGAATTTTTATTTTTAGTAAGCTCTGTTACCATAGAAACTCTGAAAGGTTTTTATTTATTTGATTTATGATTTTATGTATTTTTTAAATTCTTTAAATCCTATTCTTGCAGTAACCAAATCGATACTTGATACCTTGGAAGAACAGTGCAAGTGTTACCATGAAAATAAAATTTAATCTAGAAGATGACAAAAAAACCATTTACAAATACTAGAGTGAGTCAAAAGTTTGGCAATATTTTGGTAACTTATAAAAGTTCTTTAAGTTATGTCAGTCTAGATGAGTCAGTGCCAATATAAATAAAAAAGTTATGACAACGATTTGATAACAGACTAGAATTTAAAGTAGAGGCCAGTTCTTTGATTTCATGCTGATACCAGTTGTTGTCCTTTCAGGTGAAGAAATCGTTCACTGAAGTTTTCACCTACTCTTGGTTGTTGAAGCATCACAAGAGTAGAAAGTAAGCCATGGATTGGAACAAGTAATAATCTGAGAGAGAGAGAGAGAGAGAGAGAGAGAGAGAGCAAGGTCCAAACTATATGCTTGGTGAAGCCATCTTTTTGCTACATTTTTGATTTCAAACTGATGTCAATTCCGGTCCTTCAAGGCGAAGAAATCCTTTACTGAAGTTTTCACCTACTCTTGGTTGTGAAAGTGCAAATATTGTAAAACCAGCGAGAATTGGAAGGCGGGGGTGGGAGAGCTTGAAATCAGACAGTTGAACAGAGACATATGGGTAGGAAGGGTGGAAACAGAAATGTAACGTGAACAGTTGAAAAGAAGCATGTGGTGTTGGCAGCTGGGAAGAAAAGATGCGACCATGTGTGGAAAAATGGGCAACAAAGAAAAAGCCTGATAGAACATAATTTTCTATCATGTCTTTAAATCAAGTATTCATGTTAAACACCATTACTCAGATAAATTCTATTTGTATATCTCTTGAACTGTATTATATGTGTTTATATTATTTTGTTAGTTAAATGCTAATGGAATATTTTATATGTTCTTGAAGATTGCTGTTGTGTTTAATTTTATTTTGCTAGTCATTCTGATATGTTCTTTGCATGCAGTAATTCCAGATCCTGTTGTTGATACCTTTTTTTAATTATTATTACCCATGAAATATCCCCATGAGCCAACTTGCAAAATAGGATGAGTGATGAATTTTTATTCATTTACGTACTCTTTGACGACGTGTCTGGGACAAGGAATATCAAAATATCGAGACTATCGTCAAGGCACAGAAGAGGGACCTAACAGATATGGTGGCTATTGTCTGGGATGTAACAGTATGTATTAAATGTTCCTAAAAGTGTATATGAGCTTATTCTGTCTTTCCTTCTGTTTATTCAGTGTTAATGTATCAGTGGATATATTAATGTTAATATTGGACCTTGGTGAGTGATGACACCACTAAATATCCTCCCTAGCACCAACTTACTTACTTGAATTGGCTTTCACCCTGGTTGGGTTGAACTGGCTTCCTCCCAAGCAAATACAGCATCTCTGTTTATGTTGCTCATTGAAGAAGATACTTTGGGATTTGATTGAGGGAAGGGTCCCAAGTCCTACCTACCAACCATAGGCAGTAAATGATAATCACTCCAATAATTCCATCATAAATTACAGGAATTATGCTGCTAATAAAATAATTCTCAAAACTTTTAACATAACAATTATATGAATTGCTACTGACAGTAAAATAGGAGAAAACACTTGAATTAAGAAATGAGGCTAAATTGAAGAGTATTATGAAAATTAACTTCATAAATACAAAATTGAATTTCATTTAGCATGAAGCTGCTGACTTACCACAAATGATACACATGGTCAGTCCAATGCATTCTGAGCGAATGCCAAGGTTTCGAAGAGGACTGTTTTGAATTGTAATTCCAAAGGTTCCTGCCAATATCGGCCCCTAAAATAAAATAAAAAAAAGTGTTAGATAAATTTGAAGAAAAAAAATCATCAATTTAACCCTTTTACAGACAGATGGTTTTTTAATCCTTGTAGAGTGGGTGAATTATTTTCAGAAAATTTTCAAAATAGAGGGTATTTTCAAACAAGTCAATTAAGCATATATAAAAAAAACAAAAAAAACAAACCAAACATGATTTTATCAGTAATTTTGTGTCATAGTACAATTGTATGAAAACAATAGAGCACTCACAAAGCGGAGGTGCCCATGGTGTAATCGTTATCGTCGTAGGAAATGGACATGGCGATACAAGTTCAAATCTTGGACAAGACTGATTGCATTTCACATTGCACTAATGCCCTTGGGAAAGGTATAAATCCAAATATTCTCCCTCCAGCTATGGGTAAATAGTAGGGCAGACTAGGTTCATCAGCCTTGGTGAGGCAACTAGTCTAGGAGAAGGAAAACTCTGAATTCAAACCTGTTAAACTTCGCTTAAAAATTGACCTTGTGTCATATCCTGCCCGAGCGGATGGGTTAGGTAAATATGATAAAGCACTCACTTTTAATTATGATATTTTGCTAAAAATAACCTTTGCACTATCCTGCACCATAGTGGAACCATTGAGTGATGTTTCTATACATTAACACTGAATTGGTCAATAAGCAGCTAATAGGAAAATGTCTTACATTGAGTTACTGTAAAAACAACTAAAATGTTGCTCTGCTGGAGAGAAAAATGTTACTCAGCCTGGAAAATATCTTTTCCATTTATAGAAATTTTCTTTGTTTTTAGTAACAAAAGGAAAATAGATATTGAATTCATCTTGGCCATTTTATACAATATGTATTTCGGACAAAGTGAAAAGTCATAATTTTCTGAAAAGAAAATTCTCAGAAATACCAAAAAATATGAAATTTCTTGGAATTTTCTTTCTCTTGGTTTCATATCCTTTGCTAATCACTTTTTACTACAACTAAGGTAACTTGATCAACAATGATGAAGGAAAATAATCACTTCCTGTGTTTGTCTAAGCCATTGAAGTTTTATTAAAATTTGTTAAAACAATAAAAAATGGTTAAGTTTTTAGGCTGTCTTTTATAAATTTTTTTTTGTTAATGTAAAAAAAAAGTAAAGTTGACCACTGTAGTCAAGGGTGACCCGAAGGCTCCTTTTTCAATAGCTACTACACCAAGGTGTAGAGGAGGGTGGTACTCCATTCCCTGGATTGCTCCACTTTACCCTTGATCCTAACATTATAATGCTGAGTGTTAAGCAAGGTGGCATCAAGTACCATTTTTTGAGTCTCTGGTATGACTCAACTTGGGATTGAACCCTGGTCTCCCGGACCATCGGAGAACACTCAACTCATTAGGCCAATGGCCCGATTTTGTTAATGTAAGTAGAAAAAAATCACATTTATAACTGAAATTTAATGTAAATTGATATATCCTTAAGATTCTAGATTGACATGCTGCAACAGATTTATCAAAACTTTGATATTCATTCATATTATTCTCAGAAAATGTGAGTTATGATTTTTTATCAATTTTTCTAGTAAATGAAAAAAAAAATCATGAGAACATTTTTTATAAAATTTTGTTATTAGAGTTGATATTCGATTCATGTACTTTTTAATTAAATAATTCTTAATCAAATTAATACATATAGGGAAACAATAAATAATTGTCTTCCTTTGGATTTGGTGGTATGTCTTTGGACACCATGATCATATGAGAATATGAAAACCCTTTCTTGTCCCTTTTAGTCTCTTTTCTTTGAACGGTGAAAATGCTTATTTTATTTGTTTGAACATGTTCGTGTATTCTTTTCAATACTTAGTGTTAGTGTATCATTCAATATATTAATGTTAATCTTGAACTTTGATGAGTAGCAACTCAACTAAATATCATGTACTTAGAACCAAACAACTTCATCAATGACATTATAAAACATCAAATCAATTTTTCATTGTTACTGAATTTCAAATGGTTGATTTCTAGTAAAACAAAACCATTAATACTTACCATTAATGGTGAAATGAGCATACTGGCAACTAAAATCACGGAGCTGTTTTCAATCAAACCAATAACAGCAATCATACTGAAAAGATAGAAATATTCAATCATGACTCAACAGAACTGCTTAATATGTAATTGTTCTGTTTTAGCCCAATGACTGTTTAAGGCTAGGCCCAATGACTGTTTAAGGGTTAGCCCAATGACTGACTTGAATGATTGAAAACTTTCAAGTCTTATTTTTGATAAAATCATTTTTCTTCATCGAGCAACAGTCATAAAACAGTTTATTTGTCATAGCAACAATCATTATATATTATCATTTTGTTTTCAATCAGTGTAATTATTGTACTATTTTATTAAAATTTATTACAATCCATGACTCAAAAGAACAGCTCAGTAGATGATTGTTCTGTTTGAGGGTTAGCCCAATGACTATTTAAAGGTTAGCCCAATTACTATTTAAGGGTTATCCCAATGACTGACTTGAATAATTGAAAACTTTCAAGTCTTATTTTTGATAAAATCATTTTTTTTTTAATAAGCAACAGTCATAAAACAGTTTATTTGAAATAGCAACAATCATTATATATTATTATTTTGTTTTCAATCTGTTGTATAGTGGCTTGTACCATGTGACTTCCGGTATCATGGTGGTATAAAAGATGTAGTGTTTCTTAAGCACGAGGATTCTGCAAGATCTTGGTCAGAAGTAAAACCTACTTTGAACATAACACCCACAGCGTAAGACTTATAATATTTGTTGGACTGTACCACTTCAGCTAATGAATAATTAACTCTTTATTTCACCGTGTATCTCTTCCTTACTATGATACAATGTAATCAGTATGATTATTGTACTATTTTATTAAAATTTATTACAATCCATGACTCAAAAGAACAACTCAGTAGATGATTGTTTTGTTTGAGGGTTAGCCCAATGACTGTTTAAGGGTTGGTCCAATTACTATTTAAGGGTTAGCCCAATGACTAACTTGAATAATTGAAAACTTTCAAGTCTTATTTTTGATAAAATCATTTTTTTTCATTGAGTTTATATGACATAGCAACAGTCATATATTATTAGTTTGTTTTCAATCAGTTTAATTATTAATCTATTTTATTAAAATTTATTACAATCCATGACTCAAAAGAACAGCTCAGTACATGATTGTTCTGTTTAAGGGTTAGCCCAAAGACTATTTAAGGGTTAGCCCAATGACTATTTAAGGGTTAGCCCAATGACTGTTTAAGGGTTAGCCCAATGACTAACTTGAATGATTGAAAACTTTCAAGTCTTATTTTTGATAAAATCATTTTTCTTCATCGAGCAACAGTCATAAAACAGTTTATTTGTCATAGCAACAATCATTATATATTATCATTTTGTTTTCAATCAGTGTAATTATTGTACTATTTTATTAAAATTTATTACAATCTGTGACTCAAAAGAACAGCTCAGTAGATGATTGTTCTGTTTAAGGGTTAGCCCAATGACTATTTAAGGGTTAGCCCACTGATTGTTTAAGGGTTAGTTCAATGACTATTTAAGGGTTAGCCTAATGACTGACTTGCATCATTGAAAAATTCATGTTTTATTTTAGATAAAAATATTTCTTGCACATTCTTTAAACATAATTATTTTGTTTTCAATTCATATATTTCAAATGTAATTACCATATTATTTTACTAAAATTTATTACAATCCAAAATACAAGGATCATTCAATAAATAAGGGGAATTTTTGAAAAAAGCAAAATAGATTTTTTTTCCGAGTTTTTTTCTCTACAATTGCTTTATAGCAGAAAATATCTTTAAAATATTTTAATCTCGCAAAAATATTTCTTTCAAGCTATTCAAAATGGCAGCAAATCAAACAGAGTTCTCCAGGCTTGAACAGAGGTCTGTCATTAAATTTGTGTTGGCTTAGAAGAGAAAACCATGTGAAATTTACAGAAGAATGAGTGATGCGTATGGAGAAGCATGTTTAAGGCAAAAAAATGTTTACAAATGAACTAAACATGGGTTTGCCACCACAAGCCTGAGTGGAAAAGACAGTTCATGGAGTAGAAACACACTGATACACTGTTAAATAAAAAGTTCCGTTGGTAGTTATCAGTAAAGAAGGTCATGCTGCCAGACATGTAGGGACCCATCTCGATTGCTTTTCTTGAAAAAGGTACAGCTGGGTTTGGGTTTGGGTTCTTTGTTTTATGGCATAGCAACCTTTGTAGGTTAATTAACGCCAAAGCCATTCTCCTAGAACAGTAGTGGTACTATTTAACCCATAGCTGGGAGGACAAGGGGGTTCAAACCTTTCCCAAGGGTATTTGCCCGAAAGTGAACATAATAGTGCGACTGGAGTACGAACTTGCTTACTACGATTCCGCAGTCCATCGCTTTAACCATTACACCACGAGGACACCTCCCCAAAGGTACAGCTATAAACAGTGCTTCCTATTGACAACTCCTTAAGCAAAATTCACCTTATTTATTGAACAACCTTTGAATAAAATATTTCATGATCTATACATATGTGTATTAAGATAATCTATCAGAAAAATATATTAAATACTAAAGAAAGATACTTTTACCTTGCAAGGATAATAAGCATACAGTAATCAAATGTAAACATAGCATTTGATCTAACAGTCTCCACCACCTGAAAAGAAATATAATATTCACAGTAAATTCTAGAAATGATGGTCATCTATCTAATTTCTCTCTATATATATTTACCCCATCCCTCTGCATAAGTAGAATGCAATACAAGGTCAATTTTAAGTGGAGTTTAGCAGGTTTGAATTCAGAGTTTTCTTTCTACTAGACTGGTTGCCATACCAAGATTAAAGAGTTCAAAAAATCAAAGAGTTCAATCAGCTCTACTATTTACCCATAGCTGGAGGGAGAATAGTCAGTGTGCTGACACATAGTGCATTGCTTCACACCTTGTATAATTTGAAAGCCACACAGGGGGATGTAGTCTAATTCAGGAACTTTACAAGTTCAAACTGGGCCATAATGCCACAGAAGCAACCAGAGACATTTGTGTGAAAGGTGAAGATGCAGTTAATCATAGTAACCACATGGTTGAAGGAATTTTGTTCGGGTTGCAAGAACCTCAACAATCAGGCAACATTAGGTAGGCCTAAAACTGTGGCTCCTGAGGCTGTGCTCAAAATATTAGAGGGAAATTCTGCAAGTAGCACTTGAAGAGTATCAGGCAAGCTCTGCATCTCAGTTCAGTGTGGTTCATTACCTTTACAACCTCAGCAAAATCATCTGAATATACAGAATTATGCCTTATATTATTAAAATATTGCAAAACTTTTAATTCACCCTAGAAATTTGTCACATAGGTTTTGTCATATAGATTTTGTAAATAAAAAATACTCTCTTGGTTTTGTCACTCCCCTACTGCCCTCTTTTCCAACCCTAAGAGTTGGGGGTAGGGCCCACTTTGCAAATGACTGTTCTAGCCTAATGAAATGAAATTGCTCATAGACATAAACTTAAGAGAGACATATAAATTTATATATACAAAATATATAAATACAAAACATGTGAAGAACTTTTCATAATCTTGAAATTGCAGTTTTAGAATTTCAATACTTGGTTAAAAACGACTTTTCAAATTGTACTTATAAGATCTGCAATACTCCAGGGGTATTGTGCATAATTTCTTGTGCTATAAAACTATGTTCATTTTCACATTTAATCAAGAAATGTCCATGACATTGTGGTTGTTCTTTTAGAAGAGTTAAATTTATACACATCGTTACCCAGATAAAGGCAATTATTCTTTTAATTAAAGACATTGAAAAAATAATTAAGTCATTATGGAGAAATAATTGAAACCAAAGACTTTCATTAAAGAAAATAATAGGAACTAAGTTTTTATTCAATGAATTCTAACAGAAATTCGAGAAAGAATTTATCACCCCACTATGAAAAAACAATAACAAAAAACAAAACAAAAAATAAAAAAAAAAAGAAAAAACAAAACAAAAAACAAAACAAAAACAAAATATAGCAAATCATAGGAAGATACAGTAATAGAAAATAAGTGTAATACTGAAGAATGTCTACGTGGCAAGTATTAATAATTTTCTTCAGATCTATTTCAGCTTTTACTCATTTACTGGAGCATATAAGCTTCTCTAATGAACAACTTCACATTATGAATGGCCCTTAAATTATATTCATAAAAAGGTGTTTTTATAATATGAGGTTCATTGAAAAAAATCATAGGCTGATCAAGATACTCTCATAGAATATGACCCCACTGACATTTATTTTTCAACATAGCTGACCCCCACCCTTGCGGTCTACACACTTCTTCCTTCAGTGTTGTACTGTTTGGATCCCATTGGTCAAAAAAGGTCATTATCAGCAGATATGATGTCATCATACAAATTCTTCAACCCACCCTGTATGTATACTTGTAATGAACAATAGTATGCTTCTAGAGTTCAAAAACATATCTCATATAATGAATTATCTCTTGATGACAGCCCAGTCAGCTGGGGCTGTAGAATATGCCAACAGTATCTCTGTTGAAGAGTAAGACCAACTCCGAAATGAGTGTCCTGAATATAATACTAAACCACTGGTTGGCGAGACTCCAGTCCTACAGCTCTTGGGAATGTGGAGTACTACTTCATTGCAATTACTCTCAGGTTCACTCTGACCTGGAGTGGTAGTACCAGTTAGGGTCCCATCTATGGGTTAAATAGAACTATTTAATCATTTACTATATTGTAAACCATTTAACTGTGGCAAATAGAACTCTTAGTGTTAGATAGCAATACTTGAAACCATTTAACTGTGTGCAAACAAATGAACTCAGGCCCATTTAAAAAATGTTACCAATGAACAATTCACTTAATCAGCCCAGTTGGCTGGACTGTAGAATACACCAACTGTATTTCTGCTGAGGGGTAAGATTCCCCCCCAACCCCAGCAACGAGTTTCCAGGATATGACACTAAACAATCTCAAGCTCAGAGTAATATGGAGTACCTTTTCATCACCATTACTACCAGGTTGATGTTGATCCAGACTGGTAGCACCTGATAGGGTCCTATCTATGGGTCAAATAGAACTGCTTAAATTTAATTTAAACAGTGTGGAAACAAATGACTTACGTTAAGTCGAATTGTTAGAAATAGAACTGTTTGTGTAAACAAATGATTGATGTTTAATTGAATTCAGCCCATTGGCCTAGTGTGTAAAGTGTTTGCCATTGGTCTTGGGAGACCAGGATTCAATCCCAGGTTGAGTCATACCAGAGACTCAATAAATGGTACTTGATGTCACCTTGCTTGAGACTCGGCATGATAAGGTATAAATCAAGGGTAAAGTGAAGCAATCCAGAAAAAGGAGTAGCACCTTCTCCTACACTTCAGTGTCGTAGTTAATGAAAAGGGAGCTTTTGGGTTTCCCTCGACTATGGTCTCCAACTTTACTTACATAGCAATGCTTGGAACTATTTAACTGAGTAAATGAATGAGTAATGTTGAATAGAATTGTTAGTGTTAAATAGTAGTACTTGCAACCACTTCACTGCCTGTAGTAAATATAATCATACATGTTAGAAATATTTGAAACCATTTAACTATATGTAAAAAAAAAGCTCAGACTTATTTAAAAATGTTATAAACAAAATGTGTTTACAATTTATATTTGATATATATGTATAAACTGGATTTGGCATTAGATAACCTATAATGGTTGATATGCCATAAAACCCACCCAAATCAATTCACTTAAAAAATATTCATATAAATGGGATTTGGCATTAAACAGTTGATATGCCATTAACCCAAATGACCTAAACTAACCTAAATTTGTTTTTGAGATTAAAAATTGGTCTTCAATTGTCATTCATTATTTAATAATGTAAGTTTTTCTTGAAAAACATTTTATAGAACAATGAATAAAATTGCTAAATTCTAGTTTCTGATGAGATAATTTATGTATGAATCAGCTGTTTATCTATAGGTTTGAAATGGTGGCATCAGTTGTATTGGTGATTTTAGCCAACAGGAGAACTGGTCAACTTATAGCGGGTTTTGTGGGAATTAGTTATTTTCCCTAACACTATAGATTTTATGGCACAAGAAATGAATTGCGAAACTATTCTTTGGTAACACAACAACGAAAGTTCTTTATTTGCAGCTTTGTGGAGGTTTGTTCTTGGCGCTGCAAAACTCGTGGTATTTAGGTTTGTTGGTTTTGTAGACGAAATGGCTTAGCGGGATGTTGGAAATGGCAGCGTGTCGTTGGACGTGTGAGGGAAGTATTCAATGCCACCGTGTAGCTTCGTGTGTCTGGTGTTTCGGGGAGAGGCGTGCGTTGTCTCCATTACAGTGGACCAGAGGTGAAATGGGAACTTGTCGAGAGCGGAGTGGCGCTCGAATCGACATAGTAAATTTCTGTGGTGCTTGTGGAAGGCATGTTGAACGTATCTAATTCATATTTAACTGGGATTCCTTGGTCTAAAATATATTAGACGCAAAGAATCCATAAATTAGAAGGTTCCCCCGCTGAGTGTCCATGTTGCTGCTGCTAAGGTTAAAGCCACAGTGATATGTCCGCACTGGGTGGCTTGTTTAGCTAAAGGGCATCGCTAAGCAGGGGCGACCAGAGACACGTCCGTGCTGGTCGCCGTCTCAAGCCGAAGAGAGCGTGTTTGGCCGCTCACCCGTTTGGTAGCCGGAAATGAAGGTCCGGGCTGAATGGGATATGTCATTCTGATTGGGTGAAATTCGGTGTCGAATTAAATAGCGCGCCAAAACAAAATATGAGATTTTCCTCTTCTCTACATAGGTTGGCCCCAGAATTTCAGGTATGGAATACCTGATATTCGATACACAAAATTGTAAGAGAAGAGAAAAGAAAGAAAAGAAGCCACGAGTGTCACAACACGAAAGAGCAAATACAAACAATGAAATATAATACATACATATATAAAGAAAAACGAACAAAAGCAAATTAATAAGAAAAAAGGGAAAGTGTCCTGTTTAGTTCTTTTTTTGTGCACCTAGTGGTACGTTTTTTTTTTAAAAAAACAAAATGTCACTGAGAAAAAAGTTCATGAGCCGAGAAATTGGCATACAGAAGCAGCTGTATATTTCAGAGGAGTAGTGTGAGTTTTTTCTTTTGGGTTCTTTGGAATTGATAGCAGTCGCTGTAGGTTTTAGTGAGGTGGTGGGAGAGGTAACCCACGTTGCTGTAGAAAACAAAATAGGAGTAGGGTGAGTGAAAGTTAAAGTTACCTATTTTGCGAGTTAGGAAGTAAAAAAAAATGTGTTGATAGTTTTGCTGAAAAAAAATTCCACCTTGTTTGGATAGTCCTTGAAGATAATTCGGCGGGACATTTGAAAATTTTTCTGGATGTTTCGCTGTTTTTGCTTCTTTCGTGGGGTTGATTAATGTTCGTAAGGCTGTGTTTGTTATCAGAAGGTTAATTTTAGTGATGTTTGAAGTTTTTGTTGTTGTTAAGCGAGGAAAAGGGTGTAACGTATGTGTGTCTACGTTGTGTCGTTTCCTCTCCGGGTGCGGTAAGGTCCTCGCCAATGCTTGTTGGAAATAATAAGGTGGTTGAAGATGAAGTAGGTCGAAAGGTGTTGTTATGAATAGTTTTTTTCTTTGTCTTGCAATTCAGAATGTGCCAAATCACGTCGAGTTCACCATTTTATAGCGGGTTTTGTGGGAATTAGTTATTTTCCCTAACACTATAGATTTTATGGCACAAGAAATGAATTGCGAAACTATTCTTTGGTAACACAACAACGAAAGTTCTTTATTTGCAGCTTTGTGGAGGTTTGTTCTTGGCGCTGCAAAACTCGTGGTATTTAGGTTTGTTGGTTTTGTAGACGAAATGGCTTAGCGGGATGTTGGAAATGGCAGCGTGTCGTTGGACGTGTGAGGGAAGTATTCAATGCCACCGTGTAGCTTCGTGTGTCTGGTGTTTCGGGGAGAGGCGTGCGTTGTCTCCATTACAGTGGACCAGAGGTGAAATGGGAACTTGTCGAGAGCGGAGTGGCGCTCGAATCGACATAGTAAATTTCTGTGGTGCTTGTGGAAGGCATGTTGAACGTATCTAATTCATATTTAACTGGGATTCCTTGGTCTAAAATATATTAGACGCAAAGAATCCATAAATTAGAAGGTTCCCCCGCTGAGTGTCCATGTTGCTGCTGCTAAGGTTAAAGCCACAGTGATATGTCCGCACTGGGTGGCTTGTTTAGCTAAAGGGCATCGCTAAGCAGGGGCGACCAGAGACACGTCCGTGCTGGTCGCCGTCTCAAGCCGAAGAGAGCGTGTTTGGCCGCTCACCCGTTTGGTAGCCGGAAATGAAGGTCCGGGCTGAATGGGATATGTCATTCTGATTGGGTGAAATTCGGTGTCGAATTAAATAGCGCGCCAAAACAAAATATGAGATTTTCCTCTTCTCTACAAACTGAAATCCTTTTAAAACATTTGAATAAACAGAAGAAAGAACAGGAAGAAGAAAATGAAAGTAGAAAGTTGGAAGGAAAGAGAAATTAAAAAAGACAGGAAGAACATGAAGTAATGCAGAGAAGGGAGAATATTGAAGTATAGAAAGTTTCAGTGAAAGAGGAAAAAGAAGAAGGTAAAAGAGAGCAATGGATTAAGTAGTGTAGTCTACCTAGTTATAAGGGAAAGTCAAAAGTTTTGCAACATTTCAAGCTATTTCAAGTAGTTCAGCATCTATTCACAAGTATTTAGAGGTGTTGATTGTTGGTTTTTTGCAAAGGACCAAGTTCTGTTGACAATGTATAAGTGCTTCTATTTGACTGTTGCTTAGCTATTTCAAGCAAGGCTTTATCTTCCACAACAGAAGAAATCTTGGTGTCACCTTCCTTGGAATGTCTGTACAAGTTTTGTACCACACATTCATTAACAGTTCTTGGGCCTTTTGCATCATTAATTTTTTTTCCAGTTGCCCTTACACTCAGTCATTTTTTTCCATAGGTAGAGTAAAATGGCTCTAATTGCAATTTTTTCATCACTCATGATCAGAAGTGTAAAATAAAGAATAAACAATGTTTATATGTTATATGCAAGAATAAAGAATACACAATTTAACAATGACTGGACAACAAATTGTACTAAATTAATGATAGATATACAAATTGCCAAAAATCATTAGTGGAAATAAAAAAAGCAAACAATTTTTGACTCAACCTGGTAGCTTGAAATATTGCAAAACTTTTGATTCACCTGAGTAATATTGTGACAAAAATCTCAGACATATTTGAATTTATAAAATGCTTTGTATTAATGCTAACAACAGAATTTTTCATTACTCTCTAGGTTACATGACTGATTTTATATAAAGCCACATTGTATTTCATAAGTTTATTTTTAGTTTTACTTTTCTCAGTAATATTTATTTGTCATTGCTCATCTTTGTTGGGATAATTCTTTTTATTAGTTTTTTATTTTTTAAAATATAAATAAATGAGAAAACAGATTTAAAAAGTTAAAAATCATTCCTTTTTTACATTTTATTAAGAAAGACTTATCCTGTAACTTTGTTTGGTTGTGGGGGCTTTACTATGTAGTGTGTATTAAGTAGGACTAGTCTGGCAGAGCCCAACCTTCTTTTGGTCTGAGAAGTCTCTGTGGCATCATGGCTAACATGCTTGACTGTGACATCATAGTAAGCAAGTTCAAACTCAAGTTACGCTATAATATTCACTTTCAGACTAATATCCTTAAGAAAAATATGAACCCCTTTTTCCTCCCAAACCAAACCTTTCCAGGTCTGGTTGAATTCAAAGTTTTTCCTTCTTTTAGACTGATTGCCATACTAACATTAAAGAGCCTAGTCTGCCCTGCTAGTTAACTTCAGCAGGAGGGAGAATAATTGAATTTATACTTTCCCAAGAGTATTTGTACTTTGTGAAATGCAAACAGCCTCATCCAAAATTTGGACTTGAGTAACTGAGTCCACATCCTAAGATGATAAACATTACACCACAAGCACCTCCATCTTTTACACCAACAATAACCCTATTATGAATATTATCCACAAAAATATTCTATATAAAGATAAAAAAAACAAAATGAAAAATTAATAGCACAGCAGAATTATTTATTAAAACCTGCTTTTAAAAATCTCTCTGCAAATTACGTATTGCCATTACACTGATGAACAATATTTCTTAACAAATATAATACACAGCCCAGTTGGCTGGGGCTGTAGAATATACCAACTGCATCTTTGCAGAAGGGTAAGACACCCTCCCCAATGAGTGTCCTGGATATAATGCTAAACAATCTGATCGTGAGGCTCTAGCTTTGGAGCTTTGGGGAATGTGACGTACCCCTTCATTGCCATTGCTTCCAGGTCCACTCTGATCTGGAGTGGTAGTACCTGATAGGGTCCTATGTATGGGTCAAAAAGAACTGTTTGACATTCAAATTGAGTGCAAATAATTGACTTATGCTAAATTGAATTGTTAGAAATAGAACTGTTCGATCATTTAACTGTATATAAAAAAAAAAACAGATGTTGAATTGAACTGTTAGTAATACATAGCAATACTTGAAACCATTTAACTGTGTGCATAGGAATGAGCTTAGGCTCATTTGAAAATGCTATCAATAAAATATGTTTATAAATCATATCTAATATATATGTATAAACAGGATTCGGCATTAAATAACCTACAATGGTTGATATGCCATAAAACCACAGTTAATCAATTGTACAGATGTATCTGTATTTCTATCAGATAACATGGCATTTGTGCTGTATTGTTAAAAAATGATCTAACACCATTCCAGGAGGTCCTTCCTCTCATACAGTATCTAAAATGGGTAAGGGTTTGGTTGATTCCTTGGTGCCTGAGGTGCTTCTCAAGGAGAATGTCAAAGAAATCTAAGCAACTTTGAAAACTGTCCTCACCCACTAGGAGGCTTTCTTCCTGTCCAGTACTCCAAATAAAACCATCCTTGTGGTTTTTGTTTTTGTTCTTTAATGGAATATCAACCTTCTTGTGTTATTTAATGCTAAATCCATCCTCCTAGAAGGACAGCAGTGGTACTATTTAACCCATAGCTGGGAGGATAAGGGGGTTCATACCTTTCCCAATGATATTTGTCCGAAAGTGAATGTAATAGCACAACTGGAGTTCGAATTTGTTTACTCGCTTTAACCATTACACCATGAGGAACCCCCTCCCCACCAACCTTGTGTCACATCCTGGCTTCATTGGAAGGGAGCTAGACAAATACTAATAGAAATACCCTGACTTCTAAAATTACCAGCTTTGTTCCAGGAGGTCTTCCTCCTAGTCAGCACCTGCTCACAATCTAAAAGCTGTAAGGGTTGGATTGATTATCCAATGCTTAAAAGGCTCTTCAAGGGAAGTGCTAAAGGAATGTGAATAATATTTTTATCTCAACTCCAAGGAAGCTTACTTTCTGCAGAGCACCCAACTTTAAACTGACCTTAGCTCACATCCTGGTTTATGCTAAGCAACATGAATATCAATAGTATAGAAGAATCAGTATGTATTCTAGACGATAAAAGTTGAACCCCATACACACATATTTACATAATGCAAATTTATAATAGAATAAGTTTGGTTGGATTTTTATAACTAATTTAGCAGACACCTACATATACTGATCCACATCAACATAATTACTTATAAATAAATTTGAAAATTAGTTCAATGTCTTTTCTTTTCTAGGAATATTTAAAGATTAATGACAACCATTTTTATTATTAAGAACAGGTAAAACTATCATTTAAGTGCTTCAAAATATTTCTTACCTGTGCAACAATCAAACGAGCTTTCACAGATTTTCTAAATTCACTTTCATTTTCTTTTTCATCTTGTAAGCTAAAAAAAAGAAAACACAAAGTGAAATGGAATATTAAAGATATCAAGTTGTTTATTTTTAATTAGAGTTTGTCATGCAACCTTGAATAACGAGACATTCAATTGTTATATTTTCACAAAAGGCTATTAAAATAACTTGTCTTATAATAACAACAGAATTTCTCTTAATTCTGTAGTGAGACTGAGTTGCTAATATATAGCAAAAAAAACTTACAGCTTAAAAACTAACAGAATTTGTACCAAAGATTAAATGCAAATAAAGATTCATGAAACAGTTCTTTGATTGATGTAAGCATGTTGGTGACTGATGAGGCCTATGTAAGACTAACACTGGCTGGACTTGCCACAGTGGCTAAGGGGAATATCTGCAAAGTTCTTGGTTCTTTTTCCTATATTTGGACAATGTAGGTCTTCTTGAAATGGCTTTGGTGGTGATTTACCACTAATCTTGTCTGTTGGCAGCCTGAACTTCCATTTTTGGTGGTCATTTTCACAGGAGGCGAGAGCCTTTATAAGAGCATCTTTGTATCCCTTTCTCAGTGTTCCTTGAGCACAGTGGCCATTGAAAAGTGTAATCTTTGGGAAGAGGTGATCTTCCATTTTGGCAATACAACCTGTCCACTTTAGCTGCATGTATTTACCTAAACACTCTGTCATGGGAAATCTGTGACACTAGATCAATTTTCAAGGAGTACAACATGTTTCCTTGTCCAAGACTGGTTGCCAAACCAAGGCTAAAGAACCCAGTCTGCCTTACTTTTTATCTATAGCTGTGGGGAGAACAGATGGATTCATGACTTTCCATGAAGTGAAACACAAATAATTTTGTCCAAATTTGAAATTGGCTTGCCAATCTCATTTCTTAATGACAATACCTCTTATGCTGAGTGTGACTGTATTTTAAATAACATTGCTTCAATACTTGTCATTTTGGCAATTTTGAAGAATTTGATGTTTGTGATAGAGTCATTGCAACTGATGTCGAAGATGATGCCGAAGTAGTGTTGATTGATGTGGCAGTGAATAAGTTACTCAGGTCTGAACATGACACAGGAGGGTGGAAAGGATTACTGACTTGTAGACTTTCACTTTGGTATCCTTCTGGATGTTGTGGCATTTCCAGTGCTTGTAAAATCTGATAAATGTATTGCTCACTTTAGCAAAGTCAGTTGTTCCCTCCTTGTCAATTTTGGCACCAAAGATATCACACAACTCAGATAGTAAAAGTTTTAGACTGTTTCAACTCTATCTGGGTGACTGAGGTAGTTAGAGAGTGGCAGTTGTCTTGTGATAATGGCTGGTGAAGAACCTCAGTCTTTTTTAGATCTATCCCAAGACTAAAAAGTTCATTGGTCTCTCTGAAAAGCAGTACATGGTCAGTTAGAGCAATAAGGACAGCATCATAAAGGAACAATGCTTCTCAGACAATCTCTTAGAGTGGGCCTACAGTCATCTTAAGTTAAACAGGCAATCATCAGTATAAAAATCGAAATATACTACATCTTTGTCATCAATAACTTTTGTTGCTTGTCTTAACATCATGTTGAAGAACATTGAGAACAGGGTGAGGGAATGGATACAGCCATGTTTCACTCTGTTCAGAATGAGGAATTGTAGTGATAGGTTGCCACCATGTCTGATCTGGTTCTAATGGAGTGGAATGAGCATTGTGAGAAACTTCAGGGGACAGCCTAGCTTTTCCAGAATCATCCAAAGTCCAATCCTACTCATTGTGTCAAATGCTTTGGTCAAGTCAATAAATGTGAAATACATCCCTCTGTATAGTTCCTGGCATTTTTTTTAATCAGGCATATCACATGTCAGTGGTTCAGCATCCAGTTATGAGAAAACAGTAGGGCAGACTGACTCTTTATCCTTGGTTAGGCAACCAGTTGAAGAGAAGGAAAACTGGATTCAAACAAGCTCTACTCTGCTGAAAATTTGGCCTTGTGTCATATCCTGCTTTTAGAGGAGGGATTGGGTAAATACAACACCAAAAGGTATAAATCCTGACAGTGGCAGAGGGAAGGTACAGTGTATCACAAAAGTGAGTACACCCCTCACATTTCTGCAGATATTTAAGTATATCTCTTCATTGGACAACACTGACAAAATGACACTTTGACGCAATGAAAAGTAGTCTGTATGCAGCTTATATAACAGAGTTATTTTATTTTCCTCTCAAAATAACTCAAAATATAACCATTAAAAGCTAAACCCCTGCCAACAAAAGTGAGTTCACCCCTTAGGGAAAGTTGTCAATATTAACATACACCATGTCAACTGTCAATATTTTGTGTGGCCACCATCATTATCCAGAACTGCCTTTACTCTCCTGGGCATGGAGTTTACCAGAGCTTCACAGGTAGCCACTGGAATGCTCTTCCCCTCCTTTATGATGACGTTGCAGAGCTGGCAAATATTTGAGACTTTGTACACCTCCACCTTCCACTTGAAGATCCCCCAAAGATGTTCTATGGGGTTCAAGTCAGGAGACATGCTTGGCCAGTCCATCACCTTTACCCTCAGCTTCTTCAGTAAAGCAATGGTCGTCTTGGAGGTGTGTTTGGGGTCATTGTCATGCTGGAATACTGTCCTACTACCCAGTTTCTGGAGGGAGGGGATCATGCTCTGCTGCAGTATTTCACAGTACATGTTGGAGTTCATGTTTCCCTCAATGAAATATAACTCTCCAACACCTGCAGCACTCATGCAGCCTTAGACCATGACATTCCCACCACCATGCTTGACTGTAGGCATGACACACTTATCTTTGTACTCCTCTCCTGGTCGCCGCCACACATGCTTGAAGCCATCAGAACCAAACAAATTAATCTTCATCTCATCAGACCATAGGACATGGTTCCAGAAATCCATGTGCTTTGTTGACATGTCTTCAGCAAACTGTTTGAAGGCTTTCTTGTGTATCATCTTCATAAGAGACTTCCTCTGGGGTGACAGCCATGCACACCAATTTGATGTAGAGTGCGGCGTATCGTCTGAGCACTAACAGGCTGACCCCCCACCTCTTCAATCTCTGCAGCAATGCTGACAGCACTCCTACGCTGATCTTTTAAAGAAAGCATTTGGATGTGATGCTCAGAACGTGCGTTCAGCTTCTTTGGATGACCTACCCGAGGCCTGTTCTGAGTGGACCCCGCTCTTTTAAAATGCTGGATGATCTTAGCCCCTGTGCTGCAGCTCAGTTTCAGGGTGTTGGCAGTCTTCTTGTAGCCTTGGCCATCTTCATGTAGTGCAACAATATGTCTTTTAAGATCCTCAGAGAGTTCTTTGCCATGTGGTGCCATGTTGGAACTTTCAGTGACCAGTAAGAGAGAGTGTGAGAGCTGCACTACAAATTTGAACACACCAGCTCCCTGTGCACATGGGCCAAGTAACACATGGGCCTAGTAACACTAATGAGTCACATGACATTTTGGAGGGAAAATGACAAGCAGTACTCAATTTGGACATTTAGGGGTGTAGTTTCTTAGGGGTGAACTCACTTTTGTCGGCAGGGGTTTAGCTTTTAATGGTTATATTTTGAGTTATTTTGAGGGGAAAATAAATTAACTCAGTTATATACAGACTACTTTTCATTGTGTCAAAGTGTCATTTTGTCAGTGTTGTCCCATGAAGAGATATACTTAAATATCTGCAGAAATGTGAGGGGTGTACTCACTTTTGTGATACACTGTATGAATCTATCAGTCCTCCACTCTCTAGTAAGCTAGACTGATTTCTTTAACTTTGGTATGACAATTGGTGTTGGAGAAAGGAGAATGAATTTAAACCTGTACTCCTAAAAAATTGAACTTCTATTGTTTCCTGTTTGTGGCAGAAGGATTGGGTAAATATATATTTGAATATAAGGCCATATATAACTAGCACTTTTCAATCTAAAAATTGACCTTGTGTCGCTTCCTGCCAGTGGTGGAGAGGCTAGGTATATACATACTTCAAGTTTTTCTATGATTATATTGCATACACATACACATAAATCTTGTCTGTCTTATTAATCAGCTTTAGCTAAATATATCTAATCAATGACTAATCATTTGAAAGGAACATTTTGGGAGTAATCTCTTTTGGATAATTACTTGATTAAATAATGTCTGACACAATTTTTCATTCCAATACAGTATATAATAAATTGTTAGTATAGTAAGTAACATATTAGATTGCACCAGGTATTAGGTTGATACAGAAATCCCTAGAATCAATTTTTGTTCAATATTGTGGAAATCATGGAAATGTCTGAACTTTACTTAGCTCTTTATTGCTTGTACGATCAATCAACTGTAGTACATTACTTACAAGAAATTTTTAAGCAAGGAAATAGTATTTGACATAAAGTAAGTAAAGTTGGCGACTGTAGTCGAGGGCGACCAGAAGGCTCCCTTTTCAATAGCAACTACACTGAGGTGTAGGGGAGGGCGCTACTCCTTTCCCTGAATTGCTCCACTTTGCCCTTGATACGTATCTTATATTGCTAAGTGTTAAGCAAGGAGGTATCAAGTACTATTTTTAATGTCTTTGGTATGACGCAACCTGGAATTGAACCTAGGTCTCCCAGATCATTGCCGGAACACTCTACCCACTAAGCTAATAAACTTACAAAAATAAACATTAATTAGCATTTAAACACTTTTCTCTTTTTGTTTTACATAAAAGGGCATTTTCAGACATGGCTATGTCATTGAAAATGGATTTATGACAAAAATAAACAAAAATATGGAAATTCAGGCTCGATTCCAAAGAATCCTTTATATACTAGAGTGAAAGTTTGTTTTGTGAGACCCAAAGAGAAGTCTTTATTATGATTTGCTTTAACTGTTCCGGTACAACATTGTCATTGGATCATTTGAAAGATGTAGTTGAAGAGAAAAGATATTTTTCTTGATAATTTGCTGAATGATAGCACCCTTCTTCATGTTGTGAATATATATTATTGGAATGGCCTAAAAGCTTGGTTTGTTCTTCTTATTAGATGGCATTAGGAGTGTTTGGTTTTAATTACATTAAAAAACATATCCTCTTATGTTTTAAGATGGGAAGAAGAAATTTTCAAAAGATTCAGAACAATATGG
Source organism: Sepioteuthis lessoniana (assembly GCA_963585895.1). Classification (NCBI taxonomy): domain Eukaryota; kingdom Metazoa; phylum Mollusca; class Cephalopoda; order Myopsida; family Loliginidae; genus Sepioteuthis; species Sepioteuthis lessoniana. Next base: position 41,974,151 of record OY757917.1, on the reverse strand, counting down.
AGAAGGAGAGCAAGAGCAAGGATGAAATGGAAGTGCATTGTGGCTAGCAACATAGAAAACATTGGACAGCCTGGCTAATAAAGGAAAAAAACAAAAACAAAATAGAATAAAGGAATTGATATCCAAATGAAAAAAATGAAGTCTGGTCAGTATAATCATGATAGAAGTTGACAGCTACTTTTTACATTGGTTGGTTGGTTGGATTTTTATGGCATATCAACTCTTGTAGGCTGTTTAATGACAAATCTTGTTTATACATATATGATTTGTAAATGAATAATTTGTTAGTGACATTTTAAACAAGTAAGAGCCCATTTGTTTGCACATAGTTAAATGATTTGAGGTATTGTTATCTAACACTAATAGTTTTATTTGCACACAGTTTTGAGTGCATAAGTGAAAGAATGGCAGAAGGAAATGCACAGATAATAATAGAAATTCTAGTGATGACAACAGTAACATTAACAGCAGAAAGAAAAGACAAAGAAGAAGAAAGGAAAGAGGCTTGTTAGATTTTCCATCATGAATGAAATAGAAGGGCTGATGGGCTTTCTAGCCATAGTGATAAGCAACCAGTCTAGAAGAAGGACAAATCTGAATTTAAACAGGTGAAAGCTACAGGAAACTATTTCACTCTCTCTTTCAAGGATAGTCGGGGTAATATACTGATAGTTTAAAATTTTTTTTAGTGAGCTGCTGCTACTATAATCAAGGTTAAGTGTTGCAATGGAATATCCTACACTCCCTCTCAGTCATGTGGAGGGATTATATATATATATATATATATATATAGTGAATAGCATTATACCTGGCCTTGCTTCGGAGATTAGTAGCATGCCTCACTATTCCTTGTCTGTTTTATCATATCTCTCTTGCAATAAAACCAATTTTTTTTTTTATCGACAAACATGTTGATTGTTCCTTCCCACTCAAGTACCACAGGTGTCCTCGTGGTGTAATGGTTAAAGCGATGAGCTGTGGAATAGTAGTATGCGAGTTCGTACTCCAGTCGCGCTATTACGTTCACTTTCGGGCAAATACCCTTGGGAATTTTTTTTTTTATCGACAAACATGTTGATTGTTCCTTTCCACTCAAGTACCACGGGTGTCCTCGTGGTGTAATGGTTAAAGCGATGAGCTGCGGAATCGTAGTACGCGAGTTCGTACTCCAGTCGCGCTATTACGTTCACTTTTGGGCAAATACCCTTGGGAAAGGTATGAACCCCCTTATTCTCCCTCCAGCTATGGGTAAATAGTAGGACGGACTAGGTTCTTCAGCCTTGGGGAGGCAACTAGTCTAGGAGAAGGAAAACTCTGAATTCAAAACCTGTTAAACTCCGCTTAAAAATTGACCTTGTGTCATATCCTGCCCGAGCGGAGGGGTTGGTAAATAGTACCTTGCCTTATTGTACCTCCTTTAAAGATACAACAGTAAGTATAAAAATTATCAAACACAGAATGAAAACTTGATAACAAAGTTCAACTTTAAAGTTACGAAATTTAGTATAGAAGTGATAATAAAGTTTGTGTTTGATTTAGCAAAAGTCATTTTCTTAATTCATTCATGTACTTATAAAATCTGTATTAGTAATCAGCTAAATATTAACAAATTGATATTATTTATACATGTCTGGTGAATTTAATACATTTTTTCATCAATGAACAACTGCGGTATTACTTTTCATCAAACAACATTTTATTGAATGAGTTTTGGTTGAAATGACATTTTTATTGAAACAGTTTATGAATTATAAGCATTATAAAGTACGGATCAATGGTAAAGTGGAGCTATCCAGTAGCGCCCTCCCCTACACCTTGGTGTAGTAGCTATTGAAAAGGAAGCCTACGGTTGACTACGGTTGCCAACTTTACGATATTATGAAAGAGTTTTCTTGATTTAGAATTATTAGCCAAATAAACAGGAGTATTTTTTTTTTCTTCGAATAGGGGTATAAGGTAAGAGTTAAAGACTGACTGAATAGTTTTGAGCGGGGGCTTAATTCATGTTAGTTTAGAAGTATTAGTATAGGACAGATTTGGCGGGAGATTCGTGTAAGTCTAGTGAAGTGTAAATCATGGACACGGACGAGTATTAAAATAACATCTTACCTCAGTACCGATTCCGGAAGTAGCCGGGTGAAACCGGATGAGGTAAAGATGGTATTATATAGCAGAGGAGTGTGGAATGCCCTGTTTTCATTGGCTGTTTACTAAAAGACAGATGTCTATAAGAACGGCCGAAGTCCGGCCTTTTTTATTTTTTTTCTTTGCTTTGGTAGAGGCATGAGTGTAGCACGTCGCGATCACAGAGGCGGCTTGGCTCTTTCAGAGTCAGGCCGGGGTTACTGTCGGAGCCAATATGATGCAGAAATAACCCGAAATCGGCAATGAAGACAGCGCATCACTGAAGACCTCTCTGATGCATCTAAGATGTATGTTTGAAATTTATATTTAAAGTTACCTTATAAAAAGTTATTTTGATAAAATGTTGTTCAGTGAAAATTTGTTGGACAAAATGATATTACAATGAAAACCTCTTTTTATAAAATATTGTTTAATGAAAAGTCATGGTACTGAAAACTACCCATAGTCTTAACCCTTTTACAGGCAAATAATCCTTTTAATCCTTGTAGAGTAGGTAAATTATCTTCAGAAAATCTTGCAAAATAGAGGGTATTTTCAAATAAATCAATTAATCATTTATGCAAAACAAAGAAAACATGATAATTTGATCTGTAATCGTGTATCATAGTACAATAGCATGAAAACAATAACACACTCACTTTTAATTAGGTCAGTACCAATGACATAATGTCTAAAGTGCTGGAGTGCAGCCTCAAAGTAAGCAAATTTGAACTTCATTTATGTTATTATTTTCACTTTTAGACAAATACCCTTGGGTAAGGTCTGAATGTCCTTATTCCTCCCACTATGGGTTAAATAGTATCACTACTGTTCTTCTACAAGAATGACTTTTGCATTAAATAACTCACAAAGGTTGTCATATGATTGAACAAAAGAAACCAATCCAATCATCACTTTTAACTACAATATTTTGCAAAACAACTGTTGTATACTCACAACCATAATACAACTTCATGTGTACATATACAAATATACACTTACATGCGGAAACATCATTAACCGGTAATGACGACTTCAATAACGAACGAATACACTTCTTTACAAAAATATAAATCTCTCACACTTTATTTTTGAAAGGGTGATGTTGGTTGTGTGAGAGAGATGAGTTGGAGACAAGGACATACTGCTACATTGACCCAAAGTTCTTCTTTCGACCATGGCAGCACTTCTTCCTCATCTTGGTTGGGTTGCTCAACCGTGGGTCACAGGGGGCCTAAACCCTCTGTCTGCCGCTGGCTCTCACTTCAGCATCTTGCCTCCAACTGACTCAAACTGTCTGGACATCTGGTTATATCATTGTTTAACATCCACCTGCTTCTGCTGTTCTTCCGCTTATTTACACAGGTGCATCTCTTGATTGACGGCTCGGTCGAGGGTCAATATATAACCCAACCTTTATACAATCCTCCACCACAGTGGTGCCTCCTAGCAATGTTTATAAATATTAACATTAAATTGGTAAATGTGCAGCCAATGGAAAAATGCCTTACATTGAGCAACCAAAGTAAGATAAAATTATCATTGTGCTTGTTTACTGTCGGCAACAAAAATGTTACTCTGCCTACAAAAAGGTTAAGCGTTGCAAGAGAAAATAAAGACATAAAAGTAGTTTTAAACAAATGATTGCCAGGTGAATTTTATGACTGAGAGAGTACAAAGACATTATATGACCTGTTTAATTCCAGTGGTGAATTTTAAAACAGTAAATGTTAATTGTCAGCAACAAAGCAAAACATAAAGACAATCTTTTGTTAGAGAGAGGAGCAAATCCACACAATGACCAAAAAAATTAGTAAGCTGCTGTTACTACCATGTTACTTCCATGATCAAGGTAAGTATTAAAGAAACTAATGAATAATCAAACACAGAAGGAAAACCTGATAGCATAGTTCAACTTTAAAGCTACTATTGAAACCTGTTAGAACTTGTTTTTATAACCCAACTAGAAGTGTTCACCTTGACAGTCAGTGCCCATATGGCAAAAACAACTGAAAATCATGACCGGCTCTATGCATCCACTTCTGAGATAAAATGAAAAAATACAAAGGGTAATAGAATATTTTCTGACCAATCAGTATCTGTTATGCTACTTTAAAGCGAGTCAATTTCTGAGCCAATTCAAGCCAGTCTATCTATACATAAGAAGGCTGATTTAACCTAGCAGTCAGAAGGGAATAGACTCTGGTAGCAGACACTTCAAAGAGAGATCAAATGATGATTAAGCAGGAGCAGCCTTTGCAAAGATCCCAACATGATGATTAAGCCATAGCAGTAACTTTGAAGAGATCCCCAATGGTCACTAAGAAGTAGCAGCAGTAACCTCAATAAAATGCAACAATTGAATTACATTATACAATGACGGCTAATCCCTGTACATTAACTGATAATAAAGTTTTAGCTTGATTTATCTCATACAGGTCTTGTCTCCCTTGAGTTATGTTTTACTCTTTTATTGTTTGTGCAAGTCATGGTACCCAAAAATGATAAGAAACATACAAGACCTAGCTTCACTTGTCAGTACTATAGCTCTCACAGCACTACGAAATTTTGTATGTGTGGGGTTTAAAATTTTTATGAAGGTCAGTGGCTAAGGGCAAGGCTGTGTTGCCGTAAGATATCTGACTCCATATTTTGGTTATTTTGCTTTACCCCACGTTGACTGGCCGGTGCAATGCCTTGCCCAAAGAAGGTCCACAAGAAATATATAAAAAAAAAAAGAGAAGATAGGAACAGACTGGAGACGAAAAACTTTTCTTTCAGACTTTCCTTTATTTACCTGGTGAATGGACTAACCAACGCTACGTCTAAAGACATAGCGTGGTGCCCAAAACACCAGATAGTAAAAACGGTGTTGTCGGTTCGACGGCACTACCCGAAAAGAGAGAGGTTCACAGAAAACCTGAGTATTTATCTCTTTTCACCGGCTCCAAATTCGCCACTCCAAAATTCTTCTAATTTTGGCGCGACCGCTTCTCATTGGCTACTTTACATTTTATTATTTTTCTTTTTCTGATTTTAACCGGATGGATGCGTGGAGCCTTATGCGTGGCGACGCATTTATACATTTCGTATCAGGCAGCCGACGAGTCAACATCCGGTTGGGAGTTCTTTGGTAATTCCTAAATCGCCACATATGTAAGTGATAATTGTGGGGTTTAAAAAGGGCTTTTGAAGGTCAGGGCTAAGGGCAAGGCTGTGTTGCTGTAAGATATCTGACTCCATATTTTGGTTATATTATTTTACCCCACATTGACTGGCCGGTGCAATGCCTTGTCCAAAGAAAGTCCCAAAAGAAATATACAAAAAGAAAAGATAGAAACAGATAAGAGACGAAAATATTTCTTCCATACTTTCCTTTATTTACTTGGTGAATGGACTAACCTACGCTATGTCCCAAGACGTAGCGTGGTGCCCAAAATGATGTTGTTGGTTCGACGGACACTGCCTGATAAGACCCGGTTCACAGAAAACCTGAGTATTTATCTCTCTCTACTAGCTCCAAATTCGCCACTCCAAAATCCTTCTAATTTTGGCGTGACTGCTTCCCATTGGCTACTTTACTTTTTATTATTTTTCTTTTTTTCTGATTATTAACCGGATGGATGCGTGGAGCCTTATGCATGGCGACGCGTTTATACATTTTGTATGCGGCAGCCGACGAGTCAACATCCGGTTGGGAGTTTTATTGTTAATTCCTAAATCCCCACATAATAAAGTTTGTGTTTGATTTAGCAGAAGTCGTTTTGTTAATACATTTATGCACTGACAAAATCTGTTTTAGTAAACAACTAAAGGTTAACAAATTAATATCATTATGTTGTATAATTTGGTGATGTCCGTAATAATAATAATATAGATACAGATGCGAAAACACAGGATACAAATACAGGCCAATACAAATGCAGGCAAAAACAGGTGGACTCTGTTGTTCAGGTATGAACAGTTTATTAATTTCTTGACTTCGGCCCATAGCAACACAAGGAGAGAGACACAGTTCTTACAATGCTAACCATCCACAACGCGCGGCGCATCTTGTGATGTTTAAGATCTCTGTCGGTAGAGACCTGAAAATCTCAACTACATCTTTCAACGGTCAAAATTCAACTGTCTGCCTCCATGGTCCAATCTCAACTCTCAACTCACTCTTTTCAAAATCCTCAAATTCTCAGGACCATCTCTTCCGGGCATGACGTCATCTACACTCCAGCCCCATTTCCTGTCTGGGGGTTTATTATGACAATGGTGATTGTCATATTCTTTGCGTACAAGTGTGAACTGCACCAATTGACTATGCACCTGAACTCTTAAGAGACTCGAATAGTTCAAAGCCTTACCAAACTGAATGATAAAATATAATTAACGAAAAATGATTAATATAAAAAAATCATTCCTTAATAATATAACAATTATTCATACATGCTTAGTAAGTTTAATACATTTTAAAAGTTTATTAATATGAATTTAATATTGAGCTTTATTAATATTTTATAAAATGGCAAAAGCTTAGAACATTTATGAAGTAAACAAATACATAAATGGAATTTGATGTTTTGGAAATTATTTTCACAAGAAATCTATATTTCATGCCAAATTCTCAGAGAAAGAACAATCTTAAATCTTTGTAGACTCCATTCGAATTTAAAATTGAATGATGATATTTTTGTATACTCACTTAGAAAGGTTTTCATCATCTTTATTAGGATTATTATTTTCAAGGTGAACAGTTGCCGGAAAAAGGCTACAAAAAAAAGTTAGATATATTGTCAAATTCAACATAGGATACTTGTTTATTATATGTTAGATGTCGGGGGATAAGCTTAATGAATAATATGTTAGGTTGTATGTCACCAAACTAGGGTTTGTCAAAAGTTTTACCATATTTTCTTAATATAAGACATAATTCAGCAGATTTTGATGCTTTTGTCAAGCTCAACTGATACTGTTTGAGTACTACTTGCTGGATTTGCTTCTATGGCTTGGAGCATAGCCTTGGAATCCATGGTTTTAAACCTATCTAGCCTTATCTGATTGTTGGGGTTCTTTCAAAGTAAGCAGAATTTCTTGAACCATTTAGTGAATGTACTGTGATCAACTGTACCTTCACCTTTTGGATAACAGATGTTTTTGAGTGGTTCCATGGTGTTAGGACCCATTTTGAACTCATAAAGATTAAATTTCTGAATTAGACTACATTGAATGTTCATCTGTGCAGCTTTAAAATCACATATAGAGGGAATATTTATTGCTGCCTCTCACCAGACAGGATTTGACACAAAGTCTTTTTTATAGTGGGGGTTTTAAAGAGAGGGGGAGGTAAAGCATGAATCTCAACTCATATCCTGCTGGACTATGCTGGTCATAGACTCACAAGGCGCAATGTAAGCTAGATGACCCTGCTGGGACTCAGACTCACTAAAGTTAATGTGAGCCTGACACGTATGCCTGCTCATAGCTTGAACTAAACCTGAAGGTCTAGTGTTATGCTATACTGTCAATGATTGTTTGCCCACTCAATGGTGACATGGCCAAAGCCGGGTGCCATTTGGCTTTGAATCTCTCATTAAGTTTGAGCACGAATACCAGATGGCACAGCTAAAAAGCTAGTGACCCAAGGAATGAAGCAATACATTATGTGTTAGTGCTATCAACTACAGTATGTATCTTTCACAGCTTTAACTGCTATGGTGGTGTAATATATATGCCACAAACTAGCAAATATTCAACTACTTTATATCTCTTTCAGTACTATTGTATGGTTGCACCACTTGGACTCTAATGAAATGCTTGAACAAAAAGCTAGATGTGAACTATGCTATTTTGAACAAATCTTGAAAACAGCCTCCTACAAAATAGCAGTTGTACAGCCACTTACCGCCCATCTCATGAACCATCCAAGTAAGACAAGCAAGACATGCTGAGCACTGCTGGTGAAGTAAGGACAAATGCATATGTGACATTCTCCAATTGACTCCTAAACATGGACACACTGTAATATATTTAGGGACTGTGGCATGATGGTGGGCATTCGTTCTGTGGGTGTGGGTGTGGGTAAGCGCCAATCAGAGGATTCTTTTGTCAGTTTTGGCATGAAACCCACACAAAGGGCTTGCATGCAAGATTTCCTATGAGACCAGAAGACGAAGAAAGGCAAGGTCCCAGAGCAGTGAACAGAGAGGATTTAGCAACAGTCATGGAAAGGCGACGGTCAGAGAGAGGCAGTTGTGGAAGCAAGGAGTTGGGACTTGTGGACCCAGAAGCCAGGTCAGCCAGTGCAAGAGGATGTCAGCATTCCTGGTAGCTGGGTGGGAATTTCGTTCGGGTACATGCTCGTGATAGCCACAGAATGCCAGAAAAGTGCCAGAATTTCTCCCTTCTTACGCTTAGGGCTAACCCAAGTCTGTTCTTGTTCTTCTTTCTTCCACTCTCAGTTATATATGTTATAGCAGTTGTATATTTGTAAAATATGTGAAATGCCCCTGGCCGGAGATAAGAGAAACCACTAGACTATAGAATGGCCATGAGCTGATATAAGAAGTTGAGATAGTGGGGACCAGCCATGTTGGGTATATTGTCACAGGACACTGGTTGGGTGTTTTAATAGTTGACCATAGGATGGTGGAAAAAAAGGAACATTTATGAGAAAGAGAATTGAGGCAAGCAAAAAGAGAGAGAGAGAGGGAGAGAGAGAGAGGAAAAGGCTATAAGGAAGAAATGAATGGAAAAGTGTAGACAGGGATAGCAGCAGACGCCTGGGTTAAAAAAAGAAACATATCAGCAGCAAATTGGCACTGAGTTCAGATTGGCTTGAAGAAACTCAAACAGAAAAGCTGTTAGAGCTATAGATGAGGGATAGAAAACAAGAAAAGAGTTAGTTGGAGCCCAGGTGTGAAGCTGTGAGGATGGACTCTGCAAACAAGCACGTTCGAGAACTATAACAGAGAACAAGAAAGTTAATATCAAGGTCTGCATCTGCCCTCACTTTCTTCACAACATTTTATTTCTCTTTGCCTAGCTAAAAAGGTCAACTCAGTTCCTATTCTGTTTCTCTCTTCTTGATGACTACTAAGAAGTGTAGTAGCAAATAAATGTTTGCATTAACAAACCAAGACAGGGATTTTGTGTGTTCGTCACTTCTTCTTTTCATCACGGTGGAGGTTACAACAGAGGTCTGACTGACACTTAAGATGTAGCACTACAAGTGTCTGCTGAGAATGGTGGTGGTACAAACATCTATGTAGTGTAGTAGTAGTACATGTGTCTATTTGAGAACTGTACGGTTACAAACTTCTATTTGACATCTTCATTGAGTTGTTAACAGAGATGCTCATATTCTCTTCAAACCAGGTCTATGATTGCTGGTAGTAAATTCAGATATTTATTGACATTGATAGAAGTGGTTGCATAAACTCATAATATTTTTTTTTCCTCATACAATGTGTGAAAACACGTGCGATACCCTGCCATCATCAGCCACCAACCAGGGGTGATAACACAGTTTTGGTAGATCAAGGTGGTACTTCCACTCCCGGCGCTACCGAGAAGCTTTTGCCACTGGACAGGGTATTCAAAGAATTATATATATATATATATATCTATAATTCTTTTAATACTCTGTCCAGTTTTGCGTAACATCCGGAAACGGTTACTGTAAACGCATAATGACATCAAAGGCCAAAAGTAAACGCATTTTTTTCTTTTTTTTTAAAATCATGCAGAGACTACATTGGACGTTCCTCTTTATTTTTAGTGTGCAGTTTGTGATTTAAAAAAAAAGAAAAAAAAATTTTTTTTTTTTTGGCCGTTGATGTCATTACGCGTTTACAGTAACCGTTTCCGGATGTTATGCAATCACACAGGAATGGTTATATAGAAGCAGTCAATTAAACTTTAAAGAGTAAGTCACAGAATAATTGATTTAGGAAACAGTGATTGTGTGGGGCAGTTGGATCAGTTTATTTCCACTCATATTGTTCTTGCAAACCATGTTTATTACACATAATAATACAAGTGTGAGTCAAAAGTTTTGCAATATTTTACTAACATGAAGTACGATTTAGTAGTTCTGATGATAAACCACACTGGACTGTGAGATGTCAAACTTGTCTGATACTCTCTGAGTGCTACACATCAGATTTACCTTTATGTCTTGGAGCACAGCCTCAGAATCAACCTGTCCTTACCTAATCATCAAGGTACTTGCAACCGGGGCTAAATTTTTTGAACCATCTGATTACAGTACTGTAATCAGCTACTCCTTCACTTTTTGCACAACAAATATTTTTTGGTGACTTCTATGGTATTATGGCTCAGTTTGAACTAGGAAAACATAAGTTCCTTAATTCGACTATGTTGCATGTTGATCTGTGTGGCTTTCAAATCACACACATAGAGAAGCAATGCACAATGTATCTGCGCATAAACTACCATAATACTACTAATCACAGCAGGTAACTTCCATGTGTCACGTGATATCCCATGGAGACGATAGAAATAAGATTAATACTATCCTCCTGTTGGAATGAACAGTGGCAACCCGTCAAAAAAGTGACCGTTAAGAAAGAATGTAGGTCACAGAGGGGATATCAACAAATGTTGGTACTTAGTAACCTCAGGTCGCCGGACACCAGGTGGAGGAAGGTAGAAGCCAAATGATTGGCTGGGGCCCTAAAACGGAAGTGGCACCCTTCTCCCCGTCGGCGAAAAAAACGAGAAGAAATGTTAGTTATTGGAAGGGGCTCGTGGCAGACAGACCCATAGCCTTTACTCCGGGTGAAGAAGACAAAAGAATATCTGAGACATGAGGGACCCGAGTTCTTCAAGCCAGTATTAAAAATAGCATAAAGTCGATTAGCCCGTAAAAGAAGAAAGATTCTCCAGTGGAACCCCGTCGAAAAATAAGATAAGTAACTTTGGGACTATTTATCCTTTATACCCAAATTTTATATACCACTCTCTCTCTCTCTCTCTCTCAATTTGAAGAAACACGAAAGAACAGGAAAGAAAAGAAAGACATTTATGTTCATGGACTGTTCAATTATTATGTTTTGACACTTTGAAAGTGTATATAATTGTAGTAAAAGATTCATGTATTTTAATGTCACCACGTGGTCTAAGTTGTTCTTTGCCATAGCTTCTACGAATTTGTTACCTCATGCTTCCTTTTCAGCTTCTATTCGCCTTATGTTATCTTGCTTAGAATTGTCCTATTAATTCCTTAAAAATATCACACGGGAAACCGGAGTTGCCGACTACTACAATATAATATTATTACGACTAAAACCTATAGGTCCATATCTTCTGTTGTCTAGGGGAGGAAGTTTAGTGGCCTTGGTTGGTGTGTGGATAGTGTGAAATTTGGAACCCCTTGCCAGTGGCGGTCAGTCTGGCCCTAAATTAATCCCTCACGTAATATGCCAGGTCTTATATGCCTGAGAGAGAAACTCTGAACGAGGACTTATTCTATAGGGTATCAAGTGCCAACCTGCCCCGTCTTCACACGTGTGAAAATAAAGTCCCGTTTTGGGATTTTAATCGATTTGCCGTCACACATGGCTTGAACTGTTTCAGTCAAGTGATATTCACATTGTAATCTAGTATGTACCAAAATATTGCAAAACCTTTGACTCACCTTAGTAAGAGGCATGAGATCTGTACTCTTTGTAGCATTGGTATCTTTTATTGTGCTTGGTTTTTAAGTGCCTGCCTGAGGATATTTGCATAAAAGAATGACAGCTGACAATGCATGAAATTTTCCCTCTCCTCAACACTGATGTTGTTTAAGGAAAGAACAAGGGATGATACAGCCTGGCATTAGTATTATTGCAAAACTTACCAAAATGTCAAACTATCTTCTGGTTCTGGGTTTTGAATTCAACATTATCCTTCTCCTAGACTGTTTGCCCACCAAGGCTAGAGAGTTCTTCCTGTTGTACTATTTTACCTATACTTGGGGTTGAAAAGGATGGATTTATGCCTTTCTCAAGAACGCTAGCATGAATTGAACAGTGATTCTATTTTTCAAACCAATAATCATTATGCCATCTCTCAGTAACAATTAGGGCATTTATTTCAAAGCTGCTATAAAAACAAATTGTTTTATTTTATTTCTTTTTAAATTAACTCTTTCACCTCCACAGGGATACAGGTGTCCCAGTTGAATTTCATTTTCTATTTGTATAATTTTGCATATCCAAAATTTGAGGAGAATCTCTTGTGCTTTTTTCAGTTATATAAAATATTTTTTCATAACTTACGATATTAGACATTTGTTATTTTCCTTTTTTAAAACTCACCCCCTACCAAATAACCCCAAACAAACTTGGTAGTGAAAAGGTTAATAAACCATTTGAAATAAATAATGAAGTATTTACCTAACAGAACTACCAATGATTTTCTGTCCAATTCCAATGGACATTAACTTTTCCAGAATATTTTCAATTCTGTCTGGATCTCCACAATCAAGGAACAATATCTATGAAAATATGAAATAAAAATGCAATATGAATAACATATAGCAACTAATGATCATTTTAAAGTGATTTTACTTTTTTTTTAGACAAGGATTTTTTTTATGTGATAAAATGTCTTCAATAATAATCTTATAATTAAAATAATTACAGCATTATAATTATATACAGGAATGTGAAAATATTACATTGAAATCAACATAAAAATTAGATATTATTGATGAAATTTGATTTTTAAAAATTGTTTTTTGTCTCTTTTAATTATTAATAATCAGTTTTAAATCTTAAAAAATTATTTCAATAATTTACTTAAATATTTTGGTTATATAATCAGTCATCTTTGAGTACATAAGTTATAATTATAACATATAAGTTATATAATTATATAATAAAAAAAATATTTACAGTATTGGACAAAAAAAAAATGAAAAAAATGAATCATTTTTTATTATTGTCACAAATTCTAATGAAACTTCAAAGGCTTAGACACACACAGGAAGTGGTTATTTTCCTTGCTTGATTATTGTTGTTAAAGTTCCCAAAAAGAAAATTCTCAGAAATCCCCCACCAACAAAGGAAATTTCTTAAAATTTTCTTTTTCTTAATATGATATCTAATTTATGATTAGTCCTTTGCTAATGGCATTTTTTTTTGCCCAATACTGTATTACTGACTCATGCAACTTAATTGTGAGTTTGTTTCAACATTGATCAGTTATACAACCTGGAGAAATTCTATTGATTTGGTAACATAGTTTTTATATTTGTTGTATTATTCTTAATATTTGGTCTGAATTGTCACTCTGTATATAAGTATGTTAAAATAATTTTAATTTTGTTGTTTCTGGAAAATTACAGCATTTTTTGGTGTATAAGATGATTGAAAGTATAAGACAACCCCCCAAAATTTCTAGTTAAAATGTAGGTTTTGGGCTATACTTGCTATATAACTACCCCCCTTCCAAGACAGTCACTCAACTCATAAGGCTATGTATAAACTGCACTTATGGTGGTCTCTCAGCTTAAAACTTGCTTGTATTTCCTTCTTTTTGACAGGGGAGCCATGATGGGGTCATGTGACAGCTGAATTCTAAAACAGGTACTGTAATATTACGCTGGCACATGTTGGTAACAAAGTGAGAGCTTTGATCTCCTACATCTATGGCTGGTTTAGTTTTTGTTAATGGTGACATTGTCAAGAATTGCAACAAATAAAGATATGGGTCTACATCTATGTCTAGGTGTAAACAAGCCCGCATAGTTTCTTCTCTTGTCTGCCAATAATTCATAAACCACTCGTATATTCTCAGTGTATATATGTAGAATGACTATAGCACATAGCACTTCTCAACACACATCATACTGACTGCAACCATACACATACAATTACAGTACATGTCCAAATCAACTTACTCATTAAGCTTCACTGTACTACATCTGGTGAGTAATATTATAAGTGGGATATAATATTGTAGTTATATCTACCTCCAACAACATGGCATTTAAGGATTGCTCTTGAAAAAATGAATGTATTATAGTGGTGCAACAATACCTCATGTTATATAAGATAAGAGTACTTTTATTGCACTAAATTTCTATTATTTTGTTAAAGTAATATGAATTACAGTAAGTGATTTTAGTAGAAAGTATTTGTGTTATTACCAAGGCAGAAGTAAATCTACTGTCAATCATTATTCATGCTAACAATGTTGCAGACACAACATTTATTTGTAAATTAATCAGAATTATCTTTAATGATTCATGGTCTAATTTGTTTGCAAATAAAGTTACCTGCAAACTATTCACTTACAAATCATATATATATATATATATATATATATATATATATATATATATATATATATATATATAAACAGGATTTGGCATTAAATAACCCACAAGGTTTGATATGCCATAAAATGCCAACCAATCAACCAACTTCATTTTCATTTGTATGAATTTACCCAACCCCTCTACTTGAGTAGGATGTAAGACAAAGTTAATTCTTAAGCAGAGTTTAACTGGTTTGAATAGAGTTTTCCTTCTCCAAGACTGGTTGCCATACCACTGTTAAAGAATCTTGTTTTTCCATATTATTTACGCATAGCTAGAGGGAGAATAGTTATACTCTTTCACAAGAGTATAAGTGCTATGTGTAATACACACAGCTTTGTCCAGAATTTGAACTTTGGTCACCATATCCATTTTCTATGATGATAACTGTTACACCATGAGCGCATCTTTATTTTTGTGAATATGAAAAGACACACACACACAAACACAGAGAGAGAGAGAGAGAGAGAGAGACACACACACACACACACACACACACACACACACACACACACACACACACACACAGAGGATTTCTGAATATAAATGAGTCCAAAGTTTTATCTTGTAGTTTATAGATTAGTCATAAATGCTGAGATGAGATGAATGTTTGATTAATCAATACATTGTAATTTAGAAACTCATTTATATTTCGTCAGTTATTTATAACTTGGTTAGATTAAATAAGTGAATTGTTAAGCCTTCTCTCGATTGCTTATATTATGTTTAAGATTATCATATTAGAGTGAGTCAAAAGTTTTGCAATAAAGTGAGGCACAATACAGCAGATCCAGATGCTTTTGCTAAGGTTGTGAAGGTGATGAACCACAGTGGACTATGAGAAACTAAGCTAGCCTGATACTCTCCAAGTGCTACCACTATGTTTATAGTTTTGTCCGTCTTAGGTAGATGTATTGTTGCAATAAAATTCTTCATTCCATAAATTTAGTTTTAGCAGCAAATGTTTGACAGTTTCTTTAACAACATGGCTATCTCTAAAAAAAAAGAAAGAAAAATGCTGTTGAACACAGACTGTGTACTGCCTTCCTATAAAAGAATTGTTTGCATTATTTAATACAGGAAAACCCATACAATTTTCGTTTGTGAACCCCCCTTTTAAAATGACCTGGTCAGAACGATCTACCTGTATTAAAAAATGCTAAATACATTTATATATGTACTGTGTATACTTTATATAGAAAATATATATCTGTATACCTTGCATCACTGCATGAACCTTTGTGGCACAAGACATTTGAATACATTTATGGACACTACCTTACTCTGATGACTTGCACTGAATGGAGTCCGCCAGGATTGCATAGTCTGGACATTAACTGCTGATAGCCAGCTTCAAGCAGGCTTCCAAGTGATCATCCAAGGAATGGTGGATTTGAACTCGGGTCACCACGTCCATTCCCTATGATAATAACTGTTACACCATGAGCGCATCTTTATTTTTGTGTATATGAACTAAACACACACACACACACACACACACACACACACACACACACACACACACACACACACACACACACACACACACACACAAAGAATCTCTGAATATAATTGAGTCCAAAGTTTTACCTTGTACTTTATACAATTATCATAAATACATAGCCTTTTCCCATGTGAAGAATATTAGGCTGACTGACATAAATTAGAAGATCCATATAATACAACCAAACAGATATCATATTTTCTCAAGTTTGGGTACTTTTGCACTGTGAGGACATTTTTTTGAATGGTGTGCAACCTACTTGCACTATTTTTGTGATCAGCATATTGGGTACCCCTGATTTAGTATGTTCCTTTATTTTGATATATGCAGAGAGAAGATATATAGATTACATTCTCTGGGTCCAGATAAATGATAGAGGTCAGATTTGGTGAAATGAGGAGGTTGAAAGAAGCAGTATATATCCAGCTTTCAGCCAAGTGCATAGAAGACTTTTTGGATGAAGTGAACACTCTCTGCTGCTGTGGTTGTACAGATATTCTTAAGTGATCACATAGGTGGCTAACAGTCTAGACTAGAGCTGTAAGCTGCCCAACTACTTTGCTGGATTTTAAGCTAAATGAGTCTCGCAAAACGTTTATTGTTATTATATTACTCTTTGCGAGTTTTTCATACCAGGATTAGCTGATGGTCTTTTATTGGAGTCTGAAAGAAAGTGTCTCTTCAAGTTTCCAGGACTCTTTTAAGTATTCTGGCAGATCTCAACAATGGTGTAGTTTAGATGGTCTTGGTTTGTCTACTGATTTCTAACTCCTTCAGCCCCCTTAAAAAGCCTTTGGGGATTGTTCCAAGCACGCCAGATACAATTAATATCACTGCCACCTTCATGTTCCATAGTTTTTTTAGTTCTCTAGCAAGGTTTATGTATTTGTTTCTCTTTTCATTTTATTATTGTTATTATTTCATTCCTCATGAGTTTTTCATTCCAATTTTAATTGAAACTCTTTCACTGGAGTCTGAATGACAGCAAGTCTCCTCAGGTCTCCAGGACTCCTCTGATTATTCTAGACAATCTTAATGCTATGTTTTGGATAGTCTCAATTCTTTCTCTCAATTCCAATTCCTCCAGTCTTTTTTCCAAGCCTTTGGAGATTGTTACAAGTGTACCAAATACAACTGGTATCACCATCACAATCATATTCTAAGTCTTTGGCAAGGTCCAAGTATTTGTCTATCTTTTTGCTTTCTTTCATTTTCATTCTGAAGTTTGCTGGAATGGCAAAATCTACTCAAAGACAAATTATTTTTTTCTTGTTAATTAACACTAAGGCTGGTCTTCTGGCCAAGATTAGGTGATCTGTTTGTATCCCCAAATTTCAGAGAATTTTATGTTTCTCATTTTCTAGGAAAGATTCTGGCTTGTGTGTATGACATTTGTTAGTATGGTAGATTTTTAATCTCTAGTAAATTTCTCAATGGATCAC
This sequence comes from Sepioteuthis lessoniana, assembly GCA_963585895.1. NCBI lineage: Eukaryota > Metazoa > Mollusca > Cephalopoda > Myopsida > Loliginidae > Sepioteuthis > Sepioteuthis lessoniana. The sequence continues at coordinate 41,956,762 of OY757917.1, read as the reverse complement.
TTTCTCCATTAGTTCTTGTATTCCTTTTGTACAAGTTTGCTGCATTCACGATGTGAAAAAAAATTGTAATATGAGCTCAGGTAAAAAAAAATCATATATACTAGTAGTAATTCATAGTAATGTAAGAACATTGAGTTTATAAATCTCAAAAATTCACTCTGAACTGTACAGCAGGACAAATAGGTGTTGGTTTTGTAAACTTTTAAGTGACAATCATCTGGAGGTTGAGGGTTCAATCCTGCCTGCAGATGAGGAACAATACAGGAATACTTAACAGTTGTACCAGGTTATGGTTAACAAAATCAGAGCAAGCATCTCCCATGGAGTAGATAAAGAATGTGGTTCAAAGTTTCATGTAGGCTCCCAAGTTTGACAAGAAACATCTGAAGAAGGCCTGTGGACACATTGGCTGAAATGATGTGAATATATATAAAGATGAAGACAACAGATAAAGAATGTGGTTCAAAGTTTCATGTAGGCTCCCAAGTTTGACAAGAAACATCTGAAGAAGGCCTGTGGACACATTGGCTGAAATGATGTGAATATATATAAAGATGAAGACAACAGATAAAAATGTGGTTCAAAGTTTCATGTAGGCTCCCAAGTTTGACAAGACACATCTGAAGAAGGCCTGTGGACACATTGGCTGAAATGATGTGAATATATATAAAGATGAAGACAACAGATAAAAATGTGGTTCAAAGTTTCATGTAGGCTCCCAAGTTTGACAAGAAACATCTGAAGAAGGCCTGTGGACACATTGGCTGAAATGATGTGAATATATATAAAGATGAAGACAACAGATAAAAATGTGATTAATTGTTTCATCTCTGTCATCAGATAGCCTACACTAGCTATTCTTCTGTGTATTATTAATTTTTTCTTTGATAAAATAAAAAAAATAAAAATCCTTGTAAATCTTCAACACCAAATTTAACTGGTGATTTTTCACTGAAGTTTCAGTGGTAGCAAGTCTCCTAGGTCTCCAGAACTCTTCTGAGTATTCTTCTTCTGATCTTCAATTCCTCAAGGCTCCTTTTCAAACCCTTGGGGACCATTCCAAGCAAGCTAATTACAATTGGTGCACAGTCACTGTCATATTCCACAGCTTTTTCAGCTCTCTAGCAAGATCCAAGTATTTATCTATGTTGTAACAAGGGGACTAATACAATAATAGAAGACAACTCAGTGTGTTCTGAGTATTGTCTACTGGCCAAATAAAACAGCCATCTTTTATTTACAACTTGAAGCACAATTTGGTAGCTCTTGATGTTTTTATTGAGGTTATGAAGATGACAAATAACACAGGATTATGAAATGCTAAGCCAGTCAGATACTTTCAGAGTGCTACGCACCAGATTTGCTCCCATGGCTCAGAGAACAGTTTCAAAATTCATGGTTTTATGCCAACCTAACCTGATTGTTGAAGTTCTTACAACCTGAGTGGAATTTCTTGAACTATCTGGTTACTGTACTGTAATCAAATGTGTTTTTACTTTTTGTCCCCAAAATGTTTTTGATTGCTTTCATAGTGTTATAGCCCAGCTTAAACTCTTAAAGTATAAGTTCCTAAATTGGACGACATTGTAAATTTATTTGAGAGGCCTTCAAATCACACACAGAGTGAATAAATGCACAACCTGTCAGCACACCACCAGTGGGTACCTAAATAGGCTTGAACTGCTTGAGTAATGTGATATACACACAAGAAACTAGTATGCTCTAAAATATTGCAAAACTTTTTGGTATTATGTTTAGGATTATTATAGTATCTAAATCAATGTTGGTCCAGTTGGCTGGGGGTGTAGAATACACTAACTACACCTCTTCAGATGGGTAAGACATTCACCCTGAATAAGTGTTCTGGATATGACACTAAACTGCATCTGATGGTAAGGCTCTAGTCCTGCAGTTCTGGATTATGTGGAGTATCTCTTCATTGGCATTACTCCCAGGTCCACTCTGACCTGGAGTGGTGGTACTTGGCAGAGTCCCATCTATAGGTCAAATATGACTGTTTAATCATTTGTTATAGTTGAAACTATTTAACTGTGTGCAAACAAATAAGCCCTGGTTCATTTAAAAATTGTTACCTACAAACTATTTGTTTACAAATACATCTTTATAAGCAAGATTTTGCATTAAATAACCTACAAGGGTTGATATGGCATGAAAATCCAACCAACCAATGAATCAATGTTTTACTCAATGAATTGTTATCAATAATAAATTAGTGCTGAGTTCATATTGGCAGATGAGGTGTTCATAGTTTTGTTAATTTTATGGTTTATGTGTTTGATGGCATATAAACTTTTTAAAGGTTATTTGATGGCAAAATTTGATTAATTTGTAAATGTCTGTTTATAATCATAACCATTTATATTTTCATTGTTCAATTGCAATAAGTATTTTTTGCACTTAAGTTATGATATTAAATGTTGGGTATCACCCACCTTTTTCCACACAATGAACTAGTCCATCTGCCATATATAGCAGTAGCTACCAATACCAGGGCAGACTAGAAGTTAAAACATTTTTTGGATCTGTGAACTTTTTGAGAAAAGTAAGTGAATTTTATTAAAAAGTTATTGTTATTATCATTGTTAAAATTGTTATTACTGTTATTGCTTTGTGACCCCACTCAAACAATTGTTATTGTTGTTTGTTTTTGAGGAGGGTCAAACCTCGACTCGACTTTTTTGTTTTTATTTAAAAGACAAAACAAAATGATTGCCATTTTTTATCTTGTTATTCACTGTTTTTTGTATTGCTTGAATCATATTTGCTTTTAAAAACAACATTCGAACACCATTCCTCCTAGTTGCCCTTTTAAAAAGCAACTATGGAGGAACCATATTGTAATCAACTGTCTCTTAACCCAATGACTTCTCATACACCATTTTCAACACAAGACATATTTATTGACATAGAACCCTCCCCAAAGCTGGAAGACTTATCATTGTCTTCATCAAGTATTCCACCTGCACAAATTCTACCGACAAATCCAGTCTTCTGGTCTACACAAATTCAAAAACAAAAAAAGAAACCCACGGACTATGAAAGTGATAGGGTCAATAAGTACGCTAAGTACTTTAAAAATAATGAAATTTTGCCAATCCCCGAATTGGTACAGGCTGTCGAGCCCAAGACTCTGTCGTTTGTGGTAACTGATATTAAGACCAGGAGACTTGCGAGTTTATAAAAAGAACAATTCGAAGAAACCTTAAAGAGCGCAGGCATCCCAGGGAAATACATCTGCAGAAGAAGTTTTGCAACCTGGGATGTCTTGCTACCCAACGAAGAATTAACTAAAAAGCTAGCTACCAAAAATATCACAACGAAGTACTTCCGGCTTTAACCCGAATATCGAGGAAAGAGGCACATAAAGGTCACCGTATGGAATGTTTCCATGCAGCTAAATGGGGATGTTCTCGCCGCCTATTTAAGTACATATGGCGCATGGAACTGCATATGGTGACTACGTATTCACCATGATTTTAGATAGGGGAGGGTTCCACTCGATCCCACATATGATCACATATAGGGACACAACGATGATGGTGGTCATTGAGGATAGGAAAACTCTTTGTTGGAATTGTAAGCAGCTGGGACATTTTTCGAGATCCTGCCCTCAAAAGACCACCAGTCATGCGGATATAAGGTTGGCGGAGTTGGAGCACTCCATGTTGAAAAAAATGTCTCCTTTTTGTTCGGGCAGGGTCCTGATTTTGGATCACCCATCTTTTTATAGGGCTCTAAAACTGAAGTACCCAATGGATGTCAGTGGAATTTCCAGGGACGGCCGAGTTACAACTGAACTCGGTACCGGTTCCTTGCGTCAGGCCGTTGGCATCCTCATCCCGAAGGATTTCTGGCCCGTAGTCGCCAGTGAGTAAAGTAAGTGGGTCTGATGGCTTTAAACCTTGCCATGTTGAATGTAAGGGGACTGAGGGATCCAAGCAAGTGTGCATGCTTGCTTGGTGAACTCAAAAACCTTAGTGTATTTGTCGCTGCAGTGCAAGAAATCCACTTCATTTGTGATGCAGAATATCGTGTGCTGGAAAGCGATATTAATGTTTTCTCAGCATACGGCAGCCGCACCAGCGTTGGGGTCTCTCTGCTAGTTGGATGCAGCCTTAATGCGGATTTTGACGTTGTTTTTGCAGGTGATGGTAGCCAACTGGTTGTGGTCGATGTTGCCGTTAAAAGTTTCAAGTTCCATCTGGTTGCAGTTTATGTGCCCAATATCGTTGCAGAGAGGGTTTCCTTTTTTCGTTGGTTGGCGCAGTTCTTGGACGATACGAAGCGGCTAGTCTTAATGGGTGATTGGAATGTGATCCTTGATCCCAAGATAGATAAGGTCGGGCAGGGAGCTAGTAGGTTGGGAAGGTGTGAAAGCAGCCTTGTCGGCCTTATGACTCGTCATGACTTGGTCGACAGGTTTTGTCTGGATCACCCAGGGCGGGAGATGTGGACATGGCTAGATAGCTTGCCCTCTGCCAAAGTAGGTTCCTACTTGGACAGAGTGTAAGTTAGACAAGCTGACATCGATTTTGTTAGTTGTCCCACGTTCCACTTGATAGCGTGGACTGACCATAACTTGTTAGGGTCAGTCTGCTAATAGGCTTAGTCTAGCTGGCTACTGGAAGTTCAATACCTTCTTACTGGAGATACAGGACTTCCGGGAGCGGCTAGAATCCCTAATCAAGCAGGCGTTAGTGGGGGTGGTTACCGGGAATAGGTGGTGGGTTTCTCTTAAACATAGGATTAGAGATTTCACCACCAAGTACAGTCGACAGCTCAATTTAGATAGGACCAAGGAGGCAAAATCTATAGACGATAAACTTTCACAGGTGGTGGCTGGGGGGGGGGACTCCCTAAACATAGAGCTAGCTAGGGGGGACCTTGAGCGAGAGTAGCAAGTGCTACAAGGGATATGTAGTTAGATCTAGGTTATAGAGAGTTCTCAACGAAGCTGTGAAAACAAACGCGACTGCGCGTGAGGAAGAAGTGCAAAGGTTTCCCGATTGGTATATCGATTCTGTCAAGACCCCGGATTGGCAACTGCTGCGATCGAATCGCGAGATGGGTGATGCCTTTCAGGCGCACTTTCGTGATCGCTTTGCTTGCTGTCCTGATCTCCCGCTTCAGGAGTTTTGCAGCTATCTTGCCGACTTCCCCCGCCTTGGGGTGGCTGAAGCAGCTAGTTGCAAGGGTGTGGTTACTGAATGCGAAGTCCGTGATGCATTGAAGCAGGTCGGCCTCAACAAGTCACCAGGACTAGATGGTTTGCCCTACAAAGTGTACTTGAGGATGTCGCACATGTTTGTACCTATTCTGATGGATATGTTCAACCATTGGTTTGCCCAGGGAGCCATCCCTGGTAGCGTTACCAAGGGTGTGATCACATTGCTGAAGAAAGGTGGCAGGCATGTTTCGGAGGGTTTAGACGATTACAGGCCCATAACTCTACTGAACACAGAGTTAAAGATTTTGGCCAGGATTTAAGCGAATCATTTACAGCTTGTCATTACTGTGTCCAACGTACATACAACGGGTGTCTAGGTATGCCTGATCTGGAGAGCCACTGGCTTGCTGAAAGATTTGCATACTTGGGCTGATCCTTGACAGGGGACGCAGTGTGGAGACGAAAGGCAAGTCGGACTTTTCCTCGCCTCAAGTCAGACCCAAAGGCTGAAGGTTGACGTAAGCCTTTGGGCAAAGCACAGTTTGTCCGCAAGTGCTGAACAGCCCTTCATAACTTTCTTAGGTCCAGTGACCTTTCACGGCTTTAGAAAGAACTATATTGGGAGCTAGTGGTGGGTTCCGCTTCGGACCCTCTTAGCGAGCAGCGTGGCTGGACGGCGAAGGAGATCGGCTCTCACACGAATTGGGCACCAGGATCGAGCTTCTTGAACAACTCTGAGTTCTCGATCACCTGGCGACTTGTTCGGAATGCGTTACCCCTTCTCGGCTTGAACTACAAGGCGAGCCTGGCAGACATGCCCGAGTGTGCTCGCTGCGGCAGTGGTTTAGAAGAAACGGCTGAGCACGCCTTCTACTATTGCGAGCGAGTTCGCCTGTTTTGGGATCATGTCGGGGAGTGGACAACTCGCATCGAACCCAAGCAGCTCGTGCTGCTAGATGTTGGCTACGTTGTAGACAACGTTCTTCCTCCGTTTCAGGGTGAGAAGTGTGTGGTATTTCTCGCGATCCTAGCTATAGCCCAAATGGTGATTTGGACGATGCAAAACAAGGGATTGTATGATGATGCAAACTTTTCCCATCATGATCTGGTTTTGTATTTTAGGCATCAGCTTAGAGTCAAAATCAGATGCGATAGAAAACGCTTGGATCGCATAACATTCAGCAAAAGGTTGGTGAATGCAGCGAGCCTGGTCGTAAGAAAGGGGGCAATGTTGGAGTCATCCTTCCCTCCTCTGCCGGCCCATGGCATCTACAGTACAGGTCCTTTGGGACCCCATCCAGGGTAAGTAGGCATTATTTTTTCCCCTTGAAGCCTAGTTAGCAGTATGTTGTGAGTCATCGTCCCTGTCATCTAGTCGTTAGTTCTCAAGATCTTCCCAATTCCCATTATTTTTGTACCTCAACCCATACTCCAGCCTGCTTTTGTTGAAGATCTTGAAAGTTCACATGTATAAAAATCATATTACCTGCTTTTATTGACCCATTCCGCGCCCAACCCTGTATTTCTTTGCCCCACTAGACTAGGACCCCCGTCCCACCTAGGGTATTCAGTGCTGAGCTAAATAAGCTATAGCTTCAGGTGTGTGACCTCAGGGTCTCATTTTTTAGTTAATCATTAGTTTTTATCCTTTAACACTAATTCAGCAAAAATGTACACACACACACATATATATATATATATATATATACACAGTATATCACAAAAGTGAGGACACCCCTCACATTTCTGCAGATATTTAAGTATATCTCTTCATGGGACAACACTGACAAAATGACACTTTGACACAATGAAAAGTAGTCTGTGTGCAGCTTATATAACAGAGTTATAACAGAGACTACTTTTCATTGTGTCAAAGTGTCATTTTGTCAGTGTTGTCCCATGAAGAGATATACTTAAATATCTGCAGAATTGTGAGGGGTGTACTCACTTTTGTGATACACTGTATATATAAAGATGAACAAATGTTATAAGAGAAATAGAAATATTTCTTTTATGTTGTTTATTTGTTAATTGTTCTCAACGAGTTTTGAACTTAGGTCATTATCAGGAGAAAAAGATTTTGCAGAAAAAAAAGTTTTTCTTAGAAAGTTCTTAAAATTTATTCAAGGGAGTTGATAAGCACAAAGAAAAGTGATATAAAATGTCCCGTTGGCGTAGCATATCTATTTTGTTTAGGGTCCTCCTCATGGTGTAATGGTTAAAGAGCTGGATTGTGGCCTTGAAGTGAGTTCAAACCCCAGTTGTGCCATTATGTTCACTTTTGGACTAATACTCTTGCAAAAGGCATGAATCCCTTTATCCTCCCAGCTATGTTAAATAGTATCACTGCTTTTTTTCAACAAGGATGGCTTTGGCATTAAATAACCCATAATAAATAAAGCTAACCAAATCATTTCATTCTATAAATGGATATGCTATGCCACCAGTACATTTTATATATATATAATTTTTTCTTTATCATCAACTCTTTGAACCTGTTACACTGATATACAGGTAACACTTTAATTTTTCACACCCTACACTGTAGTACCAATTTACTAGTGTGGAGATATGTTCAAATGGCAGATGATAAATTTAGGCTCAGGAGCTCAGGGCTGAAAGAGTAAATATAAAATATTTTTGCATAAGACCTCAAATTTTATATAGCTTAGGTTCTCAACAGATGAAGGTCTGTCCAAACATTAACTAGTTTCATCAATCTGTTTGGATTTGGTTTGGTTTTATGGCACATCAATAATTGTAGGTTATTTAATGCCAAATCCATTTTTATACATATAAACAGTTCTATTTCAAACAATTCAGTTTAGCATAAGTACACCATTTATTTCTATTTGACTCATAGATAGGACCCTATCAGGTGCTACAATTCTAGGCCATAGTGGATCTGGGAGTGATGGCAATAAAGGGGTACTCTGCATTCCCCAAATCTCCAGCATTACTGAAGCCTTACCATTAGATTGTTTAGTGTCATATCCAGGACACTCATTGGGGGAGCCTTACCCCTCAGTAGAGATGCAGGTGATGTATTCTGCAGCCTCAGCCGACTGGATCACAATCTGTTGCTGTACAATTCGTGAATTATACATGTTTTTGTTTTTATTGTTGCAGCTTTATTTTTAAAAAATATATGATTTTCTTTCAAAAAAATATAAGGCTGTCAAGAAAGATGTCAAATGAATTTAAAAATTGAAGCTATTTTATTTACCCAATTTGCTGACATTATTTATCCTATTCGTAATTATTCAGCAATATGCAAAATGATAAACAATGAACATGTGAAGCAGTTTGATCTTTTATGTTAAAACTTTTGAGAAACAATCAACTCTCTCACCTGTTTATGTAGTTCAGCATTTGACCAAGTAACATTTGTTATTGACATGGATTCAAAAAGGTTTTTCAGTTGCTAAAAAAAAAAAAAGGAAAAGAAAACAAAAATGATCAATAAGTAATAAAACAAACAAACAAAACAACAACAAAATATCACTGAATAAAATAAAACAAAAACAACATATAACAGTTTAAAAAATAAAAATATAACATTTGAAAAAAAAAAAAAGAAAAAGAAAAAGAAAAAAAGATCTTTCAAGTCTTGAATCCACCAGAGCTTTAGCAATTGTGCAGGACTCCTTCATTGCCAATACTTCCAGATACACACTGATCTGGAGTGGTAATATCTGTTAGGGTCCCATCTATGGATCAAAAAGAACTGGTCAATTGTTTACTAAGGATTATTATTATTATTATTAGTTGTTTGAAAACATACTGTGAGGTGAAAATTATTTGCATTCCTGGAGAATACTAAATAAATACAATCATTTATGTTAGATAGTAATACTTGAAACCATTTAACTATGTGCAAACAAATGATTAATATTAAATAGAATTATTAATGTTAGATAGCAATACTTAAGACCATTTAACTATGTGCAAATGGATGATTGATATTAAATACAATTATTAATGTTAGATAGCAATACTTGAAATGATTTAACTGTGTGCAAACAAATTATTAGTATTAGATAGAAATATTAGTGTTAGATGGCAATACTTGAAACTATTCAACCGTGTGCAAACAATTGATTAATATTAAATAGAATTATTACAGTTAGATAGCAATGCTTGAAGCCATTTAACTGTGTGCAAAGAAATAAACTCTGGCTCATTTTAAAAATGTTATGTACAAATTCTTTGTTTACAAATCATACATATCTAATATATATATAAAATGGATTTGGTATTAAATAACCTACAAAGTTTGATATGCCATACATAACCAACCAACCAACCAACCAACCAACCAACCTCTCTAATTTCTTAACTTGAAAACACATCTTTTTAAAATTTTCATCTCTTTGGTTAAGATATTGGTAGTGGGAAAGAAAGCAAATTACAAGGGGGTGGCGGTGGGATGTGGTCTTCATTGTGTAATGGTTAAAACGATGGACTGCGGAATTGTAGTAAGCAAGTTCGAATTCCAGTCACGCTATTATATTCACTTTCAGACAAATACCTTTGAGGAAAGGTATGAACCCCTTTATCCTCCCAACTATTGGTTAAATAGTACCACTGCTGTTCTTCTAGAAGGATGGCTTTGGTATTAAATAACCTATAATAGTTGATATACCATTAAACAAAGAAAACAAACTAAACTAAATTACTGCACTTTCATATCTCATTAAGGTCTTAGTAGGTAATTAAGATTTCTTCTTCAAGAAGCATGCATATTTCCTTTTATTTATGTATCTAAGTGTGTATTGAAGATATTTTTTCTGTAGAGTAATTAAGTTTCTTATTTTTTACATTAAAGAAACCTAGGAATAATTCACACAATAATTATATAATCAATAATGTTAGTCTTTACATTATCAACCTTTCTTTTTTATTATTCAATTCAACAGTAAGTCAAGCTCTAAGAGATATTGTTTTAATTGATAATTAAAATTCTCTAGCAAAGATGCTATTTTATTGCATTCTTATAATAAGAAGAATTGAATTATTTCTAAAAATACACATTCTTTATCATATTCATTCTTTAACCATTTCACTCCTATAATGTCCCAATTAAATTTTATTTTCATTTTAACCCTTAAAATGTTGTATGGAAAGCATAATTTTCTGCCCTGTTGTTTGGGGTTGTAGACTACATTGATTGCACCTCTGCAAGGGAGTAAAACTCCCTCCCTCCTAACAAAGCCACCTATTGGTTGTGGTTGGTGACCTGTAATGCTTCAGGACAAGATCCTGGTGGCTGAGCAGTTTGTGACCTGGCAACTGAAGTGACTTGCAACACTCCACCATAGTCCATAGAAAGGTGGTCAGAGAGGGCCTGATCTGATTAATTGGCTGATCATGTCAAGCCCTAGCATCTAAATGATTGACCAGGCCATAGTCTTCAAATTGCTCTTGTGGCAAACCCGTACCCAAACCTATTTTATCTTAAAGGTATGAGAAGGTGATGGCTAAGAGTAAATGGAACTGAAATAGTAATAGCTGAAACCATTTAAACTGGGTGCAAAAAATGATGAATATCAAATTGAATCATTAGTGTTAGTTAGCAATACTTGAAACCATTTACTTGTGTGCAAACAAATGAACTATGGGTCATTTAAAAATGATATAACCGACAAATTATTTGCTTACAAATCATATATACATATACATATATATATATATATATATATATATATACTAACAGGATCTACATCTTTTTTTTATCTATATCCTTGCCCTTGAGGTCATAATAATTACATGGATGCATATTTCTAATCCTCTTGGGAAGATGTGGCCCTGGAGGTGACTGTGTTCTCTGTAAAGAGTACGGCTGTAACTTGCAAGACACATTCAGGTTAATTGGCCGTACAATTACCATGACTAGTTGATTTGCCATCACTTGTGTGCAATATGGACCGATGGCTCAGTTGCAGAGTTTCAGCTCTGTAATCTGTGGTCACTGGTTTGATCTTCAGGGGTGGAGATCACAGTATACACTGCTGATGAGACTTAATAAGGTTGAAACAGCTGTCCAGTGTTTCCATATGTCATGTGTACGAATTTGCCGGATTTTCTGGTTATGGTAATTCAATTCACAATATTAACAGGAGTTGGCATTAAATAACCTGAAAGGGTTGATATGCCACTAAGCCAAATAACTAAACTAAACCAATCAATGCATATTTTTTTCATATCCAAAAACTTAAAAAAAAAAAACAAACTTGTAAGTGAAAACTTTTCTGTAAAAGGGTAGACATATCTTAAAACTTAAAGACTTAAAATATTACAAAGTATTTCAGTATAATTTTTTTGTAATGTTAATGGGGTGGGTTAGGTGGAGTTCCCCTTCATTGCTATTACTCCCAGGTCCACTCTGACCTGGAGTGGTAGTACCAGTCAGGGTCCCATCTATAGGTCAAATAGAACTGTTTAATGATTTACTATACTTGAAATCATTTAGCATCCCTAGGAAGGCAGGGTATTTAACTGACATCCTACTATGCCAGAATATGGCACAAAGCTATTTTACAGTGGGTGTTTTTTGCCACTGGTAAAAACCCATAAAAGGCAGAGCCAAAAATCTTGGTCCTGATGGCATTCCCCGAAAGGGGTGCCTCAGGTACCAAGCAATAAAGTTGGTCCTACAAAGCAAGTAAAGTCTGGGGGGACAGTTCCCTGAGTCCAAGGGTGTGTCAATCTTAACCACCCAGCAAGTTCACCAGGAAAACATGTCTTTCAAGCACCTTTACTTGGAAGGTGGGCCAATTGGCCAACACCCTCAATACTCATATTCAAAAGGAATAGTCCATTCTGTACAGAAAGGTATCATCTCTTCTCTACAACAAATTTCAATCAAACTTGATAGTGAAAGTATTAAGAAAAGAAATAAAGAACTTTTCATGGAATTTTTAGGAACAGTTTGAAATTTTTAATCAAAACTTGAATCTCAATATAAAATCAAAGCAAAATGAAAACAATATTCATAATTTTAAAGCAAAACATTCTGATATCATTTTAATGGCTAGTAGTCTTAAATTTATCATTCTACATTTTTATAGTTCAAAACAAAAATAAAATATTTGATACAAATAAAGCAAACTAAGTATAGTTGTGGCACAAGGCTAGAAGTATGGAGCACCCAGTGAAAATCAAACGCACTAACAATGATCTGCTAATCTAGCTTGCTAATCATTACACCATGTGAGATGCCCAAATAAGGTGAAGTACTAGTCATCATAATTAGTACTCTTCCACTTTTCACTGTATCTTCAGAAATAAACCAAATTTATATAAAGTTATTTGTTTGTTTGTTTTTAATGGCATATCAACCTTCTTGGGTTATTTTAATGGCAATTCCATCCTTCTAAAAGAGCAGTAGTGGTACTATCTAATCCATTGCTGAGAGGATAAGGAGGTTCATACCTTTCCCAAAGTTATTGGTCTGAAAGTGAACTTAATAGCACAACTGTAGTTTGAACTCACTTACTATGATCCTGCAGTCCAGCTCTTTAACCATTACACCAAGAGGACACCTCCTTATATAAACTTGTTTTATCATTTGCTATTCTTTATCAAATGAATAGACTGAAGCTCTTTCACTAGATTCATTTTTTGTTCTGTCTTTTCAGTTAGTGCTGTAGAATAAGACCGACTGTACCTCTACATTCACCAATGAGTATACTGGGTATGACACTAAACCTTCTAATGGTGAGACTACAGTCTTGTAACTTTGGAGAATGTGGAATACCCCTTCATTGCCATTACTCCCAGGTTCCCACTGACATGGAGTGGTAGTACCTGTCAGGGTTCTATCTATTGGTCAACTAGAAATATTAAATCATTTGAAGCAAAACAAATAATTTACTATACTTGTGTGCAAACAAAAGTGATTAATATTAAATAGAATTATTGATGTTAGATAGCAATACTTGAAACCATTTGATTGTGTGCAAACAATTGATTAATACTAAATAGAATTATTAGTGTTAGATAGCAATACTTGAAACCATATAACTGAGTGGAAAGAAATGAGTTATGGCTCATTAATTATAATATTACCAATAAACTATTTGGTTATGAATCAAATACATATATATATATATATATATATATATATATATATATGTATGTGTGTGTGTGAAAAATAAATGGAATATACAAACATACATATATATATATATATATATATATATATACATATATATATATAAGAATAACTTTAAGTAGAGCTTACATCGTAAGTTCTACTTCAAGTTATTCTAAAATTTTGTACATAACATAGGATATATATATATATATATATATATATATATATATATATATATATATATCAGGATTTGGCATTAAATAACCCACAAGGATTGATATGCCCCCAAACTAAACCTGGAGATATTCCATCTAATCATTTACTGTTCTTTCATAACCACCACTTTTCAATAGATTAAAGTTGTTTGATTGTTTCATTCTTTTTCTTTTTACATTTTTTTTTAATAGATATTCTACATCATGTACTGAAATTTCTTGGGTGTCAATAACTGTGACTTGCACTGTAATTGTTCTATATCTAAGAATATTTCTGGAGACACATAACTCAAAGAAAATTGTGCCAAATTTTGATGCGATATTTTGCCGTGCGTGATAGATGATGGGGAAGGATGGGGAGAAAGAGTCAGGGAAATCGGTGCTGTCAGTGCGACTTGATGATGATGATGTTGATGATTTTGAAAGTACCAATGTAACTTTTTTTTATAAATAATCCACAAGGGTTGAATGTCACAAAACCAAACCCTGAGATATTCTACCTTATCAATAACTGTTTTCTCTCAACCACGACTTTTCAATAGATTAAAACTGTTTCATTAGATTCGTTTTTTTCTTTTCTTTCCAGATATTCTATATCATGTACTGAAATTTACCGGGTATAACTATTAGCAGGACTATAAGTGTTCTAAATCTAGGTCAGTGATAAGTTAAATCTTATTTATGGAATGTAAATATTGCAGGGCATTAACTGATGTTACATAACATTCAAGAAATTCCCCTTCAAGTAAAATTTTGAAAAAATGTTATTATTTTTGAATAGTATATTATTTTCTTAACTGTTATTTGTTTTGCTTTAATAAAGCAAAATAGAATAGATTTGATTGTGACTGTACATGAAAATGTAGCCAATAGCTAATAATAGTTAAATAACTTAATCACTCAAGCATTTTGGCCGCTTTCCTTTCATCGACTACTACTACTACTACTACTGTTGCTGGTAATACGGCTTTCTCTTTTTCTGGTCTAGTAATTCTAAACAAGCTGGGTTAGGAGACTATTATGAGGAATTTGAATTCTCACTGGGTGCCTCCATATTTCTGGTCTTTTGCCACAACTAAACTTAGCCTAGTAAATAACTGTATTCTATAAAAGTGATATATACACCTCAGACTGCATTGTAAGATTAAATTATGTATTATTAGTTTTTTCTTTTTTGTCTTTTACATAAATCCTTAGTCTATTGTTTTGTTTAAAAATCCATACATACTACTCGGAGAAATCCAATAATAATTATAAAGTATAGTTTCTTTGTTTAATGACATATCAAACTTCGTGGGTTATTTAATGCCAAAGCAACCCTTACAGAAGACCAGTAGTGATACCCTTAATTAGGAGGATGAGGGGAGGGTCATATATTTCCAGAGAGTATTAATCCAAAAGTGGGCATAATAGCGCGACTGGAATTCGAACTCGCTTTATACGATTCTAGAGTCTGACACTTTAATCATTACACCACGGGTAATCTACCCCCCCCCACTTGGTATGAAATCTACTTAAAAAATGATTTTTGATGATAAAGCGATAAAAATGTATTTTACTACGTTATATTATTTATAAAATTAAATGTCTTGATCAAGGTATAAAATAAACAAAAACAAAGTTAAATTGTGATTAAACTGAGCAGTGAAGTGGTGGGGCATCCTGAAGCATCACCTGCTTCCGTATCTTAAAATTTGTAGAATTTAAAAAAAAAATGTAGTTTAAAAACAACTTCCCGATGTAAAACAATTAGAATCATTAAAGTTGGGCTCATCAGTTTAAATTATTGATGAAATTCACCATCAATCCAAACTATAATTGCATTGAATACAAATTGGGTTTAATAATTCTATTTTATTGTTGTAAGATAGTTTGTTTTATTTAAATCAAGAATAGAGTACTTTTACTTAATCGCATAAAACTTTTAGGTTATCTACTTTACGTCGTAAAACTGAATTTGTTTAAATGGGAGCTCATTTCATATTTTACTTTACTAAGATTATTTCCATAAGCAAGCCTCATGGACGCGTTTTGTTATAAATCCGAAAGAAATACTTATTATACCGCATATTCTATCCAGTTTAAAAGCGCGGAAAGGTAACCTAAAGCCGAACGGTTTGTCGGATGCAGGTATCATTCGGAACCAGAAAAGTTACCCTTACCATGTTTTTAATCAAGCATGTCTCGTTTTATTGAATATCCAAGCAAAATAGTTATAGCATCACAAGTATCAATGAAAAGCATACAATTACAAAACAGGCTCGATCTATGCTGAATTTATGGACTTCTATTTTGTGGTGTGCTTGCTGTGGATTGATGAAAAAATTATTTTATGTGTCAGATGTGGAGTATGAACTAATAAATCGAGAAGATATAAACGATAAGTCGAATATTTTTCTTCACTTTTTTTATTGGTTGTTCGCAATGTATAACACTTTTAATTTTGTAATGTTTTACTAAAATGAACATTTTAATTCACTTTAATGTTTTGATTTTACGAACGTAAAATAGGAAATCACAAACTTTTATATTAGATAATGTTAAAGTTTATTCCCAGTACAACCCGTAGCAGGAAAAATGTTTAAAAATAGTTATTTACTAAGTTTAGCTGTATTGTGGCACAAGGTCAAATGTATGGGGTAGCCAGTGAGACTCCAATTCAATGGTCTGTTAATCTAGCTAGCTATCCAGAGTAGCTATTTATATGATAGTAAATATGAAGGCACGTAATATCCATGTTTCACTGTTTGTATACTGTTATTTTGGGGCTCTTCCTTGTGCTGTATTGGTAATTATTTGTAAGCTGGTTTCGCAAAGGGAGATTGATCCTCACTGAGAGTTTGTTTCACAGGGAATGCCGAGAGCACAATTATAGGAGTCCAATTTTGGGTGTACCAAGATTCCCTGCATTTTTAACTATTGTTGTTGTACTCAGACTGTATGCGCGTGTTATTTGTTTATTTATTTATTAGTCGAACTGAACTGGTTTTCTAATGATTTTCTTTATATTTTTATTTCTAAAACTACATTTTTAAGAATAATTATTTTTCGATGAAAAACCAATATATATTGTTATATAATGATTCGTAAGAAAGTCGTGATTTAATTTTTCTTTTTTTTTTAAAATAAAGGAAACGATATAAGAAGTTGAGTTACGAAAATAAAAAAAATATTTTCTTCTCTCAAAACTTTATCAACTCGTGAATGATTAACAATAAAAAAAAAAAAAGTTAAGTTTTGCTTTGATAATTTTCTAGTTTACGTGTCGTAAAGTTCCAATAATAGCATTATCAACTTTTTAAAAAATTCATTTTTACAGAAAAAATTATTTCTTTGATACAAATAAAAAAATATTGTTTCCATTTCTATCAAATAGAACTAAACTACGCGAGTTAAAAATCTCTGTTAAATGGTTATAAATTTAAAAAAATAAAAACATTTTTTCGTTTCGAAATAATTCATGATTAAAAGCCAGAAATAATAATTTCAGAAGGCGGTAAAAATTCATTTTCACTATTCATTACTCACCGTTTCGAGGGGTTCTTTTGTTATAAAATCTAACATTGTTACTTCATTTTCAGGAGATTTGGGTTCGAATGTTTCTCCAGTTGGACTATTAATTTCTTCGGAACTTTTTGAAGATGGTGCTCCATTTCCCTCTTTGTTTACATTTTGTGATAACGAAGGTATAAATGACATTGACTCTGTGGAACCTGTAGATTTTAGTTGATCTTCATTAGATCCGATAGCAACATTCTCAGTAATTTCATCTTTTTCTCTATTCGTACTGAGTTCATCAATAGAATTAGAAACTTTTGATAAGGAAGTTAAAGAACCTTTCTCTACTTTTTGGGCATCCACTTCAAGATCTGAATTGATAGAGGAGGAATAAGTACTTTGTTCAAGACATTCTGTTGAATTGTTTCTTCTTTCTTTACAATCAATGTCTTTTTGATCATCATCTTCTAACTGATGGGGCGCTAATTCTTTTTTTTCACTGGGAATTTTTATAATAAACAGTGTAGCCGCCATCCCGAAAGAAAAGTGCAAACGATTATAAAGCTGCTAAGCAGAAAGAAGAGAAATAAAATAATGAATGCAGCACAATATCCTCCCACGTCAATATACTTATTTCACTTACCAGAAAATAAAAAAAAAAATATATCGAGTGACTTCTTTATTTTTCACCGTACGGAAGATTCAAGCAGTTATAATCGAACAGAATCAGATTAAATTTTACGAGTCACCTGAACTCAATAAAAACGAAACATTTCTTTCTTTAATATGACTATTATTGATAATTATTAGGAACGTCCTAGTGTCATTTTTTGTTATAAAAACAAATAAAGTATATTTAAGGGACAATGAAGAATATCCCACAGAATAAAGCGACTAAAAATGTTTATATCTACTAACACAGGTTTGTTTATTCCTGAACGAGCAAACCTTCAGATAATTGGAGAGCACACAGAAATATTTACAATTGTGATCAGCTACTGCTTGAGCCTGAATCCAGGTAAAAGAAAATCACAGGAAAGTCCCTAACTCTAACCCTAATGAATGAGTAATGTTCTATTATATTCACTTTCGGACAAATACCCATGGGAAAGGTATGGACCTCTTTATTCCTTCAGTTATAGGTTATATAGTACTACTATTGTTTTTCTACAAGGATGGTTTTGACATTGAATAATCCAAGTTAATATGCCATTAAATAAAGCAATCAAACCAAACCATATATAAGTCATATATTGCCTGTTAATAAATTATTTGAAATATTTTCGGTTTCATTAGTTTATTATTTATGGCACTTAAATAAATTGTGACCGAGTTGGATATTTTGTTTGATTACCTGACTTTTTATCGTAGCCAAATGTTTTTGCGAATATCTTTGTAATGTAAGTGCATTACTTTAGCCCGAAAATCCTCGATTATTACTGAATTATTTTTTTTATAAAAGTGTTTAGAATAAAATAATCGTTTCTACACGCATATTGTAGTATTTTGTGGAATGGATGAAGAGATAACGGATGGACACGTGTTGCCTATAGTAGCAGTAAACCTTTATTACCTCAGTACCAGAATTAGAGAAAGAGTGTAACTAGTCTAATGGGGAACAAGGGGACATAATCCTACAAAAAATCTGAACTAAAATAAAAATCCTGTGGTAATGTTTAAAAAATTATATAGAGATATAGCATTTATATACACAATCCAGATAATAATAAGTTTCGGTCATTTATGATTTTTTCTTCTTCTTCGCAATCAATTCAGAACTGCCCCCTTTTTGGCAAGGGGAGCAAAGGACTAGCATTTAAGTAGTAGGATAAAGTTAGATTAAGATTCAAATTAATTAAATAAAGGGTTCAGTTTGAAGTTCTGTGTGAGCTCCCGAGTTTGACATGAAACACCCGAAGAAAGCCGAAGGACATATCGGCCGAAACGTCGTGCATATGAAGATGAGGCCGATAGTTAGAATATTCTAATAGATAAAAATTATCAAGCTTAACCTCAGAAATTTAGACAATTTATAATTGAAAGTATTTTATAATTTGCTTGAATGATTGCACAAATTAATTTCTAATTAATTAGACCCGAATTATTGAAAAAAAAAAATTGAACATAGAATAACAAGTTCATTTTAAAAAAGTCTTTGATGATAAAGTTTTTACTTCGAAATTAATTAGACCCGAATCATTATTTTACATTGCAGTAGCCCTCTAAATAAATACAATACAATACAATGTAATAATCATGATTATTATTATCATTATTATACTTTTTTCGAGTCTCTCTCTGGAGTCTGAGTGACAGCAAGTCTTCTCGGGTCTCCAGGACACTTCTCAGTATTCTGGCTAATCTTAACAATGCTGTAGTTTGGATGGTCACGATTCGTCCTCCGATTTTCAACTCTTCGAACCTCCTTTCCAAGCCTTTGGGGAACCGTTACAAGCTCGCCAATTACTATTAGTTTTCTTAGTTCTCTGGCAAGGTACATGTAATTATTATTATTATTTACTCCTTGTCGAGTCATACCAAAGACTCAAAAATGGTACTTGATGCTGCCTTGCATAACACTCAACTTTATAAGGTACGGATCAAGCGTAAAGTGAATGGAATAGCGCCCTCCACTACACCTCGGTGTAGTAGCTATTTAAAAGGGAGCCTTTGGGTTGTCCTCGACTACTCTTCACAACTTTACTTATAGGTCAATTTATTAAGCGGTATTTAGCAGGTTTGAATTCAGAATTTTCCTTCTAGACCAGTTGCTATACTAAGATAAAAGACCTCAGTCTGCCCTACTATTTTTCTCATAGTTGGAGGAAGAATTGTTGGATGCGTACCTTTCCCAAGGGTATTAACGTTATGTAAAATGCAAGCAACCTCGTCCAGGATTTGAACTCTGTACACCGGATTTATTTCCTACGACGAAAATTATTACTCTGATTATTTTGAATATATATTACGGTATAGTAACGCTACAAAAATGGAATATTATAGGTAGATATTTGTTGGTACAGTTGCATTTGATTTTCCTAAAACTAAAAGCAATTTCCAATCTAATTCATAATGATCATGATAATAATTTCTTAAGAGAGTTGTCTACTAAAGGCTAATCATACTTCCTTTAATTAGTTTACTGATTAGATAATTTGCAATTAATTATAATTAATTACTAGGGTGAGTAAGTAAAGTTAGCGACCGTAGTCGAGGGCGACCAGAAGGCTCCCTTTTCAATAGCTACCACACCGAGGCGTAAGGGAGGACGCTACTCCTTTCCCTGGATTGCTCCACTTTACCCTTGAAACCTACCTTATATTGCTGAGTGTTAAGCAAGGAGGTATCAAGTACCATTTTAAAAGTCTTTGGTATGACGCGACCTGGGATTGAACACAGGTCTCCCGGACCATTGACGAACACTCTACTCACTAGAGTGTTCGTCAATGGTCCGGGAGACCTGTGAGTCGAATGTTTTTTAAGGAGAGTCTAGATTCGACAAGTCCGGATGTTTTTGCGGAGGTCGTCAATGGTCCGGGAGACCTGTGAGTCGAATGTTTTTTAAGGAGAGTCTAGATTCGACAAGTCCGGATGTTTTTGCGGAGGTCGTGACGATGACAAACCACACTAGATTGTAAGATGCCAAGTTCGTCTGGTGCTCTTCGAGTGCTACTCGTTAGATTTGTTTCTTTGGCACGGCCTCGGAATACACAGTTTTAGGCTTACCCGATCTTGCCTGATTGTCAAGTTAGTTGCAATCTAAGCTAAATTCCTCGAACCCTCCTAGTTAGTGTACAGTGATCAACTCTTCTTTCACCTTTCGTTTTTTTGGTTGATTCCATGGCGTTATGGCACAGTTCGAACTTATCAAGCATAAGTTTTCAAATTAACCTACGTTGCGCAAAAATCTTAGGCAAAAATTAACACTTGCCGCGACCTGCCGATAAACATATCAAGTTACACGCCCGCTTTAGGACAATTATATCCGGGTACGACCGGAACTGACTAAGCCCTTTTTCTTTCTAACGACCTTGACATCTTGTTATAGCTAAAAGAAAAGGATGAATTAAAATTAATAACATTTACAAAGCACTTCGGCCGAAAATAATAGTCGTCGCTAGCCTGTAGCAGGTTAGAAAAATACTTTATGGCTACACCCATTTTTTATGGGGGAATTCCATATTCATGCGGCTGAGCTGTGTGTCACAGCACTTTCGTCATATCAACAGGGCGAGCTCCTGACGAAGGGCCCCGGGGCCTGTTCTGGACTTCGGTCCGGAGCGTGGCCCTGGAAAAGGAACAATGGCAGACTTGGGGCCTTTAATTAGGCACCTAGTTTCGACTAGGCTACCTTCGGGTGGGCGAGCTGCTTTTTTGTCTCCTTTGTCCCCCTTGTACGGCACTAGACCATGCGTCTAGTTTAAGCCGCAAACTGGCATACGTGCCCGGACCCACATTTGGGTTCGTGAAACTGCTTGCCTCATCAGGCTCACATTGCTCTAAGTGAGCTGATGAGCAGCACAGACAAGCAGGGTTCGAGTCTCGGCTCGTTCCCGACCTTCACCTCCCCTTTATCCCCACTTTAATTGGCCTTCGGGCTTTTGACCTTGTGTCAAGTCGTGTCTGGTGGGAGGCAGCGACAAATACACGGCTCGTTTTCGGTCTGGAGCTTGGCCCTGGAAAAGGAACAATGGCAGACTTGGGGCCTTTGATTAGGCACCTAGTTTCGACTAGGCTACCTTCGGGTGGGCGAGCTGAATGTTTTTGTCTGCTTTGTCCCCCTTGTTCGGTACTAGACCATGCGTCTAGTTTAAGCCGCAAACTGGCATACGTGCCCGGACCCACATTTGGCTTCGTGAAACTGCTTGCCTCATCAGGCTCACATTGCACTAAGTGAGCAGATGAGCAGCACAGACAAGCAGGGTTCGAGTCTCGGCTCGTTCCCGACCTCCCCTCCCCTCTATCCCCACTTTAATCGGCCTTCGGGCTTTTGACCTTGTGTCGAGTCGTGTCTGGTGGGAGGCAGCGGCAAATATCCGGCTCGTTTTTTTTTGGAAGGCGCGCTCCTGGCGAACGCCCCGGGGCCTGTTCTGGACTTCGGTCCGGAGCGTGGCTCTGGAAAAGGAACAATGGCAGACTTGGGGCCTTTAATTAGGCACCTAGTTTCGACTAGGCTACCTTCGGGTGGGCGAGCTGCATTTTTGTCTCCTTTGTCCCCCTTGGACGGCACTAGACCATGCGTCTAGTTTAAGCCGTAAACTGGCATACGTGCCCGGACTCACATTTGGGTTCGTGAAACTGCTTGCCTCATCAGGCTCACATTGCACTAAGTGAGCCGATGAGCAGCACAGACAAGCAGGGTTCGAGTCTCGATTCGTTCCCGACCTCCCCTCCCCTTTATCCCTACTTTAATCGGCCTTCGGGCTTTTGACCTTGTGTCAAGTCGTGTCTGGTGGGAGGCAGCGACAAATAAACGGCTCGTTTTTTTGGCGATGCTGGTTTGTGTCCTGTGGTGGGGCGCTCTCGACCGGCTGTGGTTGCGAGTTGCACAGTCTGTTCGGGTGTGTTCCACCACTGGATACATCACCTCTGGCCTCAGGGGGCCGTCCCCCCAGGCTGTAACCCTCTTCGGAGGGGTTTGGGTTTATCGCCCGGCGCCTGAGGCGCCCCGAAAAGGGGAATGCCGACGGGGTCCGAGGCATTTTTGGAACTGCCTCTCGTGTTGGGCTTCGGCCCTGCGACAGGACCCACCTTAAAAACGGCCTTGTGCCATATTCTTACGCTGGTGGGGCGTAGGATAAATACAGCTCGTTTTTTTGGCGAAGCTCTTTAAGGAGGAATCCTGCATTCTGTGCGGTCGCATTCACCTTAACTTCCGGCGTCGGTCCCACTTCTCGTGGTAGACCTACATAGGTATGCACAAAGGTCCTTTTTAGGACCACAAGAGGTCTCTGTCTGCGGGTCAGAGCATCTCTGACTGGTCAGTAATGACCAGTCGAAATAGACGGCCAGGCGGCAAACACGAAGACGGATTCTAAGACCAACCGGTCTTAACCTCGGTTCCGACTGTCCGATAAGCTGCGCAGCGCTAGTGGCACGGTCCAGCCTTTAGCTACTGCTTCGCTATCTGCGCAGTGCTAAGATAACGCCCATCTTAGCCTCGGCCTCCTGGCCTGTCCGCTCGTTCGCGCGGCTTTGACCCGACAAAGCCTTCGCTCTTGTCCGCTCGTCCGCACGGCTTTGACCCGACAAAGCCTTCGCTCTCGTTCGCTCGTCCGCACGGCTTTGACACGGCAAAGCTTTCGCTCCCGTCCGATACGTTCGCACGGCTAGGGGGCCCAGCAAGGCCCTAGCCATTCCTCGACCTCGACGCTCTTGCAAGGTACAACGCAGTCCACGTAACGACTCGCTGTTACGGACTGTTCTACCACTGCAACACCTGACTCACGTACGACCCGCCGTACGAGCCAGTAACCGGATCGATACACCCTTTGTTAACCACAACATACCGTCATAACCGGGGATATCGATCTACCAACCTCGACCGACCTCAGCTGCCCGCGACGACTGTCTAGCTGAACTCAACGACTCGACCGACCTCAGCTTACCAGCATCCAACATCTAGCTGAACTCAACGACTCAGCCGACCTCAGCTTACCAGCATCCGACATCCAGCTGTACTTGACGACTCAGCCGACCTCAGCTTACCAGCATCCGACATCCAGCTGTATCTCCACGACTCGACCTACACCAGCGACCCTCGTCGAACGCCCAGCTGCGAACATCTACAACTCGATCATACCAGCTACCAACATCATCCATCTAGCTGAAGACCACATACAACCGCCACGGACATTTACATACACACTTGTAAATACGACAAAATAAATTGTCACTTGTTATACTTGTTATCTCGCCTTTGTTCCTTCATATTGCTTTGGCTGTTCTCATTCACATAATTCATTTGCGGGGTCGACATAATTATCGGCCCCGCAACACACTAACACACATACAAATTGAACGTGTCAGCGTACCAACTATCATGATACTACTAACCACAACAGGTACATACCACGGCTTGAACCAGGACAGTCTTAACGCATGGGAAGGCTGGGCAGTTGCTGAGGGCTCACGAGCATAGGATTCATATTTTAGTCTATGCATGTTATGACTTGCTGTAGGTAGGACCCCCTGTTCATTGCCTTGCCTTGAGGCGTATAAAGGATTTATCTAACATTCCGTGAGGTCAGATTTAACATGAAGTCATTTTAATGTGAGAGACCTCGCACGAATGAAGATTCATACGCAGTCACTTCCCAATCCTTGATCCCCTTGGAATTGCCCTTTTGGGATGCCTTTAACTTTAGCTTAAACTGCTTCGGTCACGTGATATAAACTAGCACTTACAAAAATATTCCGTATACTTGTGTTACACGTATTTCGGATATTCTAGTCCTCGTCAGACATTTGGATTTTTTGGCTGTGTATTGAGTTTCTTTGCAGTAAGGATTGTTTTGATAGGTTATTTTGATTTTGTTTAATTCCAATTTTTGTGTCTGTGATTGTCCCATTGGAGTTAATTGTCCGTGAAGATTTTTGGTTGCTTTTTTCATGACCTTTCTTGTCATGACCTTTCTTTCATGACCTTTCTTTTATACCTCTAGTCTATGAAAATGTGTTTTGTTATTAATGTGTTTGTATATATGTGTGTGTGCACGTATATATGTACGTACACTTATGTTTACATAAACTTGTACACATATATTTTCAAGGGCATTGGGTGGATTTAATGTGTGTGAGAATGTATTTATCCCCATACATAGACAGTGTGTGCATATGTATTAAAGAAATAATAATAAGCTATCATATTAACAAAGAAGGAAGCCTATGTGTTATGGACACGTACACACATATAGACATGCATTTTTGACATGGACAACAGTAAGTAGGTGATATGAACACTTTTTTTTTTTATTGCTTCTTATATTCATACCTTCATTCT
This sequence comes from Sepioteuthis lessoniana, assembly GCA_963585895.1. Taxonomy (NCBI): domain Eukaryota; kingdom Metazoa; phylum Mollusca; class Cephalopoda; order Myopsida; family Loliginidae; genus Sepioteuthis; species Sepioteuthis lessoniana. The sequence goes on along the minus strand of OY757917.1, from coordinate 41,931,761 downwards.
CGTACGCACATATGCACCCACCTTTTATATTTTGTTCGTTCTTGTATCCACTTTCCTGTTTGGTTCGCACAGCAGTAAAATTTGTTATATGCCGCACGTTGTCTTGAAATTATTCCTGAGAGGAACCTGCACAGTTTACGTCACATTAATCGTTACGATGAGATATTCAGAATTACGCGATCCTTAGCTGTCATCTCTACACTTTTAAGCCAGTACTAATGATCTACGCATTCACACATGACGTCACCTGCTCATGATGAACACACCAATTCAACAAATTCCTTCAGCACTGAATAAATCCACCGCTCTATAATATAGAAGTACCAACGTCTTCGGCAATGACCAAATTGACCAAACAGAGATGTTGGACTTTGTGACCCTGTGTTATATCTTGCTCGTGACGGAGGAGTTGGGTAAATATAAACAGAGTCTTTGGACAATTTCAAAAAGCCGACAACCACAGTTGTAACATCTCGTTCACCAACAGGCAAAGCTAAATAAAAAGCTATATACCAAATCATTGTTTGTTATTTTCAATAAAATATACCCACTATATATATATATATATATATACTTTAAAATGAATCGGTCCACAATAAATGTAGTTTCAGGTTATTTATTTTTTGCTTCTACACGTGTTTCTGACGTTCAAAGTCGTCTTCAGAAAGCTAATGACGGATTTGGGCATTTCCTTTGGTTTTATAGTGATGACTATTTTGATAGGGTTGTGGTTCTTTTTAATTCCCGGATTTGTATCTGTGAAACAAATAACCTGAAACTAAATTCACTTGCGGACCAATTTATTTTAAATATTAACTTTTTCTTTCAATGAGCCATATATATAAAATTATGTCAGACGTGAGTTTCTTGGCTATATATATATATATATATATATATATATATATATATATATATATATATATATGCTTGAACTTATTTAATTTGTTACTCGCTCTCAAATTTGAATTCAAGTCTTGATGAATATTTTAAATTGTGCTTTTCTTAGTGAATGATATCTTTGCATCGTCGCATTGTACGTACGCGTGTATGTCCTGACAGTGTTTTTGCAAGTAATGGTGGACTTGAAATGAGGTGCTGTGAGGGACGTCTTGTCAATATCACAGTGTCTAATGTTACCCCGAGTGATTAAAGAGTAGAGGCATATATTATTTATAGAGAAAAGATGAACTTGAAAATATGATTTTCAAAACATTCTAAGAAACATCTCTGATTGGTCTGAAACTGAATAATTGTTCTTGAGATGCTGTCGAGAAATGCTGTTTCTGCCCCACATAAATAACTCCGGTGCTTAAGGTAAAAAAAACAGATGTTACAATTTCATAATTTGCGTTACACAGTAAGAAGTATAACAAAGGTGCCCAATATGTCGATCGCGATTGGCCGGTAGACTGCAAAGGTAGTTCGGCTAGATCCCACATTTTTAGAGGTTAGTCTGTAATCTATTCTCTCTTTGGCAGGTGCTACTTTATTGACGTACATGGCGGCCAGTCTATTGTTACTTAAAACTTTGTTCAGTCACCACGTAAAACACATGCAAGTTACTGTAAAACTTCGACGTGATAAGTGATTAAGTTAGCCTGCCTATTTATATCTATAAGAGAAGATAATGACCATAAATGTTGTTACCAACACCTACGCTCGAGCAGGAGGGGTTGACACACACACACACACACACACACACACACACACACACACACACACACACACACACACACACAAATGCGTATATATATACTGTATATGTGAAAAAATAATTGGAAAAGTGGATAAACCGAAACACAGTCAACGGATTCAATAATGGTATTTTGTCTTTATTTCAAAAAGACTTTTCCATTTATTTTTTAACATCTTGTTGGATTTATCAAATCTACCATGGCCCAGTCGGCTGGGGCTGCAGAATACACCGACTGAATCTCTACTAAGGGGTAAGACTCCCCCAACGAGTGTCCTGGATATGACACTAAACAATCTAATGGTGAGGCTCCAGTAATAAAGGTCTGGGGAATGTGGAGTACCCCTTTAATACCATCGCTCCTAGGTCCATTCTGGTCCGGAGTGGGAGCATCCGATATGGTCCTATCTGTGGGTCAAATCAAACTGTTTGAAATTTAAATTGTACTTATACTAAACTGAATTGCTTGAAATAGGATAGATTTACCGTGTGTAAACAAAAAATTGTACTCATACTAAACTGAATTGTTTGAAATAGAACTGTTTATGTATACAAATGGATTTAGTATTAGATAACCTACAATGGTTGATATGCCATAAAAACCAACCAACCAATAAATCTATCATTTCTCCATATTGTACATATAAAATATATTTAGCATATCTTAATACAAGTAGATACCTATTCATTTTAAAAGTAGCTCACAATCCAATCCTTCTAGGGATTCCTCTGGTGCCTACCAATAATTTCAGCTTTACTAAGCAGGTATTGTCTCCTACCTCCTGGGATCTGGCAATCAATTTTAACTCTCTCGGCACGAACGTTAGGTGAGCCTTAGAATACCAGGTAAGTATATTTTATATATTTTTACCTTGATATAGCAATCGGGCTATGAGAAAGAAAACCTTTGCTTAATAATTGGCCTTGTGTCATATGCTGCTCGTGTCGAGGGATTGGATAAAAACATAAATGAAAAACAAACACCGTCACCAACCAACCAACCAAAACCCCGCCAATTTCCCTTTTTACTTGGGATTCCACAAAACCTGTAGATAAGTGTCGTCGTTAGATCATTCTTATTTTTTATTCTTCTTTCCGATGCACACTGTTCTTTGTTGCAGAAATGGCGACCCGAGTGAATGTTGACAAGCAACAGGAATTAATGTAATATCAATATAGTAGTATCCATAAAAGTAAGTTGGCGACCGTAGTCGAGGGTGACCTGAAGGCTCCCTTTTCAATAGCTACTACACCAAAGTGTAGGGGAGGGCGCTACTCCTTTCCCTGGATTGCTCCACTTTACCCTTGATCCGTACCTTATAATGCTGAGTGTTAAGCAAGGAGGCATCAAGTACCATTTTTGAGTTATTGGTATGACTCAACCTGGGATTGAATCCAGGTCTCTCGGTGAACACCCTAACCATCATTCCAATGTCCGGTATTATCCATAATAAAAAGTATTATCCATAATAAAAGATAATATGAGTCAAAATTGTTGATATTAATGTTTGATTGAGTTTCATCTAAAAACGAATAAACAGCATTGTATTAACGCTACTGGTGTGTGTGACAACGACAAACCGAAGTCGATCGCATTGATTAGTTTAAAAGGTCTATGACACCGTGTGCTCTTCGTTTAATTATTTACAAAGTTTACCTCAGTTATGTCACAAGGCCGGAAGTACGGAGAACCAAGTAAGAATCTAACTCACTAACAATAGTTATGCTTATCTAGCTTTCTATTACACTTCGTTAATTAGATCAGGTTTAACTGTAGCTCGCTTTCTGAAGGGTCCACCTAATTTCACGAAGAAAATAACGTTTATTAAAATTTTGTTTATCACGTTTCTGGAGAAAGATTTTTTTCTATAAGTTTTGTTTTTTATTGTCAAATGAATAAATTAAAAACCAATCATACTACTTTTATGTATATTTCTATTATCTAATTTCATATTTACGTTATCTTTCAATCTAATAACGATAGATGATATTATTTAATTGATAGATTGTTAAATATGCAACCCGTAATTTAAAGAAAATTTTAATAAAATTTTGATTCAAAGATTATGAAAATATCCAATTTTTTTCTTCGATACACATATATTGAATATATTGATTTTTCAAGTATTATTTTTTTTCTTTCAATTATTCCGTTATGTATCACGGCAGCGGATATGAGTTAATCACATTGATATCAATTTTTTTTTGTATAGAAAAGATCTTTTTACCGAAAAGAAAAAATCAACTTTTCCCTATTTTAAGGTAGATGTTTACACGTATAGTCTTCTGTAGAGAAAATAGTTGAGGTACCTTCAACGAAAAATTTCTTTTGAATTTTTTTGAGTATTACTACCGAGCCATTGGCTTAATTAATAGAGTGTTCACCAATCCCAGGTCGAGTCATACAAAAAATTCAAAAAATGGTACTTGGGGCCGCCTTGCTTAGCACACAACATTATAAGGTACGGATCAAGAGTAAAGTGGAGCAATCCAGAGAAAGGAGTAGTATCTTCCCCTACACCTCGATGTGGTAGCTATTGAAAATTGAGCCTTTGGGTCGCCCTCGACAAAGGTCGCCAACTTTACTTTACTTACTAATGATGAGCAAAATGATGAGCCATGTCTCAGGAGGCCCGTTTCTTAAAAAAGGTAGCTCATGCCTGCTTTAAATTGTGAAGCAGCTGGTATTGAAAAACGAGCTTCCTTGAGGAAAAAGGGGATGTGAATTCAAGTTTCACAAAGAGCTTATTTTCAATTGTTGTTACCAATGCGACCCGAGAGAATTGCGCCAAAAAGCAACTGGAATTAATATATATATATATATAGGCTGATATTAGTGTGAAGTTAAAAAGTTATCTCCCCCTGAATCAGTCACTGTAAATACTAAAAGAATCTCCAACTTAACTGGACCAAGTTAAGTTATATATGAATAAAAATTCAGTAAAGAAACTACCTTATTCGTCTTTTACATCAATTAGTAAAAATTATTGATAATAACGATTAATAATTTTAATCAAAAAAGTATCTAAAATTATCTTTTGATATAACTTAATGCAAAAAAAACGTAGAAGAAAATGTAATTTCCTGGAAATTTTATACAAGAACATTCATTCAGTTGATTGGCCCTGATAACATATCTTAAGAAAGTGAGTTATGAGTAATAATAAATAGATAATGAAAACGACTCATTTGAAGAAAGTGAGTGAGTAATAAAATGAATAATAACGACCCATTTTAAGAAAAAACTGAGTAATGAGTAATGATAAAAATGAATAATAACGACCCATTTTAAGAAAATTTGAGTAATGAGTAATGATAAAAATAAATAATAACGACCCATTTTAAGAAAAAGTGAGTAATGAGTAATGATAAAAATGAATAATAACGACCCATTTTAAGAAAAACTGAGTAATGAGTAATGATAAAAATAAATAATAACGACCCATTTTAAGAAAGTGAGTAATGATAAAAAATTTTTGATAATGACCCATTTTTATTGTTTGTTTGGGTTTATGGCATATCAACCTTTGCAGGTTATGAAATGCCAAATCCATTTTTATACAAATAAAAAATTCTATTTCAAACAATTCAGTTGAGAATAAGTATATTTTTTGTTTACACACAGTTAAATGTAACACAGTTCTATTTCAAACAATTCAGTTTAGCATACAAAAACAGTTCCATTTCAAACAATGCAGTTTAGAGTAAATACGCATTTTAAATGTCAAAACAATCATATTTCAAGCAATTCACTTTAGCATAAGTATACAGTTTAGTTCAATTTAACTCATAGATAGGACCCTTATCAGGTACTACCACTCCTGGCCATAGTGGATCAGGGAGCGGTGGTAATGAAGGGGTACTCTATATTCCCCAAAGCTCAAGCATTTCTGGAACCTCACCATCAGATTGTTTAGTGTCATATAAAGGATACTCGTTGGTGGGGAGGCAGATCTTACCCCTATGCCGAAAAGCAGTTTGTGTATTCTACAGCTGGAGCTGTAGAATTTTTACATATTGAGTTATGAGTAATAAAACTAAATAAAAACCCATTTTAAGAAAGTGAGAAATGAGTAATCATAAAAAATGTTCTTTCTAAGTGAAATTGTTGCTTTTATTCAACTTCACTTAAACTTGGAATATCTTTATTACAAAACATTGTTAGCAAGCTGTACCTCTCCATTGTTCTTAAAAGAAGGATCAGAGTTATTTCGTAATGTCTGAAACATTATTCCTACCCATACGTACACATAAGAAGAGGCCTTAAAACTCGACCTTGTTGTTACATTCTCCTCTCCAAGAGGTTAGAATGTGGCAATATTATCAGCTACATATCTTCATTAAAGTATCTAACAGCATTTTTTTTACGTTGATGGATATTTCTATGCACAGAGTGCTAAATCTATAGGGGTATTTATCTCTGCCTCTTATCTGACAGGATTTGACTGTAGGTCTTTTTTTTTTTTTACTGTGGGCGTTATAGGGAAGAGGAAGGTCAGGCACGAGCCGAGACTCGTGCCCTGCTGGACTATGTTAGTCATAGGCTCACTTAGGGCAATGTAAGCCAGATGAACCTTCTGGACTGGAACATGAGTCCGCCACGTATGCCTGCTCATAGCTTAAACTAGACCAACTAGTCTCGTGCTATGCTTTATTTGTCGATACCTCATTCAGCACGAATACCTGACGGCCCAACTAAAAAGTCAGGGAAGTGCTAAATCAATAGGAAAGAATGAATAACTCATTTAACCTCTAATAAAATTTTAAATGGCATTTTACTTGAGGTATAAATCCCGTGCGATTAAATATAGTGCAAAATGACTGAAAAGAAATAAAGGACCAAAATTCACTCAGCACAAATTATCGCCAAATGTTAAAAATATGCTGTTTTTCAATGATACTTTTACAATATTCTTTTAATTCATAGTGTCAGAAGAAGATAAAATCATTTGAGAGAAGTAGAATCCATGGAAAGGTATATTTATCTCAACAATTTAACACCAAACAAAATAAGATGTGCAAAAAAAAAAAAAAAAAAATCTAAGGGAGGTAATTTAAATACATATTTTATTTTATGAGTAAGATCCCTTTACCTTTACCTTCAAAGTTCTATATATATACTCACTATATTCTTCATAGACTCTATATAACATTTCGCATTAAAATAAATTGCAAATCGAATTTCAAATGATTTTCATCTAATTCATGAAATTTCTTAATTATTATATGCTTATGATTAAAAAAGAAGAAAAAATAGAGAGAAAATGTAAACTTAAAGCACACACAGAAAATTGGACCAAAAGTGAATTATGTTGAAAAATAAACCTTATTTGGTCACATTCCATGAGAATATCTTAGTCAGCCCACGAACTTTTCAGCTGATTCTCGTATTTTAACTTTAGAGAAAAGAGTATTGCCTTGTAGTATTGTAAAATCTTTTATTTTATTTTTGCTGAGAAATTCAGAATTGGACAACTTTCCACTAAAAAAAAAAAAAAAAAAAAAAAAAAGAAAAAAAAAAAGAACCATTTTTTATTAGTGATACACATTTTTAATGAAACTTCAATGAATTAGATACATGTAGGAAGAGAATATTTTCTTTGATTATTGTTGTCAAAGTTCCCCAAGTTGTAGTAAAAAATCATATTTCTAAGAGTTTTCCTATTTTTTGATATTTCTGAAAATTTTCTAAAAATATTTTCGAAATATCAAAAAATTGGAAATTTCTTAGAATTTTCATTTTCTTGATTTCATATACCAATTTATGACTTGTTCTTTTATCATAAGTTTTTGCAACAACAAAGGAGACTTTGGCAAGAATAATCAAGGAAAATAATCACTTTCTATGTGTGTCTAAGCCATTGAAGTTTCATTAAAATTTGTGGCAATAATAAAAAATCGTTAAGTTTTTTCACTGTTTTTGGTCCAATTTTGTATTATCTGTAAATTGCAATATATAAACGACTTTAAGCATTCATATCCAATGTAAATGATTTTCCCATAATTTGCCTCATAGGTAGAACTCAAACAAGAATTAGTTCTTGGGATCTGGGAGTAATAGCAATGAAGGAGTACTCTACACTCTCCAGATCTCCAGAATTGGTGCTTCATGATGAACTTCCTTACAACAACAATGGCGACCAGAACTATTTTCTTATACGAAAGATTAAAATTTAAAAAATATATATGCGCATAGACTGTTAGGACACAGAAATCTTTATTTGTAAATTCCACTTGAAATAAAAATTGCAGCTATTACCTTTCTTTAAAATTTGATTCCAAAATGTGGATAAATCAGCTATAAACTAACTTAAAAAGAATTTGTTCAGAGAACTACTCCCGAACAAACAGTAAATAAAACAACACCGTTTAGTATAAATAAAATCATTGTGTTCCCTATAAATCCTGGGTGATACAACCAGGAAGAAGAAAAGAAAAAGAAAGCCGGACTGGCAACAACTCAAGTGGATTACAGGAATTCAATAGGATAGGGACGAAAACATCTGATAGCATCTTGGATTTTTTCACCCGACTAACATGAAACGAAAATACAATAGAATTAAAAAGGGGTTAAAATCAAAATCTTAACTGAATAAACCATGATGCTTCATATTTTGCTGAGTTTACGAAAAAATACTGGAAGCATCAAGAATTTCCACGAAGAATGATTATAATATTTTGATAACGCGCTTGTTTGAGTGTGTACACGCGCATATGGTTGTGTATGTTTGTATAAAACTTATTGAGTTTAGATCTGACAATGTGATAATTTGTTTATTTTTCAATTTACCTGTACTTGAATAGATTATTATCCGGAATTGTCTTAAAAAAATGAATTTGAGATGTCCTATATAATTGTCCAGAATCCATTTTAGAGAAAAGCTCCAAAGAAAAGATTTTAGTAATTACGTTGTTGATATTGATTGCGATTTGGATTTCGAGCTCTTATGTTTTTCTTGTGTATTTTTTCTCGTGAATTTTGATCGTTTTGTTTGTTGATATTTTGTCCGACTCATTACACCCCGGCATCTAAGAATCAAAGAGGTTTTCTAGATTGATTGCCCCTACAGAGGATTTTTTCAAAAGTAACATTTTTTTAACATTAAAAATTCATTAAGATGTCCCAAGTACATTGATTAAAATTATGATGCCAGGTTGATTAAAATAGTGGCAATAGTTTAAAAATGTGCTCATTAACGTGTAGTGATAAAAAGAACGTAGAAATGATTATTATAAAAATTCATTTTAAAACTTTTAAAAATCGTAGTTTCAATAACTGATTCCATTTATGTTCAAGTACACAAAAAGCATGACAGATGAAATTCGTTTTATCATTGATTTATTTTTTCGGCGGAACTTTTAATTTGTTATATTTTCCAAGAATTTTTTTATCTTCCGTTTTTTATTTTAAATAAATAGTTCACAAAAATCCAGCGACTGTTGTACTCGAGACAAAAAAAGAAAAAAAAAAAAAGCCATAGAAGAACGAATCTTGTGAAACCAAAACGTTAAAAGACGTTTTGTTGGAAAACTTCATACATATATATATATATATATATATATACTTTTCCTAAAATATACTAAGCAGCAATATAGTTTCCTAGATTCATTCGAATATCTCAGTATCTTAATCTGGCATGGCTTTCAGTTGATTATATTCTAAATTACGAAAAAATCTCCGATGAATAATATGGAATATAAAAATGGTAGGATCGACAAGATTTTAATTAAAAAGAAAAGAAAATCTCTCTTTATATTTTCAAAAAATAGCTATAGCTTTCAGATTAATCTGAAATAGATGCTGATTACTTAAACAGTTTGTAAAGTGCTGGATATTTTATACATGTAAATAAACGAAAATTTTTCCGTATTATTCAGAATATTTAAGAAAAACTGATATCGTTTAAGATGTTCAAGATGTTTAAAAAAATTTGATATCATTTCGTAATCTAATAACTTGACCAATTTTCATTGAAATCATCTCAAATTTTAACAGCATGTGTAGAAACAACTTAAAATTCTATGTTTAATGTTTTACATTTTTTCTTTTCAGGTTTGAAAATGCTATTCACTGAAAAAGAAAAAGCGTTTAAACATTAAATGTATAATTTTGAGTTGTTTTGACATATGCTGTTAAGATTTGAGATCATTTGAACGAGAATTGGTCAAGTCATTAGATTACAAAAATATATCCAGTAGAATCAAACTAAAACTGTTTAAAAGAGACGTTAACGTATCTGGAAATCCAAGAAAGAAAATGATTTTTCCTTGTTGCGTTCAGAAATGGATAATACTTCAGCAAAAACCTATTGAGGCAATCATTGATAAAATGACAATATGAGTGTAGCTAAAGAAATACAACGCGCTGTAAGCGTTGGAGAGAGATGGATACACGTAGATTTCTCTTCTGTTGTCTAGAACATCATCTCTTCCAAGTAGATAATTAGTTCCGGAGTCACCTATAATGAAAAAAAGAAAAAAAAAAGTTTATATAGTTTCTTGTATTAATCAATCAAATTAATGGGTTAGAATTTGAGAATTAGTCATTCATTTTCATTGGAAATTTAATCGAAAGAAGAAAAGAGCAATTATATGACAGCCATTAAGAAACAGTGACTTTAGCAGTAAATACGCCACCAAAATATTCCATGTTACCAAGAACATACTGTATATATACGAAGGAGTCCCCGTGGCGTAGAGTTTAACATACTGAACTGCAACATCTTAGTAATGTTATACAACAGAAATCAAAATCTCTCCTGATTCACAAAGTCACTAACTCAATACACCCACTCACAAAAAACAAACAAAAACAACAAAAAACAAAAAACGAACAAATAATAACAAAAAACAAAAAAAAAACAAAACAAAAAAAAAAACAAAACAAAAACAAACAAAAAAACAAGACAAAACAAATTAAAACACTCAGGAAGAGAATCTAACAAACATATTTGGTTGAAGGAAGCTTACATCAACCGGATGTTTAACCGACAATAGCTACCAACACAATGAATAAAACATGCCTCAGCGAGTGTAGGCTCCACGCAGCTTCCGGTTGAAGAACTAAATTAACAGACAATTGAAAAAGTCCTTTTTCAAATAATCATAAACTTTCCCCACAAAGTTTTTCGGAGCTGATTTCGATCCCAAACACGACTATAAAACGGTCGACAAAAAATCCCTATCGGCAGTTGACACCGGGAGTGGTACCAGAGAGAATCTTCATGTGTCACATTTGGGACTAGATCAAAGATCGTTAACAGCCTGGTAGATTTCGAGTATGGTCGGTAGTATTGTGGTTGTCCGTGCGCTGACATGTTGTGCATTGCTTCACTCTGTGTGTGATTTGAAAGCCACACATAGTCTAATTCGCGAATTTATGCTTTCCGAGTTCGAAGTGGGCCATAACGCCGCCGAAGCACCCCAAAACATTTATTGAGGAAAGGTGAAGGCACAGTTGTCCACAGTGCAATAACCAGATACTTCCAGATACTGTTATCGGTCTTTGATCTTGTCCTACATTATCACCACGCCGCACATAAACAAGTCACCCGACCAAGAACAAGATTAAAGACTGTTGATCGCCTACCAACCCAACCAAGCCATGTGGTCAAAAACAGACTTAAACCTATTCGCCTCCTGACCCCTATCGGGTGGAAGAAAGCCCGTATCTTTTCTAAATCTGACAATTTCTGTTTGTAACTATAAACTTGTTTATAACTGTGAGTTAGAACTCCACTCGGGCTATTGCGTTCATTTTTATATTTGAGAAAAGTCTGAACTCACTTATTCTCTAGCTGTGGGTTAAATACTACCCCTACTATTCTTCAACAAGGATAACTTTGGAATTAAATAATCCTCGAAGGTTGATATGCCATTAAAGAACGAAACTGAAACCTTATATGCACGTGTATCATGCGACTTTCCGAAAGCTATATTTTAGCCTAAGATTGCACCATACACAAGATATAAACTTCGTGTGTGTTGACCGGTTCTAGACCTAGGCTTACTGGTACGTCTACAGTTTCCAGGTGAAAAAGAAAATAAATAGTCCGGGATAGTATCGAATGATACTCGAGTATATATAGAAAGTATGGAGTTTTATTTATTAAGTTTAATATAACATACATTTCTATTTATGCTATGTTATCGGATGACTCCATTGCACAGAGATGGGCAATTCGAAGAAAATGACGTAGAAAAGTGGTACGTGCTAGTGTATGTATGTGTGCGTATGCTTGCATGTGTTTGTATGGAAACATTATGTTTTATATAAGTGGATTACTTTTAAATTTTAAATCTACTGAATATTTGAAAAAAAAAATTCTGTTTTAAAAACGAAGTATTGGATATGAAAATTATTGTTATATTGCGAACATTTCTATTACCGTATGTAGTTAAGCAATGAACGACTTCGTGTAATGAACGACCTCTAATTTCTTACAAGTAACTTCCTTTTTCCTTTGGCCCCCAAAAGGCGTTTTTATCAAAATTGCATATTATGAACGATCTAGAACTTTTGGCTACGCTAGCCGATAAAATATTTCTTCAACGTCCAATAATATAGAGAGAAAACATTGAAACGCTTATTTATACCTTCAAAATTACTGTAACGGAATTAAAATCAATGCAATACAGTAAATAAACAATGTAGTCTAGACCTAGATGTAGCCTTTCGTAGTTTATTTTAATATTCCAAACATACTAAATCTGATACATAGTGGAATTGATAATATAATTACGTTATGTAATTGTTATATACTCATATGCATATACATATATATGCTGAATGAATCACAACGACATAATGATAAAGGACGAGCGAAGACTTCTTTATAAAAATATACCTCTCACTTTATTGTAATGGTTCGAAAAGGGTTACCCAAGGTTTGCATTTGAGAGGGAGCTGGAGACTGAATATAACTGCAATATATTGACCCCCACTTTTATGGCTGTCAGCGTTGTGTCTTTCTCGTTCTCCAGGGCTGCTCAGCCGGAGGCCCAGGGCTCACTCTGCTGGCTTTCTCTACTGTATCTTATCAGCAACTTCTCTGGATTCAAACTCATCAGGGGCTCCAAGAGCCCCTTCAGCCTGGCGTGGCTTTCCCTACCACATCTCGTCTCTATAACTCCAACTGATACTCTTACTCTGACTTCTGTCTTGACTGAGTTATATAATAGTTCAACGTCCACTCAATCGCCTACTCGATCTTTGGAATGGCATGTTTGATCGTCATCAAGCGGAAATAACTGTCATGGGGATTTTAGCTTGTCCCATTTTGTAAGCCAATTTTCACCCACGCGATTTCCACTCATAACTGCCATTAGAATGTGTTACTTCCTTCCGGTGCATCACCTTGGAATGGCAAGTTTGGCCGGGTCAAAGGTCAAAATACAACAGTAATTAATTAAATACACTTGGGAAGCATTATTCACTTTTTTAAACCACAAAATCATTTGATGTCAACTCGAAATTTCTAAACATTTTTTATGTTCACTATTTATAATATATAATATGCACAATGTTCACTATTTATGATATATAATATGCACTATTTATGTATATATAATAAGCACAGGTGTTTTAAACTGTAAACAACGTTAAGTAAAAAAACAAAAACAAAACAACTTTGTATCGTAACTAATAGCTTTGATTGGTTATTGACTATGCTGGAGACACTTTAAATTGAAGTTACGGCAAAGTAAGGCCGAGAAACAAAGTAAGTTTTGACATTTCAAAGATACATTTCGTGTAATGAATGACCCTTACTTTTTTAGGTGAAAAATTGGCAGTTCATTACACGATATATACCGTAATTATTTTGATTTAAGATAAAGTGAAACACGGATGTATAAAATGAATGGATAAATCTTGAAATGAGATTTCCAGTTTCAAATTATTTACTCACTGCATCCCCTGAAAACTCGAACTTGACAGCGAAATGTTCCATCAAAACACCAACATAGATCACAATCTGATCGTAGCCAAGTGCCATGTTTAATTTGTTTGCTGCAACTTCTTTTTAGTATCTGGAACTCGCAATGGCGTCCATAGAAATCTCTGAAATGGAAACAGCTATTTGGTCAATAAAACATGAAAATATGATCTACTTCAATTCGTTGGAATAATTTAGACTATTTCCGATATAAGTTCTTTATAATTAGCCTTTCTTTGTGTTGTTTCTTGGGTGAATCAAAAGTTTTGCAATATTTTGGTAACGTGAGGCACAATTCAGTAGCTCCAGATGCTTTTGCCGGAACTGTGAGATGCTGAGGATACTCTCCAAGTGCTACTCGCCGGATTTACCTTAATGGCTTGGACTAGAGGTTTATGCTTACCTGATCATGTCTGATCGTCAAGGTTCTTGTAAACCAAGCAAAATTTCTTGAAGTATCTGGTTATTGCACTGTGGACAACTATGCCTTCACCTTTCCCCAATAAATGTTTTGGGTTGCTTCGGCAACGTTATGGCCCACTTCGAACTCGGAAAGCATAAATTCGCCAATTAGACTATGTGTGGCTTTCAAATCACACACGGAGTGAAGTAATGCACAACGTGTCAGCGCACGAACAACCACAATACTACCGACCATACTCGAAATCTACCTCGCTTTCAGCTGCTTCCGCACACTAGCACATACTACCAAAATATTGCAAAACTTTTGACTCATCCTAGAATGGATAATATAAAATAGAATCAAGAATGAATGAAATAGAATTTCTTTATTTCTTCATAAGCTCATGACACTCAGTGAATGCAACTTCAGTCATTTCTATCGGGTAAAGGAGTGTCTAAACCTGCTACCACATACTGGTAGAGCGTCTTGACCCAGTGTCAAGTTGTCAATTACATAATAATAGTGACTGTCAATTACAACTTGATATCCTAAACTCAGTCTGACATCACAAACTGATGATATGTTTACAATTCATGACACATGAATGTGCAGAACGCAGCATATAAAGAGTTTGGTTAGATATTTTGTCGCACCCTCACTCACCAAGGTCCAATATTAGCATTAGTATAGCCAATGACACACTAACACTGAATAAACGGAAGGAATAACAAGATAAGCTCATTTACACATAGAGAAACGTTTAATATATACATATTAGGGTAGATGGTGCTAGGCAGTATATTTAGCCACATCCCCACTCACGAAGGTTTAATATCAGCATTAGTATATCCAATGATAATCTAATACTGAATAAACGGAAGGAAATACAATATAAACTCATTTACACAGATAGAAACATCAAGCACATTCATAATGTACCCAAAAGAAGTATTGAAAAGAAACACGAACGTGTCCCAACAGATTATATACGCACATTGTGTTCAATGTAAAAGATGTGAAAAAAGACGGTAAAAATCTTACTTGAATTTGATGGTCATAGCCATGTGTTCAAAGAAGAGAGATGGTCATGTCCACTGTTCATGATGGTCATATCCACTGTTCAAAGAATAGAGCACGTCTCTACTGTTCAAAGAACAGAGACCAAAGAGAACGAGATAAATTCTAGAATTCTCGCGTGACTACGAAGTGACCAAAGAACACGCCCACTTTTCAAGAGAGACATCAAATAAATGACCCCTAATGGGAAAAATCATTGACATAATTATTTAACAATTATTTTCAGAAAACACTTCCCAATCTTTCCATTTCATTTTGATACCAATAAATGGTAAGAATATTCCTTGACATCATTTTTTTTTTAGTTGAAAAGAAAAAATAAAGGAGTGTCGGAATGAAACTGAGGTGAAATCAACAATAGTTGTCCGTCCGCCCAGATCAGTCATCTAAATGATATTAAAATAATTTCTATATTAACTAACTACAGTTGAATGAAACTTCAAGTCGAGCTATTACCTCGCTCGTCTTTTTTATTACAGAAGCCAACATAGTCTATAGAAGGAAAGAGTTCTTTTAACCTTGTCGAAGAAAGTGATCAACTTAAAGTGAAATAGAGACCAAGGTAGGCGACACAAAGGAGAAACGATGTAAAATAGAGAAGAGCAAATAACAGTGAACTAAAATAATTGTTAGTTGCTGATAAAATTATTTTCGAAACGTTAACTTACGGAGAACAAACGCAGAAACTTTTCAACATACAAACGCCACCATTCTTGCAGCAGTCATTTGGGGAGAACACCAGCGCGTCTAGGAGAGATTGTAATGGAAACAATGTTATTTGTATTAATTTTAACATGTTACATTGAATTTTCATATGGAAACATTTTCTCTGCTACTGAGTTTGGATAACACAATTCTTAAGAGGATGAAATGTTATTGGAAAAATAACCTTTTTGGAGAAACGTGTATTCTTGTGTTATTTGGTTTGAATTAAATCTCTCTCTCTCTCTCTCTCTTTCTATCTCTCTATCTCTCTCTCTCTTTCACACACACACACACACACACACACATATATATATATATATGTATATATATATATCAGGTGTAGCATATGTTCCGCAATAAAGATTTTCTAATGTAACTCAGGAAGTTCGCATCGCATAGAGAATTTTTTTTATATGCTTAGAAACGGATTATTTCCTAAAAACACACACTCACACACACAAAACAACAACAAAAAACAAAAAACAAAAGCGAAAACAAAAACAACAAAAACAAAACTAAAAGAAACAAAACAAAACTAAGAACAAAAACAAAAGCAAAATTAAAAAAGAAAAAGAAAAAAACAAAAACAGAAACAAAAGCAACAAAAAACAAAAAACAAAAACAAAACAACAAAAACCCCAAAACGAAAACAAAATGCAAATCATAATATAAACATACACCTTTATTCATGATACAAGAAGTTTCGGAAAATCATCACTAATGGCACACAATGTTTCTTGAGATATTTTTTCGTCAACCTCGTTAAAGGGAGCACTTAAGAGCCTCCAAATTTGCGTGTGCTTTTGCATAAGTTATGGCTTCCAATACGCCCCATACTGAATAGTCCACGGAGATTGAAATTAGAATGGGAAGAATGAAAGCTATTCTCGTGGGGATATCAAATCAGGAAAATTTTGTCGACACCAGGCAATTATGGCCCTTGCTCTTTGTGTGGGACCAGAGTCTTGTTAGAGTTTCCAGTGTTGGTTTCCTAAATGCTATTGGGCCTTCAGCTTCGCCCCAAATTTCTGTTCTAATTTATCGAAGTCTTCTGCAGTTAAGAATTGGTATAGTTTCAAGCAAAGAATTCCCTTTGAATAATACCAACTGCAGGGAGAAGTTAGTCCCCCATAGTTTAGTGGCTTACGTATTAGACTGCGGTATCGTAGTAAGCGAGTTCGAACTCCAATCACGCTATTACGTTCTTTTTTGAATTAATACCGTTGGGAAAGGTATGAACCCTCTTGTCTCTCAAGCTATGGGTTAGATAGTACCACTACTGTTCTACAAAGATGGTTTGGGCATTAAATAACCCACAAAGGTTCATATGCAATTAAAAAAACTAATTAGCTGGCCAACCAAACGCAAAGAAGAACGGTTTTCACAAAAAAAATTCAGTTTAGGTTGTATTGCTGAAGAATGACTTGAATCTTGTCATCATTTTCTTTATTTTGAATTTTTAGAAATCATTTTTTCACTAGCAATGGTGATTATGTCTAAAAATGAATTTTTTGTTGCGTCAAACAAAAAGTATTTAAATGTTTATTTTTCTCGCTTCTGATTTTTTTTTGAAAACTTCAAAGCGACGTACTAGAGTTCGTTGATCGCACAAACTATACAGACCCCGGCTATGGGCTAAATAGTATCACTACCTTTCTTCTACAAGGATGGATTTGGCTTTAAATAACCTGCGAAGATTGATATGCAACAAAGCTAAAGAACCAAACTGAACTAAACAATCGAGCGATGCGTAAAGTCAAAACATTTCTAAAATTTTCATATATATATCCATAAGTAAGTAAAGTTGGCAACCGTAGTCGAGGGCTACCCGAAAGCTCCCTTTTCAATAGCTACTAAACCGAGGTGTAGGGGAGGGCGATTCTCCTTTCCCCGTATTGCTCCACTTTACCCTTGATACGTATTTTATAATGCTGAGTGTTAAGGAAGGATGTATCAAGTACCATTTTTTTTAAAAAGTCTTTAGTATGAATCGACCAGGGATTGAACGCCGGTCTCCCGGACCATTGGCGAACACTCTACCCACTAGGCCAATGAGCCGGTTATATATATATATATCGTTTGTGTTTAAGTTGAAAATAACAGGCAAATGATTTAACATTAAAAAGCATATAGAATTATAAAATATGAATATAATGCAATGTATAATTATAAATATAAGACGAGTATAATGTACAATAAAATTGCCATATGAATTCTTATTCATTTAACGATTTCATTATTTCACATTTCAGTATTGATTTATATTTACATATTGTAAATCTATTATAAATTATTATAAATTTGTATTAAAAAAGGTTTGTTTACTTCAGATAAAGTTTCAAAATGTGTATTTATTGCTTAAAATAAAGTTATAATTTTTCAGGTATTTTTGTAAAGAAAACGAAAGTTGATTATTTTTTTTTATAAAACGATAAAAATAAACGAAAGTTGGTAGTCAAATAAAAGAAAATGATATTACATAACACACGAGCCATATTATATAACTATAGATGAATGTACATTGCATTAGATTAATAGATTTTGATTGTATCTTATTTTAAATTACAACTCGTTTTTAAAATCAAAGCACGACTAAAACATCCTGGGGGAAATTGTTCATAGCCAAAACACCGGAGCTAAAATGTAAAGTTACCAAAATAATTCTTGTTTGGTTTGGTTGGGTTTTATGACATATCAACCATTGTAGTTTATTTAATGTCAAATCCATTTTTATACATATAAACAGTTCCATTTCAAAGAATTCAGTTTAGCATAAATACACAGTTTAGTTCTATTTGACCCATAGAAAAGACCTTATCAGGTACTACCACTCCGGGCCAGAGTTGACCTGGGAGTAAAGGGGTACTCCACATTCCTCAAAGCTCCAGCATTACTGGAGCCTCACCATCAGATTGTTTAATATCATAATCAGGACACTCGTTGAGGGAGTCTTATCCCTCTGCAGAGATGCAATCGGTTATTCAGAAATAATTGCGTTTGTATAAAACTATTAAACAATTATACTTCATGTGGTAAAGCTTTTGACTAAAAAAAAGGTGATATTTAAACTCTGACCCCCGAATAGAATAACGTTTTTATAGTTGTCTCTTGATATTAAGATTTGATCGAAAATATAATTTCAACATAGTTTTCTCAAGGTATGGAGAAATAGCTTGATGGAAACTATACAAGAATGCTGCGTGCTTTTTTGAATTAATTCCCGAAGCAACATCTCAGAAAAACGCTGTTGCACGGCCACTTACGTCCCATCTCACAAACCATCCAGGTAAGACGAACAAGTCATGCAAGGTATTGCTCGCAAAGTTACTTATAAGCGACGTTCTCTAATAGATTAAGTCCAGTCAGCTGGGACTGTAGAATACACTGACTGCAACTCTGCAGAGGGGTAATACCCCCACCCAATGAGTGTCCTGTATATGACACTAAACTGGATCTGATGATGAGGCTCCAGTCCTGGACTTTGGGAAATGTGGAGTACTTCTTTATTGATATTACTTTCAGATCCACTCTGATAGTTCCTGATAGGGTCCCATTTATGAGTGAAATAGAACTGTTTAACCATTTAAATGTGTGCAAACAAATGACACGTTGAACTAGATTGTTAGTGATAAATTGCAAGTCTTGAAACTGTTTAACTGTGCGTAAAAAATGAGCTCTGGTTCGCTTAAAAATGTCATCGATAAACAATGCATTACAAATTATATATATATATATATAAGCAAAGTTGGTGACTGTAGTCGAGAGCAACCCAAAGTCTCCCTTTTCAATAGCTACAACACCGAGGTGTTGGGGAGGGCGCTACTCCTTTCCATGGATTGCTCCACTTTACCCTTGATACGTATTTTATAATGCTGAGTGTTAAGCAAGGATGTATCAAGTACCATTTTTAAAAAAGTCTTTAGTATGAATCGACCAGGGATTGAACGCCGGTCTCCCGGACCATTGGCGAACACTCTACCCACTAGGCCAATAAGTCAGTTATATATACATACATATGTGTGTGTGTGTGTGTGCATATCTATCTATCTATCTATCTATCTATCTATCTATTCGTGTGTTGCTCGTCTTCGCAAAACCAAACATTTAGCTCTGATGAAGACGTTATACTTGCATGAAAAAAATTTTCTGCTATTATGATTATTTTATTTTTTCTTCTCATACTTAAAATAATTTTTAATTGAATGCTTTCATGTGCTGGCAAGTTTTGAAGTCGAAACGTGTTGGTAGAAATAAAATAAATAAATAAATAATGAATTCTGGGTGTCTCAAAACAGATGCAACCCATTAATATGATAATGATTTATTACTGAGACAAGAAACTCCATGTTAGCTGGTATGAGTTGCAGTCAACTTCCTGTCAGATCTGGTATTTTCAGCCTTCTTGCTGAGATTGTTTACTGACCCAGTGGCTTGAAATTTGTGTACGCAACGATAAATTTGGCTTTACTGGGGATAATTGTTAAAGTTAAACTTCCTGCGAAATTTTGCTTGCACAGTTTTGAATGATTTTGTCTCCAAATAAGTGACGCAAAATATTTTTCTCTCTGTGATCAAATATTAATAGTTGTTATAGTATACTATTTTCAAATCTGAAACAAAAAAGAGCACAACATTATTATTAGTAGAGTTATTAGCAGTCACATGGGTTCCATGTATATTGAGACACCCTGTATATCACCAACTACACCAAGTATATATATTTTGTCCATTTACCTTTTTCCGCATAAAGTCTGTCCGATTAATTTCATTCCCTCTCATTATCTATCTATCTATCTAAAACAGGATTTGACATTAAATAACTTACAAAGGTTAATATGCCATAAACCCAACCAACTAACCAACCAACTTTTATGAACTCCTACACAGAGACGCGCCGAATTTGGCCAACTAGCAAGAACTTACATACATCAGCTCTATGTGAACTTTGAATGCCGTCTAGAGGACCTGTCAAGAGAGAGAGAGAGAGAGAGAGAGAGAGAGAGAGAGAGAGAGAGAGAGAGAGAGAGAGAGAGAGAGAGAGAGAGCGTACTATCAGTACAACTTGATGATGATGATAATTTGCAACCCTTATAAAGTGCGAACGCAACCAAAATTTTTATCTGCCGTGTAGATATATCGATTCCATTGCAGACATGTGAATTTCACTGCGTAAATAAAATAAGATAAAATAAAAACAAGAAAATAACATCGTATCCGTGCAATTACAAGTGTTAGTGTAATTACAGCAATTTTAACAAATTATTACTGTAATTATTTGAGTATAACACGCACTCATGTATAATACACACCCCTAACATTGGATTACGAAATACTGGAAAACAAATTATCATGTTTAATACTCACTGACTTTTTAGAATTTGTAGTCGTTAAATTTAAACTAAATTTAGCATTTGTTAAACTTTTTATCGGTTCGTACGGACTTGAAATGAGAACTTATAGTCTTAAGACACAAAATTTACACAGTGTTTAGAGCAAACAGACGGATATATTCACACAAAACTGCAACAAGCTTGGGGTGAAAATAAGCCGACACTAGGAGAGAAAAATATAAACACACATTCCATTAGGTATTTCATTAGTTTGGATTATAGACATAATTTACTTTCGGTCATCTTGTCCTGAATATAGTGAGGCATGTGACCAGAAAAATAGTTAATTATATTGTTCTTGTGTATGAGACGCTGACCTACATTTTTGGGTTGAAAAAAAAAAAAAAAAAAAAGAAAAGGAAAATAGTGCGTCTTATACTCAAATAATTACGGTATTCAGATTTTTGTTGTAAAAAATTGTTTGGTTTAGTTTGGTTTCTTTGTTTAATGGCATATCAACCTTTGTAGGTTATTTAATGCCAAAGCTAGTCTCCTAGAAGAACAGTAATGGTACTATTTAACCCATAGCTGGGAGGATAAGGGGGTTCATATCTTTTCCAAGCAGTCCATCGCTTTAACCATTACACCACGAGGACACCCTCGTAAAAAATTGTGTATGGTCTCTTAAATTAAAAAAGAGAAAATATACAAATTTTTTTTTATTTTCATTTTGTTGTTGGTTTCTCTTTCTCTCTTACTGTCTTTCTTTCTCTAAAAAAAGACAGTTTCTAAGTGTGAAAGGTTTTTCAGTTATTGCTAACTACTAGTATTTTGGAAGCCGATAGAATTTCATTTTTTGAGATTAAATCAACTCTTATTATCTACAAATTCGCTTAAAATAAAGGTTGATTTTCATACTAACTTTATGTGAAATTCAGTTGGTTTTGTTTGGATAATAATATTGTAATATTGTACAGTTATCTTTTTCATATTCTACGTATAGACGCGTATGGTACAACAACCAGCTGAAGAAGGACACAAAGATTAATATGGGCAGAGCTATCGTCGTTGCCACTCTCCTATGTAGCTCAAAGTCGTTGGTCATTGATCGGCACTACCTACGACTTTTTGAACGGTTCTACCAGTGCTGCCTTCGCACCATCCTTAACATCCACTGGAGTAACTTCATCATTAATCTTGAAGTCCTTGAAAAGTCGAAGATCCCAGTATCAAGGATATGTTACTGAAGTCCCAGCTATGCGGGGCTGGACAAGTCTCCAGGATGGGGTAATCATAGCCTGTCCTGGATCATTCTATGCGGTGAGCTCTCTGTTGGCCATCGCGATAGAGGGGCACCAAAGAAGCGATTCAAGGACTGCTTGAAAAAATCCTTTGGTGCATTGTCACATCGACCAGGGCTGATGGTCCACCCTAGCTAAGAACCGTAACGCCTGTCGTCTCACGGCCAATCATGTTATCTCTTTTGAAAACACCTGTAGGGCTGCTCTCAAGAACAAAAGGCGCTAGAGGAGGAACTGCAATACTATGGCATCAAGCCCTGACCAGACCTTCGGTTGCAGCCGCTATGACCGTTACTGCTTGTCCTGCAATGACTTAATAGTCACGAAGGCGCTTGCAGCCGACGTGGACCGGTCCCTGCTTGATCTTCGTTCCACGCTGCCAAACCATGAATTCTACGTATATTATTCAAGTATATTAATACCGTTATAATTACCACTTACCTTCGTTCTAGGGATTTAGCATGTATCACGCTAGTGTAGTGGTGGGTAGGCAGACCAAGTTAAAAAAAACCCTACCCACCAACACTCATGTACGTAGGATTTTTTGCCCAGGTAAGCAGGCGAGCCGGGTTACGAAACTAATTATCAGCATACCTGCTCTCCCCGTGTTAACTTCGTCACAGCACCTGTTCCAGCTAACCGCTTTCCATCATCTACTCTCAATTTCGTTGAAATACTACAGCGGTATTGGAACTGTAATTAACAATTGCTTTATTTTTTTAAAAATTTCATAAAAACCTAACGTTTCTTAAAAGGCAAAAGATATATATTTCAAATTTCCGCGACGCAAATACTATATTGATGTAGACAAAGACGTAGTCTACCATCTACAAAAGTAGGTAAGTAGTTACCATCGTGTCACGTGATGTCCCACTGAGACGATAGAAATAAGATTAATACTATTCCCCGTGTTTGAATTAACAGTAGCAAGCCATCAGAGAGTGACCGTTAAGAAAGAATATGGGTCACGGGGAGACCAACAGATGTTGGTACTTGATAACCTCACTCAGGTCGGCTGACACCAGGGGGAAGGAGAGAGAAGCCAAATGATTGGCTGGGACCCTAAAACGGAAGTGGCACCTTCTTCCCGTCGGCGAAAAAACGAAAAGAGAAAGTTAGTTATTGAACAGGGCTCGTGGCAGACAGACCTAAAGCCATTACTCCGGGTGAAGAAGACAAAAAATATCTCGGACATGAAGGACCCAAGTTCTTCAAGCCAATATTGAAAATAGCATAAAGTTTGTCAGCCCGTAAAAGAGGAAAGATTCTCCGCAGGAATCAAAGAAAATAAGATAAGTACCCTTGGGACTGTTTCTCCTTATGCCCAATTTTATATACCCCCCCCTCTCTCTCAATTTGAAGGAAAACGAAAGAACAGAAAAGAAGAAAGACATTTATGGTCATGGCTGTTCATTTATTATATATTTGACACTTTGAAGGTGTATCTCTTTGTATAGTAAAGGATTCATGTATTTAAATGTTCCCACGTGGTCTAAGTTGTTATTTGCATTGTCTTCTACGAGTTTGTTATGTCATATTTCTTTTCCAGCTTCTGTTCGCCTTATGTTATCTTGCTTAGAATTGTCCTATTAATTCCTTTAAAATATCACACGGGAAACCGAAATTGTCGACTACTATAATTAATATTATTTACGTCTAAACCTATAGGTCCATATCTTCCATTGTCTAGGGGAGGAAGGAAAGCGACCTGGTGGGTGTGTGGATAGTGTGAAATTTGGAACCCCTTGCGGTCAGTCTAGCCCTAAATTAATCCCTCACATAATATGCCAGTTCTTATATGCCAGAGAGAAAAACTCTGAACGAGGACTTATTCTACAAGGGATCAAGTGCCAACCTGCCCCGTCTTCACACGTGCGAAAATAAAGTCCCGTTTTGGAATTTTAAAGAATTTGCCGTCGCAATCGTATTACTAGGGTGAGTCAAAAGTTTTACAATATTTTTGTAACGTAAGGTACTATTCGGCAGATCCCGAATGCTTTTGCCAAGGTCGTTAGGGTGACAAACCACCCTGGACTGTGAGACGCTGTGCTCGCCAGATACTCTTCGAGTGATACTAATCGGATTTGCCTCTATGGCTTGGGGCACGGTCTCGGAATTCCCAGTCTTAGACTTACCTGACATCGAGGTGCTTGCAACCCGAGAAAAAGTTTTTGAAGTATCTGGTTACTGTACTTTGATCAACAACCTCTTCATTTTTCGCACAGCAAATGGTTTTTGGTTGCTTCTGCAACGTTATGACCCATTGCGAACTCTTAAAGCATACGTTCCCGAATTAGACTAACTAAGTTGCGCGTTCATCTGTGCGTGTTTCAAATCACATACGGACTGAAACAGTGCACACCGTGTCAACGCACTAACTAACACGATACTGCCAACCACGGCAGATACCTATGCTGATTTGAACCGCTTCGTCGCGAATTAGTGCGTACTACCAAAATATTCCAAAACTTTTGACTCACCCTAGTATTATATTAATGCAGTCAAAGACGCCTCTTCACTATCAATGAAAATAGATGTGTTTTTATAACAGAATTAATATATTGATATTTAATTGAAAAATAAATATACAACGAAAGGTAAAAATGATGGGAAAATTTTGTATAATATTCAATTAGTTATTAGCACTGCTCCATCCTGTAAAATAAAGTCAGTATTTGATTTATAGCTACCCTCCAAATTTAGTTAATCAGAATTTTAAATTTAAACTAACATTTCTAACACTATAACAAAGCAAAAATTTTTAAGTGATGAAAATTCATAATGTAAATTCATCTTGGCCGAGTCGACCTTGTAAATATAAGTACTACATTATGTGTAACTGATAAATTTTATTTTGAAATTCTTTATTTCTGTTTAATCATATTCTATCATACGATGAAATCGAAATTACTAATTTTTTGAATGATACTAGATTCGAATGAACACAATATTACACTGCATTGATAAAGTTTACTTAAATATGGACTTGAGTGACATAACAATTATCAATCTTTCGGCTTGTCGGTAAATTATACATTACTCATAACTTGATTGATAGTTCTTTCCCAGCCTGTTTCTTGTCATCATTTTTTAGTTTTATTATAAATTATATGTATATGTCACATAAAGTCAATTGTATATGTCACATAAGGTCAATTGTATATGTCACATAAAGTCAATTGTATATGTCACATAAGGTCAATTGTATATGTCACATAAAGTCAATTGTATATTTCACATAAGAACCATTGTTTTTTCCCAAACACTAGATTAATACCTCTTTCTTTCCTTGTTTCTTGTATTCACTCTTTAGCTTTATTATAAATTGTATTTATATTTTACATAAGGTCAATTGTATATTTCCCAAAAGGTCAATTGCATATTTCACAAAGGCTAGATTAATAACTCTTTCCCTGTTAGTTTCCTGTTATCATTCTTTAGTTTTATTATTAATTATATCTATATTTCACTCAACATTAATAGTATATGTTACATAAGGTCAATTGTATATTTCACATAAGGTCAGTTGTATATTTTACATAAGGTCAATTGTATATTTCCCAAAAGGTCAATTGTATATTTCGCAAAGGCTAGATTAATAGCTCTTTCCAAGCTGGTTTCTTGTCATCATTCTTTATCTTTATTATAAATTGTATATATAAGTCACATAAGGTCAATTGTATATGTCACATAAGGTCAATTGTATATCACATAAGGTCAATTGTATATTTCCCAAAAGGTCAATCGTATATTTCTTAAAGGCTAGATTAATAGCTCTTTCCAATCAGATTTCTTGTCATTATTCTTTAGCTTTATTATAAATTGTATATATATGTCACCTAAGGTCAATTGTATATGTCACATAAGGTCAATTGTATATGTCACATAAGGTCAATTGTATATCACATAAGGTCAGTTGTATATTTCCCATTATGTCAATTGTATATGTCACAAAGGCCAGATTAATAACATATTCCTTGCTGCGTTTTTTGTTATCATTGTTTAACTTTATTATAAATTGTATGCATATTTCACATAAGGTAAATTATAAATTTCACATTTGGTTAGTTGTTTATTTCACATAAAGTAAATTGTATACTTCATATAGTCTAGATTAATATACGCGTTACTTAATGGTTTCTTGTCATTGTTCTTTAGCTTAATCCATTGAGAAAATTTGAGAGAAGGTGGTCCGTCATGAACACTGTTTGAAAGCAATGTGTGAATTCTAATTTTTACTTTCAAATCCCTGAAACTGTCACATGGCGAGCAACTGACGATTCCCTCAAAGCCCCCCACAAGAATAGAGAGAGAAGGAAAAAACAAAGAAAAGAAAAAAGCGTTGTAGAGTGTCTGGGTTAAAGCCTTTTAGTTTCAATGTTACCTTTTTTCTTGTTATTACACTTTTAGTATCAATATATCACGATCTTTTTTTTATTTCAATTTTATTAGTTTAAATTTTTTATCGTTAAGTAGTGCATTGTTATGTTTTAATACTACTATACACTATGGGAAATATAGGGTGTCTCAATATACATGGGACCCATGTGACTGCTAATAACTCTACTAATAATAATGTTGTGTTCTTTTTTGTTTCAGATTTGAAAATAGTTTATTCTAACAATTATTAATCCACGATAACAATGCCTTAGACTAGAGAGGAAAAATATTTTTCGTTACAACTTATTCGGAGACAAAATCATTCAAAACTGTCTCAAAATAGATGCAACCCATATGATAAAGATTTATTATATATGATAAAGATTTATTTCTAAAACAAGAAATTAAAAAAAGATTGCATGTCCTGGAAGCTGATATAGTAACAATTAAAAAATCAACAACATTCATTTGATGTCTCTTGCTCAAAGGATGTATTTTTTACAGGACGTGTTCCAAATAACCGCCATTGCACTTGTCTCAGTAATACATCATTATCATATTATTGGGTTGCATCTATTTTGAGACACTGTTTAATACCAAAGTTTAAACCTCTAAGGGTGTCTGTAAAAATTCTCTATCGCTCTCCCTCTCTCTCTCTCACGCACACGCACACGCGCAGAACGCACTTTGTGTATGATAAATAAATTTCTAAAAGTATCTTCTTTAGATCTAATATTTTGCACGCTTGAAAATGTCTTTTTGCTGGTAACCTTAAGGAGAGGGTTAATAAATAATTTGGGTCAGAGTATTATGATATTTTTGGATGTTGATCAGTTAGTTTCTAAATATTCGCAAGAAGTACAGCTGATTAGGATAAAGAACTGTAAAGGAAGAAAACAGTCATTATTTAAAAAAAAATCAAACTAAAATCAGCAGTTTTAGAAGTGAAGAACACAAATATTTACAAAAGGAATATTCTGAAACCTTTTGTTTTTGGAAGTTAGGGAAAAACAAAAATTATCTATTTCTTAAAATAAAAACAAAAATGCTTACCACTTTTAGTGGAGTATAAAAATAGCCCAAATGCCCATAAATTGAAGGCATATCTGCAACAAATAAAAAGATAATCTCATTTATCCTTTGCTCTGTACGAGTTTTCAATAAAATATCAGTGTGTTATTTAATAAATAACACTCATGAAACATCATTTTCGTATCTTCCTAAACCATTTGTCTATTAATACATTCTAACATTTAATGTTGCTCTGATGAAATAACATTGAATCAAGATTATATATAGTCCTTGTCCCCATTATTGGCACCCTTTCATTTTTTTGTAATATCTTTTGCAACAAACAGAAAATAACCAAATTCATATAATTTATTCATATAAACTTTCTGTTTTATCATTGGCTGTTCTTTATCAAACATGAACTGTCAAAATTCCGACCCAGTGCCGGACTGTCAATGCTCAATGGCAGACTTGAGGCCGAAAGGACTCCGTCTTTAGTTGGGCCACCTTCGGGTGGGTTAGTAGCATTATTGACACCTTTGAATAGCACTGGACCCTTTGGTCCAGTTTAAGCTATAATCAGGCATCCGTGCCTGGACCCATGTTTGGGTCCATGTCCAAATAGGCTCATCGGTCTCACATTGCAGTAAGTGAGCCGATGACCAGCAAAGTCCTGCAGGGTTCGAGCCTCAGCTCGTGCCCGACCTTCTCCTCCCCTAATCCCCACTTTAAGCCGACCTTCGGGTCATTGACCTTGTGTCAAGTCCTGTCTGGTGGGAAGCAGAGACAAATAAAACCATGAACTGTCAATAGACCAAAGCTGTTTTGCTAGATTTGAATTTTTTTTTAGAAGATATTCTACATTATATACTGAAATTTTATTAGTGCCAATAATTATGACCAACACTGTAGCTATTTACTTTGAGCCACTAGCAAGTGACACAAATAAGTCATATGTTTAAACTAAACATTATTTGAAAGAAGCCATCATGTCTATTTTGAAATCTATATTATAAAGTGGATGAAAGTTATAATTGTTATCAGTTTCCATTTGTTACTGTTATAAAATTTTGTTCCCCTGCTCATTGACTTGAATTGGTAATTGTAATACCATCAATATAAATTTAGAAAATACTCTTGACTCTTTCACCTTTTGATGCTGTTTCAGTAGATTCGTTTTTTAAAATTTTTTTCAAGAAATATTCCACATTATACACTAGAATTTCATGAATAATCAATAATTGTGACAAGGACTATATCGTATTCTGAACAACTACTGGCAAAGATGCACACACACACACACACACACACACACACACACACACACACACACACACACACACACATACACGTGTGTGAGTGTGTGTGTGTGTGTGAAAATGTACAAATATGAAAAAACACAGGGTCTTTAGTGGATGGTTTTATATTTGAATATTTTATATCCTCTGGAGACCTTGTGTTTTTCATATAATACATTTTCATGTCGTCGGATTTACTTTCATTTTCACACACACACACACACACACACATATATATATATATATATATATATATATATATATATATATATATATATATATATATTGCAGTGAAATAATCAATCCGCTCTTTGGCATTAATAAATGCAACAAACTTTCTCCTAATTTTTATCTGAATTTTCTGAACTGAGGAATTACCATTACTAGCAGTCCTTAACGGTATGTCACACTAGCCTGGGCAACAATTATGTAAATAGCACACTTAGAGTGTTGTCACTTTGATTTTTATTTAGCAGTAAATAAACTAATAACAGATAAGATGCAAAACACCATTTATTTAATAGCTGAACATTATGACTTTATAAGATATACCTTAAACAAACAAGATTAAATAATTAAATTATTGGTGTCATTTTTTTTAAAAGCATGCAGAGGAAAATATGAGATAACTTAATATAAAGAAAAAATAGAAAATAGACATACAAAAAAAAAAATCACAACTTAATTGTTCCCACATCGATGTTTTATGACAATTTTAATTCTTTCGGTCATGGATTTCATAAATTTGAAGAAATATTATTTATCAAAATATTCCAAATTCTATGACAACTTTAATTCTTTCGGTCATGGATTTCATCAATTTGAAGCAATATTATTTATCAAAGTATTCCAAATTCTATGACAACTTTAATTCTTTCGGTCATGGATTTCATCAATTTGAAGCAATATTATTTATCAAAGTATTCCAAATTCTATGACAACTTTAATTCTTTCGGTCATGGATTTCATCAATTTGAAGAAATATTATTTATCAAAGTATTCCAAATTTCCCGAATGGAAGTTGATAGATCTTCTTTGATGGAAGGAACTGTCTCATGGACCATTTAAAAATGTTTCACTGTAAATCTTCAGTTGGATTTAGAGTTGGTCATGTCGTTGATTTTCTATACCTTTCCATATGAAAAGCTTTAAGTCCTTTTTTGCGCTGTAATAAGAAGCATTATTGTCTTGAAAAATGATTTCATCATCACCAAACCAATTTTCTATCGATTTAATGAGAAAATAATCCATACAGGTGCCTTGGCTGTTGAGTTATTAATTAGCATCGGCCCATATCCTTTAAATGACATGCAACCTCATATCAAGAATGACTTTAGGAATTTACTTGTTTTCATCTTGCAGTTATCTTTACATGTTTTATTTGAACGGTCATCAGTTATTAAATAAAAATGTTTTGGGTCTATTCTGTTATTAGTTTATTTACTGCTAAATAAAAAAAACCTAAAGTGGACATAATCTAAGTTTGATAATTCCATAATTATTGCTAAGGGTAGTCAGCTTTTAAGATAGTTACTGATTTTCAGAAAGTACTTAGTATTAAAATCTTTCACTTATTTATGTCAAACATGCATTTCACTTTTAAAATCTAATGTCATAACTATTGTTATAATGAAAGAATCTTTGGATATACAGTATTATTTATGGTGTATTAATCCGGATTGAAACAAAAATATAAACATAAACCATTTAAAGTTGCACGCACATATTTCTGTTGAAAACTTGCCGAAAATTTTCCACAGAAGAATATTAACTTCATAAAATATTTATATGATAATATAATAGCTAAATCTCTTTTATGTAGATTTATCTTTTATAATAACAATTAACGTAAATTTTCAATCGACAAGATATAAAATTCATAAAGAAACAAAAGTAATAATTTAATTGTGTCATAAAAATATTATTCCCATTTGATTAAGCAATATTTTTAAGGTTGATAGATAGTTTTTAGTTTATGAACGCTGAATTTTGAAAATTTTTTTGACCCTTTATTTTAAGAACGTAATAAAACTTTAAAAAATGTCATTGTCTATTTTTTCTTGGTTTTGCCAGAAAAATAACGGGTCAAATTATAAAAAAAGAAGAGAAAAGAAAGAAAAAAAATATAAAAAGAAGTTTTCATGAATTAACATAGAATTAAACTATTTTATTGACAAATCGACAAAAAATAAAACAAGGGTCTGATGAAGATGATTTAAAGCATTTTTGTTTCTTTTTTATTATTACATCACCTAAACTGTTTTTAATGTGATAGAAATCTGTCTTTGCATTTA
Source organism: Sepioteuthis lessoniana (assembly GCA_963585895.1). Taxonomy (NCBI): domain Eukaryota; kingdom Metazoa; phylum Mollusca; class Cephalopoda; order Myopsida; family Loliginidae; genus Sepioteuthis; species Sepioteuthis lessoniana. The sequence continues at coordinate 41,900,333 of OY757917.1, read as the reverse complement.
TTCTATAAACAGTGTAAGATTTTGGGGGGGACAAACGCCGTAGAATTTGCATAAATCTTTTAGGTTTTATGTTGCTTCTACATGTAAGTAAATCTTCAGATGAAAATATTTCCGGTTCTCAGAGTGTCCTCAAATATATATATATATATATATATATATATATATATATATATATATATATAATGTTGGTTTAACCTCAACTACCCTGTCGAGGAGACTGACAATGCACCTTTCAGACACAAGTTCAATAGCTCAGCATTTAAAAAAACATTCATGCCCAACGGCACAGCTACGGAAAATTCTCACCGACAACACAACAATATTAGAACATCAAAATAATAAACAAAAACTTCAGATTCTCGAAGCATTACATATCAGAAACCTGCAGCCAACACTTAATAGAATTAATTTTCAAACCAGTGCTAATGTACTTAAATGTCTTTAGCTACTGGCACTAAATATAGAATCACATTCAAAAACAAACGCCACAACCTTCAACGGCAAAGACGCCCTTACACAGTTGTAATATGCTAAAACAAAAGTTACATCACTTTTGTAGTAGATCCTCCCCTGATGATGGCCCAAAGTCGGGCAGAAAGTACTAGGGATATATGCAACTATGGACAATACATAAATCAATTCCCCCAGAATACAATAAAAGTAATACGGGAATTCGAACGGATCCAAAAGAAAATATGTAGACATAAAATGTCTATTATGTTTAATGAAATTTGCATATATATATATATATATATGAGAAATTCCTCCTCTATTTCTTTTTGCTAATGACATAATTTAACGGTAAATTAAAATCATCACAATTTTGTAGGGTTCAATTTTATTAAAGAATCAGATATAAACATCCCAAACGTCCGTACTCATAATGTTCCTTAGGTGTCAATTTTTGTATCAAACATTTCCTTTCAATGTTGCTTCATCTACTTTGTATGGAAATGACATTCATTTCTGGAGAGGAATAGTTTTCGTCAGTGTGAAAATAGCAGACTCATGCAAATACTACCTCCACCAAAACTTCTTTAAATATGAGAGTCATTCTATCGATCTATCTATGAGAGTCAATTTATAGATAAGGGTACTCTATCTATCTATCTATCTATCTATCTATCTATCTATGAGAGTCAATTTATAGATAAGGGTAATCTATCTATCTATCTATCTATCTATCTATCTATGAGAGTCAATTTATAGATAAGGGTAATCTATCTATCTATCTATCTATCTATCTATGAGAGTCAATTTATAGATAAGGGTAATCTATCTATCTATCTATCTATCTATGAGAGTCAATTTATAGATAAGGGTAATCTATCTATCTATCTATCTATCTATCTATCTATCTATCTATCTATCTATCTATCAGATAAATCAATAAATAAGGGGATTTAAAAAAAAAGTAAAATTAATTATCATTTCAGATCTTTTTTCCATAAATGTAAACTCCACATTGTTTGAAATTGATTTATAGTAAAAATTATTTTAATTTCTCAAAAATATTTTTCAAGCTATTCAAAATGACAACAAACCAAATTTATGATTGCTGAGAAATGCAAACCACATGAAATTTACAGAAGAATGTGTGATATGTACAGAGAATCATGTTTTTGTCAAAAAAGGTTTACAAATGGGCAAAACATGGGTTTGGCGCTACGAGCCAGAGTTGAAAAGACATTCCATGGAGTGGATATGCACAGACTCTCCGGTAAAGAAAAAGTTCGGGACGCAGCATGACCTTCTTTATTGAAGGTAATACTAACAGTCTTCTGGGATATAAAAGAACTCATGCTAATTGATTTCCTTGGAAAAAGGTACCAGTATGAACAGTGCTTATTCTTGTCACCCCCCCCCTCAGGCAATACTGACTTTATTTACTGAATGATCCTCGTATTAGCATCTTTATGTCAATGACAGTTTGGCTTTCAGGTATCATATTCTTTTTGACGATAAAACCTGACTTTATTTACGTTTATTTAGTTACCTCCTGAACAACAGGGATCATTTAACGTTTCATTGGTATAAAAAGTAGTTTCATTTTGAAGAGTAAAAATCAGATAATCTTGACTGAATATAGTTAAAAACCTTTTCAGAGATAACTGATAATTCTTAAACAGTTGGTTGGAATCAGGTAAAAAATCGTGGTAAATTTTAATATAATTATACATTGATATTCACTGGTGTTCTCAAAAGAAGTAAAAGTGTAAGGCTAAAAAAAATAATATACGACCTAATTACTCTATAAATAATACAACACGATTAATACATTGATTCAATTGAAGAGAAAACCAACCAAATGAAACACCACCAACCAAACCAACCAATCAAACAGCTTAGTAGGCAAGGGCTGTAGAATACGCTGGCAGCATCTCTGCCCACCAAACGAGTATCTGGATATGACACCAAACAACTTGATGGTGAGGCTCCAGCCCTGGAGCTTTAGGGAATATGGAGTATCCCTTCATTACCATTACTCCCAGGTCCACTCTCACCCGGAGTGGTAGTACCTGTTAGAGTCCCATCTATGTGTCAAATAGAATTATATAATCATTTGTTCTACCGGAAACCATTTAACTGTGTACAAACAAATGACTGATGCCAAATTGAATTATTAGTATTGCACAGCAATACTAGGAACCATTTAATTGTGTACAAACAAATGGCTAAAGTTTGATTAATTTGTTTGTATTGTTGGCGACCGCAGTCGAGGGCGACCAGAAGGTTCCCCTTTCAATAGCTACTCACCGAAATGTAGGGTAGGGCGCTACTCCTTTCCCAGGATTGCTCCACTTTACCCTTGATAGTACCTTATATTGCTGAGTGTTAATCAAGGAGGTATCAAGTACCATTTTTAAAGTCTGTGGTATGACGCGACCTGGGATTGAACCCAGGTCTCCCTGACCATTGTCGAACACTCTACCCACTAGGTCATACGTTGCAATAATTGAAACTGTTTAACTTTGTACAATCCAATGAGATTTGGCTCGTTTAAAAATTGTTACCTACAAACTATTCGTTTACAAATCGCATATATTTGATATCTATACGTATAAACAGGATTTGGCATTAAATAACCGACAAGGGTTTATATGCCGTAAAACATAACCAACGAACAAATCAGTTGAAGAGACAGACAAATGCCGAAAGATTTTAGGCTCTTAGTTATTACTATCAGATTGTTCTGTGATATAATGCAGTACTTCTCAAACTATCTGTTGTGGCGTATCAGCATGATATTTTACAACTATGGCATGAACTGGTACCATATTTGTGCCATATTATAATTTGATTTATGATCAAGTTCTAAGTATTTCTATCTGTTGTATTGTGTCACAGCATATAAAAAGAATAATATCAACTAATTCAAAAAGATCTCATGCATTTTCATTTTTACATGTCCCAGCCAACAACCTTTAGTGCCACCACTCTGATATGTATCTCTATTTCTCCCTCGCTGTCTTCTCAGTCGATTCTTTTATTTCTCCCTTTCTTTCTTTCTTTCTTTCTTTCTTTCTTTCTTTCTTTCTTTCTTATGACCCATCCCTCCTTTTATTCTATTTTATTTTATTTTTAATTATCTATTTCCTCCGAAACTACACTTAAAAAAACCCAATCATTCTGAAGAAGTCTTTCCGAAATAAAGACGAAGTATCAATTTGAAATTCGTTGTCAGTGTTTAGTTTATCCACTTTCCCATTTATTTTTCTTCACCTCGTCGGATTTACAAAATCCACTATTCTTCCATATATATACATATAGTGTATGTCTCTCTATCTATATCTATCTATATATATAGAGAGAGAGAGAGAGAAAGAGAAAGAACACACACACACACACACACACACATACACACACATACACACATATATATATATATATATATATGTATAATGATAATGTGAAACTGGAAATTCTCCACGTAGTGGCAGTCAATGACTTGCGTACCACCATCGGTATGCATACCAGCACTTTGATTAGAGATGGTCTAGTGGCTAGGAACCATTGGTCAAAGTGAATTAAATTACCTTACCGTCGTTAGTTCAATCCCTGGGTCGGTTAGCACAATATAAAGTAATGCATTCCTATTCAGAGGAGGGACGAATAAAAAAGGAAAAACTTAACTGCTACGGAACATGGACAACAGGATAAGAACAATCTACTCCGGTTACCCAATAGAGATCGGTTCAAAATTACTGGAAATTTACTGAAGAAGAGTAAAGAGTAGTTGTGATAGAAAAGACTGGGTTTATTAGTATATAAAAAGATTGTCTCATTTATATCTTTTTAAAAATCATGCAAAACTTTATAAGAATCTTTAATGATATAGAAGTTAAATCTATTTGAGTGAGTCAAAAGTTTTGCAATATTTTAGTAACGTGAAGCACTATTCGGCAGCTTCGGATACTTTTTGCCAAAGTAGTGAAGGTGACGAACCACACTAGACTGTGAGATGTCGAACTCAACTGATACTCGTCGGATTTGCCCGAGTGGACCTAGGAGTAATGGCTGTGAAAGAGTGCTCCACACTTCCCAGATCTTTAGAACTGGAGCCTTACCATCAGATGCAGTTTAGTGTCATACTCAGGACACCCCTTTTTTTGAGTGAAGTTTATTCTTCTACATAAGATACAGTCAGCATATTCTAAGCTCTACTAATTAGTCCATGGAGTTTTTTCTAATGAGTAATACTTATGTTAGAATGCTATGTTCTACAAAGTCAATGACAATTTGCAGCATATGCTACTGGTTATAACAGAATGGACCAAACTAATGCCCAAAACAAGCTTTTAATGTTAGGATTACAGGTATGTTTTATTTCCAAGTATTATTTCTAATGATTGTAGAACCCGTAATCAATGATAAGACAACATGAATGAAAGATACAACAAGCCGTTCAACATTTATTATGAATAGTGAAAGCTATAAGATATTCTCTTATAGGATGAATAAAAGAAAATTCTTTGGCAGATTGTGTTGTGTACTACCGTGGGATCTTGGCAAACAACGAGGAACACGTATATATAAAAATATAATCTTATATTTTTATTCTTCGATGGTGAGGCTTGTCTGGCGCAGTGGGAGAGAGTTCGCACACACAAAGGTGCTGTCGGGAATCGGAACATTCTCAATGTTATATAGTCTTAAAACTCCTACCCGACTCACATGGCCACGCTTCTTCACCCACGCAATGTTTTTTTTTTTTATTGGCTATGATTTACATCCACGCAATGCTTGTTCTCCATTGGTCATGGCTTACAACCACTCATCTTTTTATGCCTCGGGTATCACGCCAACGCATTGTTTGTTTTCTGGTAGTCACTTTGTTTTATCTACGACCGAATGTATCTATCAACGTTTATAGCCGGTCAAGGCAATATATTTCAATTGTTGTTGGCGTGTGCTCTTGTCTTGTATTAACAGATTAAATAAAGGATTCGTTTCGAAGTTCCATGTAGGCTCCCGAGTTCGTCATGAAACACCTGAAGAAGGCTGAAAGACGCATTGGCTGAAACGTTGTGCATATAAGAATAAAAATGAAGACAATAGTCAGAATACACTAAATGATAAACATTATCAAGCTTCATCTCTGAAACTTAGTCAAATAAACATGATTCAATTCAGCATAGTACTACGAAGATTTGTCCACAAAGCAATATCTTGATAATAGTGAACGGAAATGTCAAGATGAAGGAAATTGAATTACTTGAAGTTGGAGCCTTTAAGCATTCAAGCTTTGTTTTATTAAAGAAATGCTACACATTTTAATATGACAGCATTAAAACAAACTGTTTTAATGATTGGTAGAAGAAAAAAGATTTGTCTTAACACACACACTGGCCCAGTTGGCTGGAGCAGTAGTATACACTGGCTGCATCTCTATAGAGAGGTACGACTCCCTCAATGAGTGTCCTAGATATGACACTAAACAATCTGATGGTGAGGCTCCATTAGTACTAGAGTTTTGGGGAATGAGGAGTACCCCTTTTATTGCCATCGATCCCAGGTCTATTCTGGCCCGGAATGGTAGCACCTGGTTGGGTCCTATCTATGGGTTAAATTGAACTAAACATTGTACTTATGCTAAACTGAATTGTTGGAAATCGAACAGTTTTTTATATTGAAACTGTATGCTTATGCAAAACTGAATTGTTTGAAATAGAACTGTTTATATGCATAAAATGGATTAAATAACCTACAATGGTTGATGTGCTGTAAAACCAGACCAAACCAATCAACACATACACACACATGCATATACGCGTCTATAAACACAAAATAATGTCAACTCACACATGTATATTCGTCCATACACACATACACACACACATGTCTACATACATACGTCCACACACACACACATGCATCCATATACGCACATACACACGTTCATACACTCATATACGCATCTACGCACACATACATGTCTACACATTCACACATACGCCCACACACAAATTTACATACGTGTCCTCACACACACACACACACACACACACACACATCTACGTACACAAACACGTTCACACACATATATGCGTCTACATACACACACATCCACACAAACACGCACGCGCATACTACGCGTCTACAAACACATCACACAGTCAGGTGCTTACATACACATACACGTCCACATACGCGTCTACATACACATGTCTACACACAAACACATACGTGTCTACACACACACGTCTTCACAAACGTACTCATACACACATACACACACATACGCGCAGGTGCTTGTGGTTTAATAGATATCGTCATTGGGAATGGACACGGTGACACGAGTTCAAATCCTGGTCGAAGCTGATTGCATTTCACATTGCATTAATACCACTGGGAAAAGTGTGAATCCAATTATTTTCCTTCCAGCTATAGGTAAACAGTAGGGGAGACTAGGTTCTTTAGCCTTGCTAAGGCAACCAGTCTAGGAGAAGGAAGAATCTGAATTCAAGTCTGTTGAACTCCACTTAAAAATTGACCTTGTGTCACATCCTGCCCGTACGGAGGGTTTGGTAAATACATACACACATACAGGTACATGTCTAAACATAACACGTCTACACACACATATGTCCACACACACATGCTCGTCTACTCAAGCATACTTCTACACACGTCCACAAATACATATAGGCGTCTGCATCGCCCACACACGTTTGTGCATCCCCCGCACACATACGTAAGTTTATACGCCTACACAGAGACACGTGACCAAACGTTGAAAATCGACATGGTGATCCGTCTCACTTTCGCCCAAATTTCTTTGGTAAACGTTGAGGGTTATTTATAGTAACTGCTGGTACGAAGTGGTTACCCATTTAAGTAAAGAGACGACTTGTCGCTGTTTAACTTCGGTGATGTGACTAGAACTGTTGCTTTTAGCATTTCTTAACGTTCACATTGCGACAGCATAGATATTGATCGGAAAATACAATTTAGGACACAAAAAAAAATGAAATAAAACTAAATTTTTTTACCTTTTAATTATCTCACAACAGCTTTAGTGGTCTTGACTACTTTACGGTTTTTCTTTGAAAATTTAGGTCCTTGGCCTAATGAGTAGAGTGCTCACCAATACTCCTGGAGACCGGGGTTCAATCCCAGGTCGTTATACCAAAGACTCAAAAAATGGTACTTGATGCCACCTTGCTTAACACTCAGCATTATAAGGTAAGGGTAAAGTGGAGGAATCCAGGGAATGGAGTAGCACCCTCCCCTACACCTCAGTGTAGTAGGTATTGAAAAGGGAGCCTTCTTGTCACCCTCGACTAAGGTCGCCAACTTTACTTACTTTATATCATCGCTACAACTATTTGAGTATAAGAGGAAAACAATTCGAGCATTGTAGCAGAGGAAATATATTATGGTTTGATATTTCCACGTGCAAAACAAACTAAAATACTTTTCGACGAATTAATAACATTTTTATTGCCTGGAAAAATTTACTATTACAAATGCAAGAAAGAGATTATAAAGAGTTGTATGAAATAAACGTCCAAGAGGTCTTTTAGAATAAGTTGAAAATCCTTAATAGAATGGAATTTATTGTGTGAAGACTTACGCTAAAGCATGATATCGCGTGGCATATGACACGAAGTCTGTTGTGGTGAAAGCTCCCTCTGTCGGCGGAAATGCACGCACTTGTGGATGCTACTAGTTGTCGAAGCAGGACCGAAGAAAGAGGTTTGATTTTGCCAAGCCCTTCCTTTATGTGCCACTCTGGTCATGCCACCTAGCGGTCATTAGAAGAACTATTTGGCAGACAAGGGATGTAATTCTTACAGTATCTAGCAAATTAGGATTAATAACTGTTACTTATCCGTTAGACCTTTTGTTGATTTTTTTCTCTTGAGAATTCAACCCGGTCAGCAGGGGCAATAGAATACAATGATTGTTTCTCTGCAGAGGGATAAGACCCTCCACCTTAACGAGTATCCTGTATATATGACACTAAACAAACTGATGGTGGGGTTCCAGTTTTGGAGTTTTGGGAAATGTGGTATACCTCTTTAATGCCATTACTCCCAGTTCCACTCTTACTTAGAATGGTAGTACCTATTAGGTTCCCAACAATAAGTCGAATAGAACTGTTTAATCATTTACAACACTGGAAACCATTTAACTTCGGCAAATAGAACTATTAGTGTTAGATAGTAATACTTAAGAATATTTAACTGTGTGTGAATAAAGCCATTAGCGTTAGCAATACTTGAAACCATTTAACAGTGAGCAAAAATGAACCCTACCAATTGTTAACTACGAACTATTTCTTTAAAATCATATATATTTAATATGTATGTGGGGTTGGTTGGTTTTTATGGCATATTGACACTTACTTGTACATTACATATTGCCAAATCCTGTTTATACTTATATATCAAATATGTATGATTTGGTTTGGTTTCTTTGTTTAATGGCATATCAACCTTTGTAGACCATTTAATGCCAAAGCTATTCTCCTAGAAGAACAGTAGTGGTACTATTTAACCCATAGCTGGGAGGATAAGAGGGTTCATACCTTTCCCAAGGGTATTTGCCCGGAAGTGAACGTAATAGCGCGACTTGAGTACGAACTTGATTACTACGATTCCGCAGTCCATCGCATTAACCATTACACCACGAGGACACCCCCACGTATGATTTGCAACAAATTTCGTAGATAACATCTTTAAACGTGCTTGAGCTCATTTGTTTGCACCAAGTTAAATGGCTTCATGTATTTTCATCTAACATGAATAATTCTATTAAATAATTTATCAGTTGTCTGCACAATTAAATGGTTTCATGTATTTTCATCTAACACGAATAATTCTATTTGATAATTTATCAGTTGTTCACACAGTTAAATGGTTTCAAGTATTTTCATCTAACACAAATAATTCTATTTGATAATTTATCAGTTGTTTGCACAGTTAAATGGTTTCAAGTATTTTCATCTAACACGAATAATTCTCTTTGATAATTTATCAGTTGTTTGCACAGTTAAATGGTTTCAAGTATTTTCATCTAACACGAATAATTCTATTTGATAATTTATCAGTTGTTTGCACAGTTAAATGGTTTCAAGTATTTTCATCTAACAAGAATAATTCTATTTGATAATTTATCAGTTGTTCGCACAGTTAAATGGTTTCAAGTATTTTCATCTAACAAGAATAATTCTATTTGACAATTTATCAGTTGTTCGCACAGTTAAATGGTTTCAAGTGTTATATACTCACATAATAAATATGCTTATATACACATATACATGTTCATGCAGCATCATACATATATATACTGAGGCAATAATAAAGACGCACGCAGGAAGACTTCTTTAACAATATTTACCTCTCACTTTATTGCAAGGGTTTGAAAAGTTTGTGTGGGGTTTTACTGTGAGAGGGAGCTGGAGATCGAACATAACTGCAATATTTTGACCCCTCACTCTTATGGCTGTCACGTTGTGTCTTTCTTGTTCTCTCAATGCTCAACCGGAGGCCTAGGGGCTCACTCTGCTGGGTCATCTGCTACATCTTATCAGCAACTTCTCAGGTCCCCAAACTCCATCGGGATTCCCGAGGCCCCCCCCTCGGCCGGGTGTGGCTTTCCCTACCCCATCTCTTCTCCAACTGGCCTTGAACTCCAACTCCGTCCGAACTTCAACTCCCCAGTCTCGTCGAACTCAACTGAGTTATATAATCGTTCGACGCCCACTCGATCTTTGAAATCGAATGTTTAATCGTCATCAAGCGGAAATAACTGTCATGCAGTTCAGAGGTCACTCTCTTCCGGTGCATCACTGTGTAGTGGCACAGTGGGACCTTCACCTTGTCCCATATTATTAGCCTTAATCCGCCCACGCGATCTCTTTCGATTACTGGCCATTGGAATGTGTCACTTCCTTCAGGTGTATCACCTTGGAATAGCATTTTTGGGCCGGGTCGAAGGTCAAAATATTACACAAGTATTTTCATCTAACACGAATTATTCTATTTGATGATTTATCAGTTGTTCGCAAGGTTAAATGGTTTCAAGTATTTTTATCTAACACGAATAATTCTATTTGATAATTTATCAGTTGTTCGCACAGTTAAATGGTTTCAAGTATTTTCATCTAACACGAATAATTCTATTTGATAATTTATCAGTTGTTTGCACAGTTAAATGGTTTCAAGTATTTTCATCTAACACGAATAATTCTATTTGATAATTTATCAGTTGTTCGCACAGTTAAATGGTTTCAAGTATTTTCATCTAACACGAATAATTCTATTTGATAATTTATCAGTTGTTCGCACAGTTAAATGGTTTCAAGTATTTTCATCTAACACGAATAATTCTCTTTGATAATTTATCAGTTGTTCGCACAATTAAATGGTTTCAAGTATTTTCATCTAACACGAATGATTCTATTTGATAATTTATCAGTTGTTTGCACAATTAAATGGTTTCAAGTATTTTCATCTAACACGAATAATTCTCTTTGATAATTTATCAGTTGTTCGCACAATTAAATGGTTTCAAGTATTTTCATCTAACACGAATAATTCTATTTGATAATTTATCAGTTTCTTTCACAATTAAATGGTTTCAAGTCTTTCTATTTAATACGAATTATTCTATTGTTCACTTCATTCATTTGTACACAGTCAAATGGTTCCCATTATGGATATGTCATACCATTAATTCTATTTTGTATATAGTAAGATGGTTTCAAGTACTACACACTAATAAGTTTGTTTGCACACTGTTTAACGGTTCTAAGTATTGCTATGTATCGTTAACAATTCAATTAAACATCAGCAATTTGTTTACACTCTGTTAAATGGTTAAACTGTTTTCTTTCTAACAATTAGATTTAATATGTCCCTTGTTTACACAGTTTAAGCGTCAGACAGTTCTGTTTGACCCATAGAGAGGACCCTTTCAGGTCCTACCACTTCGGATCAGAGTGAACCTGGGAGTAATGGCAACGAAGGAGAACTCCCTAAAGTTCCAGGACTGGAACCTCAGCATCAGATAGTTTAATGTAATATCCAGGACATAATTTAATATGTATGAATAAACAGGATTAGGCATTAAATAACCCACAAGCGTTGATATGCCGTAAAACACAACCAACCAATCGCTTCAAAACGAAGGCACGTAGGTTTGTTTCGTAATATGAATATATAGACAAATAAAAGAATAATAATTGCTTTACGAAACCCCAAAGTCAAATGATAAATATATTAACGGTTCATTCGTAAAAATACAACTTAAAATTATTTTATTAGCACTGACAAGAAACGTTGTCTAGAATATAAAATCATTATAGGTCAGGCAAGGGATTTTTCAGTGCAGCTGGTATCATGTAACCTAGTACAATATGATAAATTTAGATTGGAGAGGAGTTTGGCACTACAAGGTAATCTCTTTTGTTCTGAGAGACACCACGAAGGATAATACTCGGCACAGCACACCGATGATATATCAGTCAGCTGGGGTTGCAGAATACACCAACTGTATCTCTGCAGAGGGGTAAGACTCCCTCAATCAGTGTTCTTGATATGACACTAAACAATCTGATTGTGAGACTCGCGTAATGCTGGAGCTTTGGGGAATGCGGAGTACCCCTTCATCGCTCTCAGGTTCACTCTGACCCGGAGTATCAGAACCTGATAGGGTCCTCTCTATGGGTCAAATTGAACTGTCTGACGCTTAAAATTTCGTTTTCTTTCAATTTCAGTCTAAAAATCCCAGAGACGTTTGTGCATCTCATTCTCTAGGACAGATACCTTTTGTCCGTAGGGTCATATTTCAATTTCTTCCACAATTCCCAGTGGATCACCTTCCTCACCCACCCGTGTCTAGTCTCATACTCCTTCAGAGCAAATCTGCTGTATTTACCCACCATGTGATTGAATGTTTCGTCTCTATCTCTACGTAAACCACACTTGTCACTTCGTTGCGGCTTATCTATTATTGCTCTGACATAATCGGTTCCCATGGCGCTATTCTATGCTGCCATCAGAAGAGATTGAGTTTGTCTCTTAAGGTTTCCCTTTTTTAGCCCCGTCCATGTTTTTCTTGTCTGAGATGTCACTTGTTTGTCGCTTAAAATGTTTATAGACGTTTTCCTTCCCATTTTTGTTTTCTAGTTATTTTCGTTCTGCTGACCTTCGTGTTGTCAGTATTGTTTCTTGTGGCTGTAATCAGTCTTCTTCCGCACTTTTCTATGTACTCTTGTATAGATATGTCAACGATGTATTTAATATTGGTAAGTTTATCCTTCTTTTCTTGACACATATAGTCTGTTATGTCATCTCTGGGGTGTAAGGCCTTATGCATCGTCATTAGTTTTCTTGTTCTCTAGTCCATTTGTTTAAGTTCTTCCCTGGTCCACTTCAAGGATTGTTCCGAGTATCTTACAAGGGGCAGCCCAGGTGTATATCCCTTTTATAAGGTTCCTGTTATAGTTTGCTTTTGAGTAGCTTTTTCGTTCTCCTGAGATACTCCTTTTTAATTTTTTCTTTCATCCCCACTTGTTTGATGGTGTCCGCTTCCAAACTGCCAAGTATTTGTAAGTTTCCTTTTCCCCGAGCGTTTTGATTTTTTCTTGATTTGGTAGTTCCATTCCTTCGTTCTTGTATCGTTTCCAGCTTTTTATTATTAGTATGTTGTATTTTTCTATGCCAAATTCCATCTCTATGTCCTGACAGTATTTCACTGCCTGTATAAGGGTTTCCAATTCTTTTTCGTTTTTGGCAAACAGTTTGATGTTGTCCATGTACATTAGATGATTGGTCTTTTCTTGCAATTCACGAAGTTTGTATCCGCTTGTGAATTTCCTGAGTATGTTGTTGAGTGGCATCATCGCTATTAGAAATAGTAATGGTGATAGAATATACCTAGAATATACATCTCAAGATCTTCACCCCAGTAAGCTTTTTTCTCCAGCTATCAATTCCAATCTCCAGGTTTCCATGGTTTTCTTGATAAAATTTATGTATTCGTCAGATTATTATTATTATTATTATTATTATTATTATTATTATTATTATTATTATTATTATTTCTGGCGAATTTTTCACATTAGTGATAGCTGATGTTCTTTCACTCGAGTCTGAGAAACAGCAAGTCTCCTCAGATCTTCTGGACTCTTCTTACTATCCTGACCGATCTCAACAATGTTGTAGTTTGGATGTCTCTGCTTGTCCTCCAATTTCCAACTTTTCCAGCCTCCTTTCGAGGACCGTTCTAAGTGCATCATTTACAATTAGAATCACTATTACTCTAATTTTTCACAACTTTTTTAGTTCTCTGGCGGGGTCCAAGTACTTGTCTTTTTTTCCATTTTCTTCTGATTTTCAGTCCGCTGTCCCGGTAGACTGAAAATCAATGAAGACTGTCGGTTTTCGGTTTTATTTTGTTAATTATTTCTAGGTCTGGTCTCCTGGATTAGATGGTCCGATTGTATCTTAAAATCCCAGACAATTTCATGCATCTCATTTTTATGACAGATTCTGGTTTGTGCATATACCATTTGGCAGTATGGTCAAATGTCTATTTCTTGCACAATTCCCAGTGGATCCCTTTCCTTGCCCAGTCCTATCTAGTCTTATACTCTTTTTGCGCTATTTGCTACATTTTCTTTCTATGTGATAAATAGTTTCGTCTTTGTAACCACATAATCTACGTTTTCTATTCGATTGCACATTATCGATTTTAGCCTTAATGTAATTGATCCTGATTGCGTTGTTTTGTGCTGCTATCCGGAGAGATTAAGTTTCTATCTTAAGTTTTCCCTTTCGTAGCTATTTTCAGGTTTTCTCGAGTGAAATATTGCCATTTTGTTTCATGAAATATCCATATAATTGTTTTTCTCCCTAATTCTGTTTCCTAGTTTTTGTTGTTGTTCTGTTTGTCCTGATGTTGTCAGCTCTGTTACTGGCTGCTGTAATTAATCTCTCTATAATGTAGCTCTCGAGTCCTCATATTGATGCATTCATGCAACCTTGAATGCTGGCAAGTCCTCTTCCTCCTTCTTTTCTTGACACTTATAGTCTGTTTATGTCATTTCTCGAATGTAGGTCTTCGTGCATTGTCAATAATTTTCTTGTCCTTTGGTCCATTTGTCTGAGTTCCTCCTGAGTCTATTTTAGGAATGGTCCCGAGTATCTCATGAGTTGAACTACCCAGGTATTTATGCCTTTGATGAGATTTTTGCTGTAGAGTTTGGTTTCAAGCAGTTTTATTGTTCATCTTAGGTACTCTTTCCTTATGTTTTCTTTAATCTCCTCTTGTTTGATGGTGTCTGCCTCCATTATTTTTAAGTACTTGTAATTTTCCTTTTCTTTACGCTTTCTGTTTCTTTCTTGATTTGGTAGTTACATTCTTTCTATTGTTTGTCTTTTTTACTTCTCATTATAAGTGTGACACATTTTCTATGCCGAATTCCATTTCTATATCTTGGCTGTATATTCTTATTGTTTGTATCAGAGTCTCCAATTCTTTTTCATTTTTTTTTGTAAGTCTCTGCGAGTTTTTTTACGAGTAGAAACTTGTGGTTTTCACTGGTCTGAGTGACAACAAATCTTCTCAGCCTTCCAGGACTTTCCTAAGTATCCTAGCCAATCTCAACCGTGTTATGGTTTGGATGGTCTCAGTTCTTCCTCAGATTTCTAGTTCTAACCATTTCTTCTCTAGATTTTTGGGAATCTTTCTGAGGGCCCCTAATAAGATGGCTAATATCGTCATCTTCCTATTTTATAACTTGTTTAGTTCTTAGGCAAGGTCAAAGAATTTCAAAGTTTTTCGCTTTCCTCTATTCTAACTATATGATCTGTAGAAAGTTCATTAACTGACACATTAGTTTCTTCTGATGGATTACAACTATCTTTGGTCTTTTGGTTAAGGTTAAGTGATCTGTTTTTATCATAAAATCCCAGATAATTTTGTGGGTATTATTATTATTATCATTATTATTGTTATTGATATTATTATTGTTGTTATTATAAAGCGAATGATGACCATAAATGACGTTTACGGTTTTCTATTGTTAAAAGTCTAAAAATTGTAAAATTTGCGTAGAAATTTACAGGATGTTTAAAAAATTCAACTACTTCTGTGGAGGTACCTTTATTAGAGAAACAGAACCGATGTTTTTAAACACTCTATAATATCTCTATCATCACATTCTTGAAATTTCTCCCGGTGTTTTTCACAGTCCTGAGGTACGAAGTACATCTTTTTCGATATTATCGCAACCACACATTTTTAACATTTTTGGAATCATCCCATGTTTCCGAGTTTAAAAAGTTTTCCTACGATATAGTTCTTTAAGAGAAAAATAAGCATTATGAAATCACATAAAACCCATTCATTATTCTATATTTATGATATTGCGATTAATTTAAAATAATCCAGTCCGGTGATTGAGAAGATTTTTTAAGTATATATATATATATATATATATATATATATATATATATATATATATATATACTCATGAAGGTTGTGAGATATTTACTTATTTTGCTTTAAAAGAATTCAAATAGCATAGTGAAACTGAATGATATTCATGGAATATGATAAACGTTTGACATTTCTGTTGTAGATTTTCTTTTTCCCCTTATAAATATGGGTAAAAATGCAAATCACAGAATTAAAAGGAAAAGACTGAGAGAAAAAAAAAAAAGAAGAAAAAACAGACTGAAAAACTGAACCATTATTATTGCCACAAGTTTCAATAAAACTTGAGTGGCTGAGACATACGTAGAAAGGGATTATTTTTCTTTATTATAATTATCGTCAGAAAGGTGTCTTTTATTTTTTTGCTTAATGACATATCAACCTTCGTGGGTTATTTAACATAACATGCTATTCTTCTACAAGAACCGGGGGGGGGATAAGTCGGTTCAGACCTTTCCTGAGAATATTTGTCCAAAAGCGAACATAATAGCGCGACTAGAGTTCGAACTTATTTATTTCGAGGCCTCAGTCCAGCACTTTAATTATTACGCCACAGGGATTCTCTCCTTGGTTGTCAAAATTCCCTTTGTTTTAGTAAAAAGTCATTAGCAAAGAACTAATGACTAATTAGGATATGAAATCAAGGAAAATAAAATTCTAAGACATTTCCTTTTTTTTTTTTTTTTTTTTTTTTTTTTTGCATTTCTGAGAATTTTCTTTTAGAAAATTGTGACTTTTGGTTACAACTAAAGGAATTTTGACAACAATAATCACAGAAAATTACCACTTCCTTTGTGTGCCTCAGTCATTGAAATTTCATTTAGATTTATGGTAATAATAACAAAAATGGTTCAGTTTTTTCACTATCTGTTTTTATTTGTATGATACTGAATAAATACTAGTGGAATAAAGAAGAGTTTCAAAAAAAATATTTGACGTCAAAGAAGAGTTGTAATTTTAATTGAATATAAAAGAGAATTGTATTAATGAGAGGAAAATTAGTAATTTTATTTAAAGAGAGTTTAGCGACGTCGAAATAGGCTCAAATAAATCCAAAATAGTGAGATTGATAGTCTTAACAACGAAGAAAAAGTTTAGTAAAGAGACTGGACACGTACAAAAAGTTTTTTTAATCTTTTTATCTAATGAACTTTATATCTAATGAACAAAATGTCATGATTTTTAAGAAATTCTAATTAAGTCAGAAAAAACTCTTTCTTGTATTGTTTATTCGTTGTAAACAAATGTCTTTATATTTCATATATATATATATACATACATACATATATATATATATATATATATATATATATATATATATATATATATATATATATATATATATATATATATATATATATGTATATATATTGTAGCTTTTTAGAGAAGTGCTATGGAAATATTCAAATGCAGAAGTAGATGACTTCGTTTCAATTATTATTGACAGGTCAGGAGGATCGTTCATTGCAGTTAGTACCATGTAATCAAGTAGACCATTACGAATTTAACTTGTAGAGGAGATGGGCACTGCTAAGTTACCTCTATTGCCTTGAGAGATTCCACGAAGAAAAATAATTTGCATGGCATCCCATTGACATAGGTTACGAGGAATATTGGTTTCTATAATTTCAATAAAATTACCAAATTTCATTCCAGTATAGTAATCAATATATGCTCTTGTTTCTTTAATTAATTTGATTAGATTCAAAGCGGATTTTGAGTACTCCGTAAACTTTTCTCAAGTTTTGAATAGTTTAGATTGAAAAGAAAAAGAAGATAGTAAGACAATTATATCGGTTTGAAATTATTGTCTTCAATTAGATTGTAAACCAAATAATTTTAGAAGCATGTTTTGTTCAAAACAGATTAAAAAAATTGACATCATCAAGAGTTAACATGAACGCTCACGAGTCTTTGGAGGGAGCATGAGTGATTTTATCGACTTAGTTTTAACAATAGCCAACAATTTTATCGACTTAGTTTTAACAATAGCCAACAATTTCAACTCAGTAACTATTTAATTCGCTTAAAAATTGACCTTGTGTCTCATCCTGTTATAGTTTAGAGAAGTTAGGTAAATATGTATTGAGTAAATATCATAATACAGAAAAGTAAGAATTTTGGTAGAATTAGAATAAAGGAGAAATTTCAAAAGTTATCTCATGTTTATCTAAAATATTGGCTCTATTGATATCCCAAATTTAACAAAAAATGAATATATCATTATCCCAAATTTATTTAGAATATTGAATCTATTAATATCCCAAGTTTATCTAAAATATTAGAGTTATTAATATCCCAAATTTATCTAAAATATCGGATCTATTAATATCCCTAGTTTATCTAAGATATTGGATTTATTGATATCTCAAATTTATCTAAAATATTGGATCGATTAATATCTAGTTTATCAAAAATATTGGATCTGTTAATATTCCAAATTTATCTAAAATATTGGATCTGTTAATATTCCAAATTTATCTTAAGTATTGGATCTGTTAATATTCCAAATTTATCTAAAATATTGTATCTGTTAATATACTAAATTTGTCTAAAATATTGGATCCCAAGTTTACCTAAAATATTGGATTTATTAATATTTGATACAAATTAAAGGAACGACTGACCTGTTGATTTGAAGTCTCTTCATCTGTGAAAGAAAAAAAACAAACAAAACGAAACAGAAAACTTTGATATGTTCTCTTTTTGAGAGAAATTCAAAATGTCTGATCCTCAGTTTGATTTCCAAATCATATAACTTAGACAACAACAACAGCAAACTAAAAGCTATTAAATTTGAAAGGATTCAATTCGGTGTCCAACATTTGGCGACACTCTTCCGCCACTGTTAATCCTTTTATCTGTAAGTCCAGAGTAAATAGTTGATACTGTCACTACAGCAGAGGTAGAAGGTTGTCATTAGAGTTCAACAAAAGGTCAAAATCTTGACAGTAAATTGACCAGACCCTGACTATCTTATCGAGACTAACAAATAACATCCTGAGCCAAGATTTAAATTCGTTATTTCATTAGGAAATAAACAAAGGATTGTTTACGAGAGTGAATAAAAACGTTTGCAATATTATAGTAATGTAAGGCACAATATGACTGCTTCGGATGTTTTTGCCAGGGTCGTGAAGGTGACGAACCATACTGGAGTGTGAGTTTGCCTGATACTCTCCGAGTGCAATTCGTCAGATTTGCCTCTATGGTTTGGAATACGGCCTCGGAATCCACTGTTTTAGACTTATTTGACCGTGTCTGATCATCGAAATTCTTGCAACTCAAGCAAAATTTCTTGAAGCATTTGGTTACCACGTTTTCGTCTTTTACACAACAAAAGATTTTGGTTGCCCACTTCGAACTCGTAAAGCATAAGTTCACGATTTAAACTATTTTGAACCTTTACCTGTGCGGCCTCCAAATCACACTCCGAGTGAAGTAATGCACAACGTGCCAGCACACGAACTAACCCGACACTACTAAACGTGTTCGGTCGCGTGACATATGCACTACAAACTAGAACGTATGCAAGTATTGCAAAACTTTTGACTCACACTTCTCAATTGTCTTATTATGGATCAGGTCAATCTGTGGACATAGTATACTTAATTCAAATATACACAAAGGTTTTCAACAGGAATCAATATTTTATACAAACTGGTTGATATTCTCTCATTCGATCTGGAGAGATTATTCTTTCTTTGTCAAAGATGTCGTTGTAAACTTTATGATCCAGACATTTGTGTAAGTCTTTGGAGGGAGCATGAGTGATTTTATCGACTTAGTTTTAACAATAGCCAGGCACACTTGTATAGTGAAAATTATGGCGAGGAATTAGTTTTATAATGGAAGTCGCTGCGGGTGTCAGTTGTTAAAAGCAATTCTTATTGCTTAGAGATTTGATTTTTTTTCTCGATCTTTTTATACTTCTGTCATTTGCATAAAATCAATCACACTCAAAGGCTGATTTTTTTTACACTCAACCACATGGTCTGATATCAGCGCATTTTTCATATCCAGTACACAGACACACAGACACATTGTATTTTAATACTGGAATCAACATGGATTATATTTCATTTCGTTAACGGGATTTTATAAGTATATCATAGGCATAGGAATATATTTTTTAGTTTACTGCAGTAATTTTATTATTTCATTTATTTGAGAATTCTTCACACAAGCGTTAGCTGATGGTTTTCTACTGGAGTCTGAGTGACAGCAAGTCTTTTTAGGTCTCCAGAACTCTTCTGAGTATTCTGGCCAATCTTAACAGTGCTGTGGTCTGTATGGTCTTGATTCTTCCTCTGGTTTCCAATTCCTCCAGTCTCTTTTTTCTTTATTATTATTATTATTATTATTATTATTATTATTAGTAGTAGTAGTAGTAGTAGTATTCCTTTTGAGTTTTTCACATCAGTGTTGGCTGATAGATTTTCACTGGAGTTTAAGTGACAGCAAGTCTCCTCAAGTCTCCAGGACGCGTCTCAGGATTCTGGCTGTTCTCAGCAATGTTGTCATTTGATAGTCTCTACCCGTCCGCCAACTTCCAAGTCTTCCAGGCCTTTTAATAATCCTTTAGTTATTGTGCCAAAAGCACCAATCAAAAGTGGTGCAATCGTCACTTTCATGTTCCACAGCTTTTTTAATTCTCTTGCAAGGTCGAGGGACTTATCCTTCTTAACACATTCCTTTAGGTTTATTCTGTGGTCCGCCGGGACAGGAAAATCGACAATTTTGCAAATTTTCTTTTTTTTTGTTGATTATTATAAGGTCTGGTCTTCTGGCCGGGATTAGGTGATCCGTTTGTATGTTAAAGTCCCATAGGAGTTTATGTGTGTCATTTTCTAGGACAGGTGCTGGGTTGTGCATATACCATTTGTTAGTATGGTCAAATTTAAATTTCTTGCACATTTCCCAGTGGATCACCGACCCAATCGTGTCTAGTCTTATATTCCTTCTGCGCTAATTTGCTGCATTAGATTATTATGTGATTGATCGTTTCGTCTCTGTCACTGCATAGCCTGCATTTACTGTTTTGTCGCGTCTTATCTATTCTTGCTTTGATATGATTGGTCCTTATGGCGTTGTCCTGTGCTGCTATTTGGAGAGATTCCGTTTCTCTCTTAAGGTTTCCTTTTCTTAGCCAGGTCCAGGTTTTCTGGTGTGAGATGTTGTTTATTAGTCGTTGAAAGCGGCTATAGAGTTGTTTTTTTCTCCCATTTTTGTTTCCTAGTAGTTGTCATTCTATCGTCTATCGTGTTGCCCGTATCGTTTCTGATGGCTGTAATCAGCCCTCGTTCGTGTTTTTCTATGTAGTCTTCGAGCCGTTGTATCGATTATTATTATCATTATTATTATACTCCTCTAGAGTTTTTCACATCAGTATTAGCTGATGGTTTTTCACTGGTGTTTGAGTGACAGCAAGTCTCCTCAAGTCTCCAGGACTCGTCTTAGTATTCTGGCCGTCCTCAGCAATGCTGTCGTTTGGATAGTCTCTACCCGTCCGCTGACTTCCAAGTCCTCCAGGCCCTTTAATAATCCTTTAGTTACTGTGCCTAACGCACCAATCACATTTGGCACAATCGTTACTTTCATGTTCCACAGTTTTTCCAATTCTCTAGCAAGGTCGAGGTACTTATCCTTCTTTTCATTTTCCTTCAGATTTATTCTGTAGTCCGCCGGGACAGCAAAGTCAACAATTTTGCAGGTTCTCTTTGTTTTGTTGATTATTATTATTATTATTATTTACTCCTTTTCGAGTTTTTCAAACCAGCGTTAGTCGATGGTTTCTTATGAGATTTTGAGTGACAGCAAGTCTCTAGGAGTCTTCTCAGTATTCTGGCCGATCTCAATAATGCTATAGTTTGGATGGTCTCCACTCGTCCTCTTATTTCCAAGTCCTCTATTCCCTGTAACAATCCTTTGGTGACTGTACCAAGAGTACCAGTTACAATTGGTATAACCGTCACTTTCATGTTCCACTCTTTTTTTCAATTTCCTAGCAAGATCCAAGTGCTTATCTTTCTATTCACTTTCTTTCAATTTTATTTTTGGTCAACTGGGACAGCAAAGTCCACAATACGGCAAGTTCTCTTTTATGTTTCGTTGATTATTATAAAGTCTAGTCGTCTGGCCGAGATTTGGTGATCCGTTTGTATCTCAAAGTCCCAAAGAAGTCTGCGTGTCTCATTCTCCAAGACAGATGCTGGGTTGTGCATATATCATTTGTTGGTGTGTTCAAACTTCAATTTCTGATACAATTCCCGGTGGATCACCTTGCCCAGCCAATATTATTATTATTATTATTATAATTATTTTACTCCTTTAGAGTGTTTCACATCAGCGTCAGCTGATGTACTTTCACTGGAGTTTAAGTCTCCTCAAGTCTCCTGGACTCTTCTCAGTATTCTGGCCGTTCTCAACAATGTTGTAGTTTGGATGGTCTCCATTCGTCCTCCGACTTCCAAGTTCTCCAGTCCCTTTAATAGTCCTTTAGTTACTGTACCGAATGCACCAATCACGATTGGTATAATCGTCACCTTCATGTTCCATAGTTTTTTTAATTCCCTAGCAAGGTCGAGGTACTTATCCTTCTTTTCACCATCTTTCAGTTTCATTCTGTCGTCAGCCGGGACAGCAAAGTCCACAATTTTGCAAGTTCTCTTTTTTTGTTGATTACTATAAGGTCTGGTCTTCTGGCCGATGATGATGATGATGATGATGATGATGATGATGATGATGATGATGATTCTTCTTCTTCTTCTTCTTCTTCTTCTTCTTCTTCTTCTTCTTCTTCTTCTTCTTCTTCTTCTTCTTCTTCTTCTTCACTAATTTTCACACCAGCGTTTGCAGATGGTCTTTTACTGGAGTCCGAGTGACACCAAGTCTCCTTAAGTCACCAGGAATCTTCTCAGTATCCTGGCCGATCTTAACAATACGATAGTTCAGATGGTCTCTGCTAATCCTCCGATTTCCAACTCTTCCAACCCCATTACCAATTTTTGGGGATCGTTTTGAGCGCACTGATTACAATTGGTATCCTTCATGTTCTATTATTATCAATATTGTTATTATTATTATTGCGAGTAAGGCAACCGGTCCAGGAGAAGGAAAACTCTGTATCCAATTCTTTACCAACATATCAGAGTGCCAGAGTAACTTGGCGCTGTTGAAAGACTTCGGTATTCCAGTAACCAAATAAAAAAAATCCTGCCAAAATAAAAACACAAAAGAAACTGGATTCCTTCATTGGATGGACATCTTCCTTTATTTGAAGTCCATGTATCATGGTGTTAGTTGTGGGAGATTAAATTCATTGTAGTATCATCTCCAGTTATTTTTAACCACATACCGATGAGAGTTTGTTTGGAGTGTTTTATATTAACAACAAAATGTCACAGAAATCTAAAAGCAACAGAGAATCCTAAGTAATGACATATGTTCCATTTTAGGCGTTCACTGTGTCACAGTTATCGTCGTTGGAAATGGATACGGCGAACCGAGTTCAAATCCTGGAGGAGGCTGTTTGCATTTCACATAGCGCTAATACCTTGATAAAGTTATGTATCCAAATATTCTCCTGCCAAATATGATAGTAGGGCAGCCTGGTCTCTTTAACCTTGGTATGTGTTATATACCCTACCTGTGAATATTAATGGATATATTCCATTCCTCATAAATACGTTGGACACTATTGTGAGGGGGGTAAATATGCAGACTAAGTAGTTATCATGAATAGTGATTGCCTTCTTCACGCCACTGACGAGTATTGTATTTTGTTTATATTATAAAGATTTCCATGCCATATCCAACCTCCGTTTTGGTTATTTCTCATTCAGTAATCTTTTGTTAGGTTGCAACAGTATTGCAACCAGTCAAGGTGAAGGAAAACTCTGAATTCAGTATTGTTAAACTCCGCTTTAAAATTGACCTTGTGTCTCATTTTGCTTGTGCAGATGGGTTGGGTAAATATATGCGTTCCATTTTAGTCGAAGAAGTGGTATTTGTCTTGCCTTTCACCAGGCAAGGTCCTTTTATAGTGAGGGAAGGGGTAGGTGACACACGAGCCGAGACTCGAGCGTGTTGGATAATGCTAATCATAGGATCACTATGGACAATGTGAATTATCCATTTTAGCCAAAGAAGCGCTTCGTT